>WFKH01003881.1:25997781-26018732 GCA_016163765.1 Magallana hongkongensis | reverse complement strand
GTGCTTTTTATTTACTTAATAACATTTTGAAACAAATAGCTAAAATTGCGATGTTGACCCGTGAGTTAAATTCAATATAATCACTTAGTATTCGATTAAGTTATGGTGCTATACTTGTTAAATGCTATGAGATATCAATTGTTGAATATGTGCCAATCAACTAAAAGGTGACTGAAAATAATTTGAAGGTCACTAAAGGGAAAAATTAACATTCAGTTGACTTAATTGCACAGGTAAATTCAGTGGAGTATATTAAATGTGTACCTTTTCAGATGTGAATTTAACACTTTGTAACACCAGTTCATACAAGTGAGAGGAAATGAGAGGTTACATGTACATTATTATGTATAGTTCAGACCCCAACAAAGAACCGCTCAAAAATAGATAATAGCAATATGTAAGATTAAACGGAGTCAATACGTAAGTAATTTTACTATCCAAACTCCTCGACACTTTAAGCCTGAATGTACAACCAAAGAGCAAATCAAAAATAAAAGAAATCGCCAAAACAATAGGGTTTCACATTTTACAATGCATAAGAAATATATTAAACTTCAGTCTACTAGTTCAATTCAATTTTACGCACAATAACATACGCAATGATATAAATTTAGCAATGCACAATTTCATCTGCAACAAGTTTGGCTTCCCTCTAGGTAAAACGTAATGTCGTACATTTGACACAATCCTTGTAAATTGTCTACAAAATTTTTGTTGAAATGTATAACTGTTGTTCAAGTTTCCCTAGACATACGCTAAACATATTATACTTTGGTCTCAAGCTTCCGAAAGACAACAAGGCTTTTCGATAATTTTTCCTTTAAATTGAAAAGAACACTTTTCTACTGAATGTTTAAATATTGGTTGGTACTTATCTCTACTGACCATAAAACCTTAAGTGTTTGTAGTATATATATAATATATTTGCCTGTTGTGGCTATTCTAAGAAGGACAAGCTTTCAGTGAATACTTAAAGAACATGCAACAAAATGATTGTCACATGTTTATGGCTTACTTTCGTGCGAAACATTTTCCCCGTAATCAGAGAAGCAAGACAATAAATTGACATATTTGATCTTATTTAAATAAGAATTGATGATTTTTTATCAAGTAAAGTTACCATGGAATGTTTCACGTTGAAAAGATTCCAAAGCTAATTTTTGATATATAAGCTAACTTTTCTTTATCAACGATAAATTACATATTTCCTTCTCCAGTTATTGCTTCGAATCTAATATATAATGCTTGTTTCAACATCTGTTATACCAGGTCTCCGGTCCTTATTTTCAATATCAGTCTCTTCTCTCTTTTTTGCAAGTGTTCATAGTTTAGACGCAGTTGCTGTTGACCATAAATTTTCATTAAATAATATTTCAATTCAAGTAAATTTTTAAAATTTTACAAAATGAATGAATATGAATAAGTATGCATTTTATAATAAACCAATTTAACAAAGAAATTTCTAGTTTTACTTTTTTGCATTCTTTCAGGGTCTGAAATGGAGAACTCTGATTTTTCAACAAACTATTGTTTATCTATTCATTGTCATGGTGTACAAAGGTTCATAAAGCAGGAATGTGATACATTTTACACTCAAATATGCAATAAAACGCGTAAGTAGAGCTATAACAGAATATCACTATATAAATAACATAAAACATTGTATCATTTAGTGCTTACAAAAAATATATTTTTATGTATAGAATAATATTGTAGAAAAATCAATATACGTTATGACTGATCGATTAGAGAGGGTAAATTTATAAGGAAAATTCATCTTTAAGAATTTAACACTCCTTCTAAAACCCATCAAATGTTTCAATTTGATTTCACAAAAATAAGCATTGTTTTGTCAATAGTGATTACAAAAGTTATTATAAAGATAGCTTCTTAAATTTATTCACCGATTGATCACACTGATTTACGTAGCTTTATGTTTCAAATTTTGCAGTTTACAAAAACTTCAATAATTGGCAATCAGCGTCAGCAGACTGTAAATCAAAGCATAATGCTTACCTTTTTGGAGACGTAGATCTTAGAGATCCTAGGCAAGCATGCACTCTCATACAGGGGCAACCTCAAGGTTATTCATGGCTAGGTATTGCTAAAGAACTATACATTAGTACTTATCGAGGTAAGTTTAAGATATAAAATGCTTATTAAATTTAGTAAATTGTCAATTTGTTTTTTTAAGTTATGTATACTCTAGATAAAACCAACATCTGCATGAAAAAAACCTTTACAAAATTATCCGCACTCATTTTGAAATTGTTCTTGTCGAATGAGATTCTTTGTTTTTCAAATGAAAATAATATAACTTAACATTTCGTTATTATCTTACGTAATCATTTTAAATGAACGAAACAATCTAGGCTGTTTGAAGGGGGTGGTATTTATTTGTTTACTGTCATTCTGTATTTTTCTTACACGATGCATACGGTATTATAAACTGTTGCTATTGTTAACTTTGTACGTTAATTTTAACAACGAAGGCTTTCATTGAGATTATGTCAGTTTACACATAACCATGTTCAGTAAAGCTTACATTCTGATAATGTATTGTAATTGCAAGTGAAAAACGCTACGCGATTAGAACGGCAGATATTTTGATAATCTGCATATCAATAAAATAGATAATATGGCCATGCACTTAAATGCAGTAACTTTTTCTTTTGGGAGCAATGAAAAATTTGGCAAGCGTACAGAAACAACCAGCTTGATTCATTTATACTCCTTAAAAGCATTTTATTATTAATTGATATATTCAATTTTCTAAAGTTAAAGAACTTAATTTGTAAATTACAAAATCAAAAATTAATTTATCATAATGTAAATAATATTCTAAATTACAAATTTTATTTCTTTATAGTGAAAGATGACATTGAACAGATTAAAAGAAAATCATCCATAGCGTATCCAAAGAAGTGTTTAAAATGCAACAAACATGACTGTACATTTGCTGACTGCGATGAATTTAACTATTTTGTTTGTGTGCCGGTACGGCGTTTAAATAAGCATTCATTATCTTTCACTTTTAATTTTAAGGACTAAGGTTAGTAATATATCATTAGGATGACAAAAGCACTTATTTGTTTGATGCACAAAAATGTTTGCAAGTTTATAAAAAATAATATCAATGTGATGAGGCAAAATGCACTACAATATATTCTTAGTTTATTATATAAACAGTAAAGGATCACAATAATAAATCATCTCTCTTTCTCTCTCTCTCTCTCTCTCTCATATACGCACAAATAGACTGAATCTCCCCGTATAATTTGAATTTTCATCCTTGAAATATGCATATCAAGATACGTAATAATTTCTTATTTAACAGGTAATGACTACTAATGAAGGAACTTGTTTTAAAACAACGATTACATGCATTTAATTGTATGCCAAATTAGTAAGCTAATCCAAATAATTCCGTGCTCTAACAAAACACAGTTAACGTTAGCTTTATTTAAACACATGACAAAGGACATTAGATTCCACACTTTCTAGGAAGAAAGGTTTATCGAACACATAGAAAAACTTGACATATGAATGATGAAATAAGAGTTCACATATAAATCACAAGAAAGTCTCAAGATTTTTGGAAATTGTGGTGTATAAAACAAAGTATATCAAATGTGAAACACATTAACACAGTGAAATAATATAATTATTCACATTTTAGGATTACCTGAACCGAAGGCCCGAGTGAGCCTCTCTGATCAAAATTTGTTGTCGTTCTCGTAAATTTTTCTTATTTCCATCTCCTCAACCACATGGCTACAATTTGACATTGGCACAAAGACCCTTGGATATAGGGATTCTTTGTTCAAATGAAGAGTTACGCACTCTTCCAAGGGGAGAAAATTTACAATGTTTTACATTGTTGGCGGTTTTTAGAAAGCTTCATCTCAATAGTTTAGATTTAAGTTTGTTTCAATTCATGATCCCCGTGGGTAGGATGGGACCATAATCAAGGCTGAATACTAACAAAGGAATAAACGAGAAATCTATTTTAAAATCTTTCAAAACCATTTTTGCCTCAAAAGCTAAAGGTTATTTGGATGCAGTCTCAGGAAGTATAGATTTAAGTTTGTTTAAATAATGATCTTCGGGGTAGGATAATGTCACAGTATTGGCCTTTTAAAATAAATAAAAAAAGAAAAAAATAAAGAATAAGTTTACCTTCACATATGATACATGTTGATTACATGAAGTAAGGGGAACACTATAGTTTTGAAAAAATAGAAATATCCACAGTTGCATGAAGATTGTAAGGGGAGCAGATGATTCTTTAATAATTCAGATTCCTCATAAATATTGATAAGAATTTGCGGGCTAAGCAAATGCTGTTGAATATGTTTATAGTCATTCTTAGGTTCATTCATCGTCTAATATCATAAAATGGAACCATTCTAATCGGCTAAATTACTGTTAATCTAATCACGTACCAACCCGTATTCTTATTACAATGCAAGTTAAAGAATACTACCATTATATATACAATAATGTGTTTTTTCAATTATTATGCAAATAATTTAATCACCATCAATTATTGTCATTTTACACATACCTAAAGTGCAGAATGTGGCTAAACACTCAGCAGAAAGTAATTACGTGATGTTGTTAAATATTTCAGGCCGCCTGTCGTTTTTATTAGCCGAAGGTTCAAGTGAGCCTTTCTGAACACCCGTTGTCCGTCGTCCGTCTGTCCGTCCGTCTGTAAACTTTTCACATTTTTTACTTCTTTTCTAAAACCACTGGGCGAAATTTAACTAAACTTGGTACAAGGCATCCTCATGGGAAGGGAATTATAAATTGCTAAAATAAAGGGCTAATTCCTTTTTAAAAGTGAGATAATTGCGAAACAGTGAGTATAGGGTGCGTGTCTTTAAAAAGATAAATGTTTAAAAATCTTCTTTTCAAGAACCACTGCACCAGAAATGCCAATATTTACACAAAAGCTTGTATATATAGTGAAGATTATAAATTGTAAGAATCGTGACCCCCGGACCAAAACTGGGGCCCCTAGGCGGGATTCAAAGTTTAACATATATAGGAACATTTTTAAAAATCGTCTTCTATATTACTATGCATACATCCTTGGCTATTGTAGATTCTAAATTGTTAAAATCGTGACCCCCGGACTAATACTGAGGCAACACGAGGGGTTCAAAGTCTAACATAGAAATATATAGGAAACATGTTTAAAAATCATCTTCTTCTCGAGAACTACAGTGTTACAGTTTGTGAGATTACTATGCAAGGATACTCAAATAATGAAAATTTTAAATTGTAAAAGCTGTGACCCCCGGACCAAGAAGGGGTTCAAAGTTCAAGTTTAACATAGAAGTATATAGGGAAAGTGTTTGAAAATCTTCTTCTCAAGAACTACAATGCAACAGTTTGTGGGATTACCATGCAAGCATCCTCAAGATTCTAATTTGTGGAAGCAGTGACCCTCAGACTAATACTGGGGACCCAGAAGGGGTTCAAAGTTAACATAAAAATATATAGGGAACATGTTTAAAAATCTTCTTCTCAAATACTACAGTGCAACAGTTTGTGGGATTACTATGGAAGCATCCGTGGCTATTGTAGATTCTAAATTGGTAAAATCTAATACTGGGGCCCCAGGAGGGGTTCAAAGTTTAACACAGAAGTAAATAGGAAAAATGTTTAAAAATCTTCTTCTTAAGAGCTGCAATGCTACAATTTGTGAGGTTAATATGCATGCAACCTTGGATAATGTAGATTCAATATCTTTAAAATAGTGACCCCTGGACTAATACTGGTGACCCAAGACGGATTCAAATTTTAACGTAGAAGTATAACTGGAAAATGTTTAAAAATCCTCTTTTCGAGAACTATAATGCTTAAATTGGTCAGATTACTATGTAAGCATCCTCAAATAGTGTAAATTCTAAATTATAAAACCCGTGACCCTCGATCTAATACTGGGGCCCCATAAGGCGTTCAAAGTTTAACATAGAAATATATATGGAAAATGTTTAAAAATTTTCTTCTCGAGAATTACAGTCCTACAGTTTGTGAGATTACTATGCAAGCATCCTCAAATAGTGTAGATTCTAAATTGTTAAAGCCAACCTTAAACCCTGGACCAATTTTGGGGCCCCAGAAAGGTTTAAATAGAAATAGCATGATACCAAATTGAATGTTACAAGGAACTGTTGTTCAGGTGAGCAGTGGCCCATGGGCCTCTTGTTATTATTAAAAACAAAAATATTTTTGCTACATCATTGAAAACGACGATTGACATTGTAGATGTAGAACCATTAAACAACTTTATCACGATCAAAGCCACTGAAAAATATAAATATTACATTTCAGATGCAAGGGAACTCTTCAACTACTCCTACAGGTACTACAGTGCTGCCATCATGAACGATGACAAGGATATGATAGGATACACCATGCACAATACATGATAGAAATACATAAGTTCAATTATATCCTATCTTATCCTTGCATCCTGTAGATTCGTGTATAATTTCAGAGAGATTTTGCAAAACAAACATTAATTAGCGTTAGCATGCAGTTACATTGAAAAGTTTAGGTCACACAATACAGCATATAATTATTACAAAAAATATATTTGTATTGCCTTCTTTTTAAGTCTTCAACAGTTTTAAAAAACAGAAAAACAATTTCACTTATAGATAGATAAACATGCATACAAGAAAAAGACGTTGTTTGTGTGTATTTTCCATGTTTTATAAAATTTCTTCGATGCCCGTGACGCATAACCCTGTTCGATAAACTGAACAGATCAAATCAAGAAGTGTAAGCTAACAATAAATGCGTATGAATTTGTATTTTAAAAATAACTCCAAATGGTTTACCTAGAATGCGATCTTTTCAATCAATCATAAAGAAATTATAAGATCCCATCCATTTATAATTACCGCTGAACGAATCAGCCAATCAACAATAATATCATCCTTTATTATATGATAAGGAAATGAATTTGATTCAAATGTTTGTTTAAACAATAGTTCCATAATTATATCAAATTCTTTATCTGCTTTTTAATGCATAAATCTAATAATAACAAAAATCTAATTGCCTTCCTGTTTGATTGCTTAACTGTTTACAACCCGCGTACGATATAATTTTACCGCTGCACAGGTAAATAGGTTACCCCGTACTACATGTAAGAATTTTCGGTTTTACATATTAATAAGTCATTTTGCGCATTACATTTGTTGATAATTAAATGATAAATTTATTAGTTTCTTAAATTTTGTTTTATTAAACTGTTATCCATATATATTTATAGTGCAGGATAGTATAGGTAGGATAGAATAGGATAGAGCTTATTTGCAGGGTAGGATACAGGAGAGAGGAAATAGGATAATATAGCATTATTATGTAAATTTCACGATAGCAACACTGTACCTCAAGTACTTCTCCGCATAATATTATTTCCATTTCTACCACTTCTCCAGGTACTACCACAAGTACTACTCCGCATGGAACTGTTTCAACTTCTACTTCTCCTACAGATACTACCGCAAGTACTTCTCTGCATGGAACTTTTCCAACTTTTACAACTACCATAGGTACTACCAAAAGTACTACTCCACATGGAACTATTTCCGCTTCTACTTCTCCTACAGGTACTACCACAAGTACTATTCCGCATGGAACTGTTTCAACTTCTACTACTTCTACAGATACTACCACAAATACTACTCCACATGGAACTGTTCCAACTTTTACAACTACTATAGGTACTACCACAAGTACTACTCCGCATAGAACTCTTTCCGCTTCTACTACTGCTAGAGATACTAACACAAGTACTGCTCCACATGGAACTGTTTCTACTGAGCACAGTACTATCTCTACTTTTGAAGCTACAGAAAATGCGACTGGACCAACTAATAAGAAGAAGGAGAGTATGATGAATAAGCAAGATGGTATAAATTGTGGTTTTTCTTCTTTTTTTTTTTTTTTTTTTTTTTTTGGTTATTCGTTTTTTAATTACAAATTGTACTTAACTAAATATCATATGATAGTAACATTTATCCTCTTACATAGGCAATACAACCGTAATTAGGATAGTCGTACCCGTAACCATTATTATTATTCTTGGCTTAATTGCACTACTTCTTGTCATCGTCTGGTAAGTACCATCATTTCAGTCTTAAATATGCTAATATAAAAAAGAACTTTTTGTTCCTTAATATAATTCATTGCTGAATTATAAAACATTTTGCATACATTCAACCAATACAATCAAAATTAGGTGAACTTTGTTTGAATGTGTAGACTCGATTTTTAAATGGATTTCAAAGCAAATCTTTCACAAATATTTCAAAATATGTTCATAAAATTCCATTATAATATCAATTCAGTGTAATATCAAACAAATATTTATTTTGTAACTGATAAACTCATGTCTTGGGTCTGATTAATGAACAATCTCTCTAGTGGAAAAGTATGTACTTGAATTAATGTTTACTTAAACTTTGTATGTATTTTATCATGTGAGCAAAGAGCGTGCATTTCTTCTTGATTTATTTTAAATAGGAGAAGACGACAAACTAAAAAGACTGCCGACACAAAACATGCCCACCATGAGCCTAATTTACCCAAACATTCCGAGAAGAGTGATATAAATCACTCATTACGAAATAATTATTTTGTTTTGGATAAAACGGAAACAAATTCAGTAGTAGTTAATTCTATTAATAATGCCAAAGATAAAGGTTACAAAAGCCCTTATAAGAAATGTAATGATGATGACTATGATCATCTTGGTGAAAATGTAAGAGAAGAGGTGGAGGAAAAGGACGACTATCACCATGCAATCTTTCCTAGCAATGAAGACGGATCAGATTATGGTACATGCATAAGAAATATAACTGCCGAGTGCCTAATGGAAAATCCGTACAGCCACACGAACACGGGGGACCATCACGTTGCCTTGGAAGACAATGAATACAACACAATTTCTATCAACGCGTAGTGAATTCTAGAAAAATACGAAAGCTTACATAAGAATGGTAGTGATGAAATATAATGTTTCAGTGCATACTGTCTGCAAATTAACATATACACCAATTTTTTTAGGTTGTTGTTAATTTAACGACAAAAAGAGACTAAAAAGTATAATGTAACTATGGTGCACTTGTACATTTTTCAGCTTAATGAAGAGAAATTTTAAAAAAGTTAGGATGTAATTGCAAATGATTGAGACACTTTGTTTTTCGAGAGGAACTAAAATGATGAAATTTCTTATGCAAAATTGCTTTATTCAAATGCTGTATTAAAATTTCAAGTTTGATAGGTGTTAGTTTTATTTTTTCCCGATGATTTTCCTGTCATAACTACTACAATGTATTTGTTTAGGATATATTCTCTAACGCACTCAAAAGTCTTCCGATCGTTTAAAAATATATACACTCAGTCTGTTCTTTTTCCAAAGATATCCATGCATTTTTTTTTATAACTCGATATTCATAAATACATTCTTACCAAGGATCAAACGATATTCATTCACAGTTCCCGTCTGAAATGCCCTCTCTGTCATGTTTAAGCGCGCGACTAAAGATAAACATAAAGGTTTCCGGGGATTTTGTATAGCAAACGACTTCTAAATACCACAACTGATAATGTTGAAAAATTGTGAAAGGTGTTCTGAATACTTCAACGTATTTCCATTTCCGTAAGAAATTTGTTTTTGTATTGATTAAATACTTTTGATACAAAAGGGATACATATTAATGTATGTGTAATTTTCTTTAAAATTATTAAAATGTGAAGAAAATGGTAACATGGAACAGACAAATTTAAATATTGTAAACTGTATGCGGAACTTCTTTCAACATAATTCAACATAAGTAAACAATAATTGTGTATTCCTATTTAGGTCTGTCTTAATTGGACTATGTAAAATGTCTTCATCGTATTAAAAAGCGCGTTTAATGCTTCAAATTCATTTTATAAACAAAACGAAGCCTTTAGTTAGTAAAATGACAGCATTTCTATGACGTTTTAGGCCTATATGTTCCTTATTACAACGAGCTACGTTCAATAATTCCAAGTAACGCAATTCCTAAACTTTAAAATTAAGTCTAAAAGAAAATGAAATAACATAGCTAGTGAAAATATTTTCCAGTGGATATTACACAATGATATCCAATATTGTTTTGCTGTAATATTACCACGATGCGCTACTGTTATTTACGAATTAGCTATCTAAGCAATCCAAGTTCATGCTTGTACTAGTTTTCTTCGTATAAGAATTTTTTACAAAAACCTATGCTTTTATGCTTTTCCATTAAATTAGTTTGTATTTATTCGCGCATTAAACCGTCCTTTAAATGATCATCACGAAACGTTTCTATATATTTTTAAAAGCAACCATCGTTTATAGGTGGTTTTATGAACTGCAATTGCAAATTGTAATATGATGTTTCAATGTTTTAAGCCTTTCATTTTTTTTAATTTATTGTACATGTTTTCTTGACCTAAATATTTATTTGACGTTTCATATTCAACAAATTTCAGTGAGATGTATTTGTTTTAAAATATAAACATCCTAAGTAACAAGCATATTGCTCCACTTTCATGTGTAATATAAAAACTACCATGTTTATACGCGCTTTTCCAGCCTAGACATTGTACGAGACAATAATTGATGCAAGCTCAGCACATTCACGATAATGACAATGCTAAACACAAAATAATGTAATTATGTAATACAGTGTATAAATTTACAATTATTTAATGATACTGACTTAAATACATAAGACATTTAAGTAATATTGTAGTTTAAATCCATCAAATATAATTAAACTTTTAATCAATAGAAAGGTTGAGATTTCAAACGTGTACGGGTACGTGTACGTGTACTAGAGGAATCACCTAAATTCTTCGCGAATTACGTCATCAGTTTTTCTGTCGACAAGGTTTCTACGCGTTCTCTAAACTTGTAGAGTGTCGTCTACACGTAATTACAAACGTGTAGCTTTTACAATAAAATTAATCTAATTGATGAGTGAATATATTCTTGTGATACATTATATAGATTTTTATTTAAACTTCATTTGCATGCAAATTGATAAGAAATTCACTATTTATTTGGAATTAATTTGATAAATTCATGTCACAAAACTGCGTCGATTTACGTACACTTTTCTATCCTACAAGTTATGAAATCTCAACTGATAAATTACAAAAACGTGTACGTGTAGTTTTAACACACGTACGCGTACCCGTACACGTTTTAATCTCAACCTCTCTAATATATAGATTTTTAAACTTTATTTGAATGTAAATTGATAAGAAATTCACCATTTATTTGGAGTTAATTAAGTAAAATTATGTCGCAAATCTCCGTGGAAATTTACGAACACGTTTATATCCTATGAAACTATGAAGTTATGAAATCTCAACTGATAATACAATTTGAAAAACGTGTACGAGTACGTGTAGTTATAACACACGTACGCGTACCCGTACACGTTTTAAAATCTCAATCTCTCTATTACCTTAATCTGAACAAAAAACTTGGAACGATGGTTTAAACGTTTTAGTAAAAATGTTCTTGCTATTTTGTATTGTTTCATCCTCAAGATATATATAATCTGTATATTCTGTTACATTATATAGCTTTTGTTGCTTTCAAAACTTTGTTTAACAAACATTGAACTATATTTTCCCGATGTTAAGAGTTTACCTTTGTGGTACACTTTATTTGGATATTATCGGTGGAAAACAAAACAGGGGAATAAAGTATCCAAATATGCGTTGCCTTGTAAAATGTGCTTTAAATTATATGACTATCAAATTTAGGATACATGTAGTAAACCCGGGGTACGGGTTGTTAAATAAAGTAAGCATCACCATAATCTAAGGGTTTTTTTCATATTTATTCTCATTTCAACTCACTTTTGTGTGTATTTTATTTTATTGGCCCTCTAGTTTATCGTGACGTATACAGACATACTTTATACATAACGAAAACAATATTTGTGCTTTAAAAAAAAAAAAAATTAGAACCACTAGAGTCACCCTATCGGACTGCATGGGAACCTTCGGACTTTGGAGTGCAAAACCCTCAGGCTTCGGAGCAAACTATAGGGCTTCGGTGTGACCATTGATGTCGGACTTGAGAGTCCCATCGCACATTGTCCTACATAAATACTTTGTACAACAAGCAAATCACACAGGACCGGTCTTTATCCGTTTTGAATTTTAAATTAACAGGTTTGATATCAAGCAGTTTGATAATGATCCAACACTACAGGAAGACAATTGGCTGAAAATAAACAAAATATTTCCTTATTCATATAGAGTTTTTCCTCTTTATAATGAGATACATGTACATTTATCTAACACACACTGTGACAGACCTTAAATGGTACGTTGACTTTGGTTTTCTTTTTAAGGCTTCTAAATGCATGCGCTGAACACTTTCGTTAAATATCAGGAGGGTTTAAATCGATTTAAAAAAAAAAAAAAAAAAAAAAAAAAATATATATATATATATATATATGGAGAGAGAGAGAGAGAGAGAGAGAGAGAGAACAAAGAATTTCTGTACAGTAAAATGGTGATTTTTTTAAGGGGGCCATTTTAGTCTCAAACCATATATATAGGCCTTTGTCAAAATTGTTATTTTCAATTTCTCAAAATTACTCCATCTAGAAAAATGCTCATTACTGATATATTTCATTAGAAAAGCGTCAAAACAGCATCATCAACAATACCAATTTCCTGGCGATATTGCATAAAAATAGCGTTGGCAAAGAACGAACGACTTATTGGCCCCGGTAAAAAGTAAAAATATGAAGATTCAAATTAAGCATAATTTTTTATCTCACATCATCTACTGATATTTAAAACATAAGAATCAACAAGTTTTAGCGCTGAATTTAGTGTATATAAAAAGCACGAAGCTTTACAGCATAGTAAGGGTCAGCCGACATTCGTGATTTTATATAATAGTAAATCGAGGAGGGGCATTCATTTCATGATCAAAGCCTTTGTTTACTGTCAGCCTAACCGTGTACAAACTTGTGGAAAAGACAAAAAACGCATTATACATTTAGGAAATTCCTGTAAAAATATGAAGTTTGTACAACATTAGCCTGGTTCTTAAAAAATGAAAAATGTATGAATATTTCAAGGTTTTTCCTATACCTGCGTGACCCATGTTGAACCCATGTATGGAATAAATTATTTCAAATTGTCACATGGGTTCTATCTAGGTAGGCGTTGTCAAATGTGCTCACTGTAAAACACTGGCACGTTTTAAATCGCTTTCCATCGACTTTGTATGTTCAGGAATGTTTGTCTCATCACTATGGTAATATTCAACTTCAAAGTTTATTCAATTTTTCCAGACATAAAGTAACGCATAACGTATTATACAGCAAACGCGCCAATCGATTCACCAACAGAGTAATGTCGATTTAAATGATTTAAATAATAGTACGCAAAATTCAAGCAGTTTCGGTATGATTTTTTCGGATTAAGATTATCTATAGGCTTTTTAAATCCTCAATTGTTTAAAATGTATGCTAATTTTGATGAAGTTAAGCGACGTGCATTTAAATCAGAAGTGTCCATCAGTGCTTTAATATTACGAATTAAAGGGAATTTGTTGATATTTTCTACATAAAAACGGCACTGAAAAAGATCCCATTTTCTATTGCTTAAGTGCACTCGTTCTTTCATTAAAAAATTTTATATAATGAATTCTAAAGAACGATTAGACAAATTTTCAGGGTATGTTTTCTTGTTAGATTTTTTGTGGGTAAACCCGCGACCAACCTTAAGTAAAGGTGACTAACCCGTAAATATTATAGAAATGGCAATCGTCGTGTGATTTAGGGCATACATTGCATCAATCTAAAGCACAAAAAAGAATTTACCTTATATTTTAATATTTTTATGCTTTTTATGAAATACACGCGGATTAATCGAGAAGATTTTCAAAAGTTCATCCATTTTAAGTCTTTCCCCTACTATATTAATAATTTCCAAGCTTGATTTGCAATTGTCACCGCTCTACAAAAATTAAGATTTTATTTGGTAGAATAAAGATTTGCATGAAAACCCAAGTTAAGCTGTTTAGCAAAAAAAAAAAAAGAATTAAAATCATTTTTTCTTATTTCATACAAAATACTTTATTGTTAGAGGTGAACGTGTTTATATTTTTTGCACGTAAAGCTATAGCAGGTGGTTACATTTATTTTTGTTTATTAATTTGATGAAAAACATTTTTCTGTAGTAAATATTCCATGATACCATGGTTTCATAAAGTTACTTTACAATACATGTTTTGTCGTTAATGGTCCTTACTCTTTTGCATATAGTAAAGAATAAGCATTGCAACACATGTAGTGACTAAACTATTAGAGATGTTTTCTGTGGGAATAAATAAAACTAACATATCATCATTATGTGTTTTTAACAAGCGTGGTTAGGAAATAACTATTTTAACCACGAGGTATAATTTTAGATAAAACTTCCACGTTTGAATCAAACAACTAGCAATTTTTTTGTTTCCTTATTGTTATAATATTATCTCGTATTTTTTTTTCTTTCAGATAAAGAATGGGTTCTCTACTCTTGATGTCACAAATTTGTACAGGTCAATTATTTTATTCATATACAAATATTTACATTCAGTGTATATTCCCCCTTACGTTTGCATTGGAAACTGCGACGTTCAATATCCTATGAATACACTTAGCTAATTCGTGCGCCATGAGCATAAATATAAACGTCATCACGTGTTTTGAGTATATTCATCATTGTAAGATTAAAGGAAACGTTTAAAATTACATAACCAATTTGATATATACTAATGGAAAATAATCGTTAAATTATATCTATTTGTCAATTAAAAAAAATTTTTTTTCAAAGTTTCTTGCACTATATTTTTAGTCGCGGAAGCGAACTAAATAACATGTTAATATAGCCGTTCCATGTATGTTTCATATCCCTGACTTAGAGCGTATATAACGGCTTTAAAGCTTTAGAGCGACGATACACAAATATTTTATATAAAAAGGCATCAGTATGAATATAAATATAAGCATTGAATGCTTATTTTTGGATGTCGTCGGTCCTATAACACACTAAGCGGTGCAGGCATTCAAAAATAAGCATTCAATGCTTCAGTGTATTTTTGTATATTTTGTAGAAATTAACCATACTGCAGTATATTTAAACATGTCAAAAAATAACATTTTTCATTTGTTTAAGTAATTTTGAAAACAACAAAGCTTACCTTGATCGTCTTTAAAATGTATTATGAGATAATTATATTATGAATTGGTTTTTTGTTTCTAATATACATCTTCATAAATACAAATAAAATCAGATGAAATAATAAAGAGCTCATATCTGTCATTAAGTCGTTGAATCATTTTAAAGTACTTGATAGATCCTTTAAACAATAATTTGGTATGTCGTACCATCTTAATGATCATGTAATTTAGCAATGTTTTGAGAGTTTATTTTTTTTTTTTGGGGGGGGGGGGTCATCTGTTATATTTATTTTCATATAAAGTTGTTTTCTTAATTTTACACACTCAAGATAATAGGTTTTTGCATATAAGCAATATCAATCGTTTACATCAAGATGTTTTTTGGTTATTAAGCTGCAAAGAAATAAAGAGTGCCAATATATTTCCTATCATGATAAATATATGATTAGGCAATAATTGCTATAATTCAGTCACATTTAAAATACATGTATTCTTTTGTTAACTTGTTTGTGTCTATGCAAAATTGCTGTGATAGTTACTTCAGAATTAATTAGATTGTGTAACAATTCTCGATTGTCTCTATGAACCATTTATGAATACCTATATACATGTTATAAAATAGAAAACGGAACCAGCAAAATGTTAATGAGTTTATTGTTTTAGCAATGGTGTTAAATTTATATGCCATGAGTTGGTTTGACTTCCAAAACATATGTCGTCTGCTTGGACAAGAAATGCTTTCAGCGACTCATCACCAAAAGCCATACTGGACCAAATACTACAAACGTCAGTCTGACTGGATCGGGAAATATGCTAAATACATTAACGTACACACAATGGTTGGTTTCATTTAAAAACACTGTATGTAACATTATTAATTACAGTATCAAATATTGTATTAAACATCTTTTACAAACTGAGTTTACTTAAATCAGTTAAATTATATTTTGTCTAAACTTTTCTCATATTTCATGGTGAATATATCGGTAATGCTATATAGGCTCATTAAGAGCTTTGGTAACTGTTTTTGTTATTTACAAGTTTTTATTTTGTTTTGTAATGTTTAAAAAAAATAAACAATTTTTTAAAAAAGATAACAAACAAAAAATGCCGAACGTTTTTATTATTACACAGTTTTTTCCAATTATTTTTATTCAAATATTTCAGACTAAACTTTACTAAACAGACTTTTTGTCATACCGTACCTTATTTCGACGTTTCCGTCATTAAATGTGTTACATTATTAGATAGAATAGGTTTTAATCTTATTTAAGGATGTTACAACAAAACTGATTTGGAAGGAACTGCAACATTTAACATGCATCTGCCATCTGCTGGACTTTGTCAAGAATTCTGTATGGAAAACAATAAATCTAATAAACTTTTTTTCTTTTGTGTTCAGGTATTTATGAATTATCTTAAACTGCCTTTTCATATTCGTCTTTATTAATCGCGATTTCCTTTTTGCATGAAAAAAATAAACCAAGTTCATTTTAAATTCGTTTTTAAACTTTTATCTTGTAGCTATAAAAGAAATGCAAACAATTGATAATCTTATCAGTATCATACCGCTGTTGTAATCATGTTCAAAACGTTATCGAACATATACATAATCAATTCTTCCAATTATTCAGTTAAAAAAATCACTTAATACTAGCTATGTAGAGAAATTGTTCTTTTAGCCCCAGAACATAATTGACTCTGATCTGCACATTTTATTTTCAATAATGTGTTAAATGTAATGAACCAAAATTAAAAAAAAATATTAAAACAAGTATTTCCCATATGCATAAGTAATTATTTTCTTTGTTTTATTTATTAAGGAAAGAAACTGTATTTGCCTCTCCGTGTATCCACCAGTGTCATCAAAACCTTTGAATCCATGCGAATTTGATTGTTTTATAAACACTGTTTCAAATGAGTCTCTGAAGTGTGGAGGAAGTTCAGTATACAGTGTGTTCGTATCTAGTAAGTGAATTCTAACTCAGCGTTTCGTCATAAATACAGGCATAATTAAATTTACTAATAAATATAAAACTCACTGATTATGAAAGAAAGAAAAATTCCATAAATATTTAGTATATATACTATGCATATAATAGGCAAGTTAATAATCAATGGAATATTACATGTATATTACCATACGGTACAATGATAAGTTTTTGTAAGACGTACGCTCATTTTATCCTATTATGATCTATAATAAAGATAAAAACAATTTAGATCATATTCATTGTATTGAACGCAAAATCGCGCACGTAAAATTTATACTTGAGACTAGAAAATAACAAAGTTTTGCTTTTTAACCCTTTTTGTTCTTTGGCTTATTTGTGTTGTTTTAATAGCAAAATATATCGTCACTTCGCCTCAGGTAACTTGTTAACTTTGAACATTTGAGCCCAATCAAAATGAAAACATTGCCATCCGCCTTGCCTCATTTAATTTATCTTACCCTAAAGGTCACATTAACAATGATTACTCCAACCCAACTCACCATCTGTATAAGATTTCACAATAATCACAAAAGAAACAAAATTGAAGCAAGTGTCAAAAGAACGATTTGCTTACAGACATGAACAAAGTTGTTAACACCAATCTGTAGCTTTTGAAAATGGTCAAATGCAAAGAAACACAATAGGATTTATTTTACAGATACATTAAATGGTTTCACATTTTTATTAAATATCGTATTTTATAAAACAACATTTTCATAATTGGTCTCGTTCAAACACACGTTCTCTGAGCTCTTTTTGTACTGCGTAGTCAACGAGTTTGATTGAATTAGACATTCGAAATAGCTCTGTATGAACGCACAGCTATCTTTTACTTTCATATTACATAATTATACTTTTTAATTATGCTCATTTGTTATAGAGAAATAAATAGTAAAAATACCATATATTATACAGTACATATGTACATTTTATGGTATAACAATACATCAGTTTGGGTTTTTTTAATAGAAAAAGATAGGCGTGACATAGTTTGCAATGACAGTAATGCAAATTGTTATCATAAAGAAGTTCAAGGTCAAATGTATAAGGAAGAGACAAAATGCAACTCAGTTAATGACAACTATTGGGACAAGTGTGTCATTAATTTAACCACTTAGATATACACGAGTTTTGATAGAGGTAAACACTTTTCATATAATTTTTAATATGGATAATGGGCTTTTGCAAATTGATATCTCTTAAAGAAAGTTTCTTAAACTTTTATATTCTATTCTTAGTATAAATATAAAAATCTGATTTAATTTTATTGCATTTAGACATTTTAGTTTGGATTTCCATGGTTAGTTTTTTTTTAAAACATACTCGAACATACGAATTGAGATAATATGCTCTTGTTGTAATGTTTTTTTCTCTAGGTAAAGAATTGTCAATATGTTATAAAACGAATATTTTGTTCTGTCAACAATGTACAGAAAAAGGATGTCCGTTTAAAATCTGTACTAGTCATTTAAACATCACTAATTGTGCTCAGGTAAGTCGAAACAAACAATATTTTTTGTTCGTCGACATATTCCATTATATTTATCATTAATATGAAAGAGAGAATAAAAGATTTTGGATATTCAAGGGGTTTTATTTTGACGTTTGATTTTTATTTCTTCAGAATGTGTTATCTACTGCACAGCCATCAGTTTTGAAAACAATCACACAAACTGTGGTACCAAATGCTACTGAAAAAAGAGTCATTACATTTAACAAACTTGTTAGCAGATATACGAAACAAACACTAGTACACGGTGCCAACGTATCTAGAACAACTCAACCAGCTTCAAAAGAAGATACTATAACAAGTAAGTGTTTATTATGGAAAAATAATACAGGATTGCTTTTAAATCAAATTAAATCACAAATCAGACAAGTTCTTTTTAGTGTTAGAAGTATCACTTTTTCACTCACTGACTATGACAAAAATAAAAGGCATTTTTGCATATACACAGTTCCTTTCTTCATTATACCACCAGTTTATTGGATCAATCAAACAGCAGATACATATACATATCTTTATAACAATAGGTGTAATAGGTATTTCTATATGTATACTCACGATTGCCGTGTACCGTCACCGTGTATTTTTGTTAATGGTTCAGTAACTGAAATAAATTTGACAATATAGAGTCAATTTAATGTGGATTACATATTACAAATTAGTTAGCAGATTTAAGAATCCAACACTATTACACGAGGCCAACATATCCAGAACAACTCAATTAACTTCAAAAGAAGATACTAGTACTATAACAAGTAAGTGTTCATTATTGAAAGAGAATGCAGGATTGCTTTTCAATCAAATCACAAATCAGACAAGTTGTTATAAGTGTTAGAAAAGTATTTATGAATATTAACTGTTCTTTTCTTTAAATCAGCATCTATATTACAATAGGTGTAAGATTCATATTGGTAGAAATAAATAGGTGCATAATATATGAATACCTAAATGAACGTTCTGTATCGTCACCGTGCATTTTTGTAAATGGTTCAGAAGAACCTTACACTTTATTTTACGAAAAGAAATTAAAGCAGTTTAAGGTTAGTTTGAATTGTGTTTATACCAATACATATATGTTATATCGATTGTATGAAAGATTTGAGAGGTTTTGTAAGGTGCAATGTAACATGAGAACGCCATGTGTTATTGAAAACACTACTGAATTCAAAATCCACTGATATTCCCAAAAATTGACTGACATTGTCTGACATCTACTGTATAACCACTGTACCCTACTGTACATCCACTGTACACCCACTGTACAGAGCTACTATACCACACTGTATCCCACTATCCCCACTGTACAGAGCCACTGTACTCCACTGTACTCCACTGGACAGCACAGTACCTACCCACTGACCAGCACTGTACCTCACTGTTCACCACTGTACGGGGCACTGACCAGCACTGTTCACCACTGTACAACACTGTACAGGGTACTGACAAATACTGTACACCACTGTAACCCACTGTACCTATGTTTTAATAAGTTATTATGTTTAAACAGTGAATTGAATATTTACTTTATTTGAGACCCAAATCTGGATTTGTTTTGATTCTTTCCTATTGCTTACAAGAGAGAAAATGGGCTTCTATTTCTTAAAGTTCATATATAATTACATGCGCGGTCAGAATTTTTTCCGGGGAAAGGGCAGGGGTATTTGTTTTATGGGGGAACTTAGACATATTTTGGATAGTTGTACTATGTAAGTTTTTTAAAAAAAAATGAATTATCCTCTGACCCCCCCCCCCCCCACCCACCCATCCTCAGATCCGCGCATGTATTTATCTAAAAACTCGGAATCCAATTATCATACAAAATATAGCAACTTATTCAATTAAAAGGGGAAAATATTTCCATATATTTCAAAATCAATGTTTTATAACTAAACATCTAGTTGGTTTTGGTTATTTTTACGATGAATTTAATTTAATCAATATTGTCAAAATTAGTATTAGTATAAATGTTACATTAAAGTTTTAAAATTCAGAGAATTTAAAACTATAAATTACAATTTATAGATAGTTTTAAATTCTCTGAATTTTAAAACTTTATTGTAACATATATGTGGAGGAGGGACAATTTTTTCAACGATAAAAAAAATCCACCATATTGCTCAACATACTGATTTTTTTTTTTTCAAAAGAGAAGATAACTGGTCTGGACTTTAAAATGTCTTTGAAGTTTTACTTCACAGGAAG
>WFKH01003881.1:25966347-25984833 GCA_016163765.1 Magallana hongkongensis | reverse complement strand
GTGGCGTACAGTGGGATACAGTGCTGTTCAGTAGAAATGTACAGTGGGGTACAGTGTGGTACAGTGGAAGTCAGTGAAATGTACATTGAGGTACAGTCAATGCACAGTGGATGTCAGACAATGTCTGTTAATTTTTGGGAATATCAGTGGATTTTGAATTCAGAAGTGAAAGTTTTAATTAAGTTTTCTTATTTAGTATAATATTTAATTAATTAAAACTTCAAGATATATTTTTTGGTTATTTTCTATACTTGAAACTAATACAATCTCAACAACTTATGCAGCAAGTTAAATATAAAAAGTAAAGGACCGGCTTTTTATCTTAAAGAAAAGATCTTGGATAATACGTGTACTTTTTCACTATGGTATTACATATGTAAATATACATGCCATATCATTCATTTTTTTTTTGAAAATGTTACCTAAAAATCGTCATATTTGCTGCTAAAAGATGTTTTTTGATACTTTACATTTTGATATAGCAAATTATTTTGTCTGATTTTATTCATTGTAGAACATATCTATAACCTAAATAAAAATTACACCATAATGCTTCATTTTATTACTTCAATTGATACCTTAAAATATCCCGATTGTCTTATTGTAGACGACTCAATGACGTTCATTGTTGGAGGTCTCGCTTCATCAACAGTGATTTGTTTCCTTTTCTTGATGGTTGCCATCTACTTTATAATGTACAGAATGCAGTGACAACTTATCGATCTATTAAGCTTTTAAAAAAAATAATTATAACACAATTGTCTACGATTTGCATCTATGGTTATCAAATTTAAGAAAGTCTTTTATTTTTATATTTATTCTATTTATTAATCATTTATTTTTATGATTCATTAGCTTTTTTTTAGTTTCCCTATTCGTTAATGATGTAATTTCATTTACTTGTTTAGAAGAAAACATAGGCCCGTCGAAAAGAAATATCCCACTCTTCAAAAACAAATAGAATGTTCAAGATTCAGGTATGAACAGACATCTATAGCGAAACTAAATCCACAGAACAAACAAGGACACCAAAATGTGACAGGGACGAGTTATTACGAACTGGCAGACAATAGCAAACTGAGAGAAACAAACTCCAAGAACAAAGACCACAAGAACCCGTATAATGATATCAAAGAACCGGTTTCAGGAAACGATATTTATATGGTAGCTTCATACAAAACGTTGGACGGAGACTCCGTTAAGTTTGACAGAAAAAAGGGTTCATACAATCATCTCAGGGAAACAAGTCGTTTTAGACATGAAGAAAATATGTACGACCATGCTGGAAATATAGATGAATCTAGTTACTCCTGTGCGGAGGCTGCTAGAAAATGGAACGATCGACACATTGATAATGACTTGTACGATCATATTTAGAAAGTTAGGCTGGTGATCAGTTTGAGATGCAGGATATTGTTTGTATGTAACATTGTACAATAGACAAAGATTCTAATGTGAATATTTATGTTAAAACATATTGATCAGTTTAAGGTAACACTGAGACTTGTTTGTTTTCACAATGATATAAAGACTGCAATGCATAGTAAATGAAGTTGTCGTTTATTGAAAATGACACATACTGTTAGAAACATTGTTAAGTCAATTAAACATGGTTGTAAATATAGATGTTTTAAAAGTAAAGTTACCCAAAAAAAATTTTTGAGGAATATTCAAAAACTTTGTTAGAGCAAAAATGTATGCTAAGAGGAGTTAATTATGATGCAATGAAAGCTAACAATACTAAGATATGTTATGTGTAAAAATCTATATACTTTTAAAATGATACTAGCAGATAATATAAATACAGGATAATGCATTCGATGGTAATATACTCATTGTGTTTCTATTTTTTAAAATTATCCGAGAAACTGTAAAACTGTAAATGAAGGAAATGCTTACAATTGCACTACCGGAATAATTATTGCTCCTTGTGATGGAATATATTCATTTAGCTGGACAACATTATCGGTGGGAAGTAAATAATTCATCAGTAAAATCATGCGAAATGGTCAAGTAAAAAAATCGCATAAAATTGCAACGATGGAAGGGGTCGTAAGGGATTTATTATGTCATCATCACATGCTAACATCAAAATGAAGAAAGATGAGAAAGTGTGGATCAGTACTTATGACTCTAATGGACAGTTTGTTCATGGCAAAGATTGGAGTAATTTTTCAGGCTTTAAAATATAACTTGAATAACTGATTCAAAATAAAATATGTGAAAACATTGACTTTTATCTAGTTTTATCCTTCTTTTGCAAATTTATTTTTTGTATTTTCAACTCGTAACCACTAAAAATAACAATTATTTTAATGTATGTTTAAAATTGAATATTACTGACCAATGCTTGTTAATCCTCCATAAATAATAATCATAGTAAGATAATTCAATCAAAGTAAAACAAAAGTTACATAAATAATGTTGCACTTATATGCATTGGATATCACTTAATAGATAAAATTTGACATTTAACTGCGATAAAATTGCAAACCAAACATACGTTACAAAAGAAAAACAAGTTCCTTTTTTCAAGTAATTCGATTGTTTTATGTGATGTTATCTCCTCGCTAATAAAATAAGCCGAAGCTACAGTGATATCGTTTTCTAAAACATTCTATATTACTAAATCCACAATCAAAATATTAAATACACTACTTTTGCATGCAAGATTGGTTTCGAGATAATTTAATTGTAATGAAATATGTAAATTGTGACAATTTCCTTTGGAAAACTACTTCTTAGCTAAACAGCAAAGTTCAATAATTCAATAAGTCCTGACGATCTTAAAATCAAACCTAAATATCTTTTTAAAAAGTAATTAATATTTACATTAAAGTATTTCATCATGGTTTTTTGTTTAACAACAAATAAATATTTATAGCATATGTAATCTTAATATATTATCGTCACAATAACTTGAACCAAATGTTCAGATAACGTTGAGTTGCCAGACGCGGATCGTCCAATCAAACGAGATACGAAACGTCGAGTTTGATCTGATGATCCGCGCGTGACAACGCGACGTGATCCGGCTCTTTGGATCAAGTTACAGTTACTGTGATAAATTTATCAGATACCCTTGTCCATTTAAAAGTTAAAATAACAAAACTATCCTTTTCTAATCAATTGTACAACGTTTTTTATTTAATAAAGCCATTTTTAAATGAACTTTTATGAAGGCGCTAAAAAACATTATTTATTGTTTACTACGTCATAAGTTTCATAAAAGGCGATATGAAATCGAAAAGCGCCGGGAAAATCTAATCACACTCTGTAAAACTAACAGTAACAAGAAAGAAAAATTGATGAGTATATAATAAATTGTTAATCACTTGCTAGGACTTTTTCTTCTATTACTTTGGGGATTTTTGGATCAGATAAAACCGAAAGGAAAAATATACGCACGTTAAGAAATAAAAAGTCTAATAGTTGTTCTCTACTAAGTTTGTTGTGTTGGTTTTTTTTACCGATAAGACTTTCCGTACAAAATAACGTCTGTTATCAGTTTTTGATAAATCTTAATGTTTTTAAGAGCGGACAACACCTATCTTGTGACTCTCAAAGTTAACATCCGAGTTTAAGATTAGCTGTTTCTTTTTCTTTTTTTTTTACCGCAAATGATTTAGGATGCTCTCGTTAGTGTCATAATGCAAGATTTGTCTCCTTGTGAAAATATCTATGACTAGTAAAATACTGCGTAAATGTTTAAAAACATAACCCTGTTAATTGACCGATGTAATGGTGAAAGAAAATGCTTTTGGCCACGACATTTTATTGACTATAATTCATTATCCAGAAAAAATCCTTCCATATGTTGAAGCTGTCATAGAAAATGAATTCGAAATTTCGAACTCATCCCAGTCAGCCAACAAGAGTTGGCAATTTCGACTTGTTCAAATTACATATCAATAAAACTCAACTCGATAAGTGAAAGACGTCAGCAAAATAGATGTGGTTGTGTTCTAAAGGTAAATTGATAGGTACAATCCCTTGAATAAAAGGAATAAAAGGAAAATATCAAAGTACGATTTCAAATCAAAGCTGACATTTATTGCGTATACAAAAAGTAGATCACAACATGCGGGGTGTATACTTTGTTGTACACAGGGTGTATGCTCTCCGAGCGGCGAAAAGGAGATGAAACGTCGACTTTTGTCTTTTTTTTTAATTTATAGATTTATTTCACCAGTACGAATGAGCTTACGAAAGAAAGCATTCATTTAGGAATATATAAACACGTATGGTTCCATCGTACACGTTCTAGTTTCTCAAACACATTAACACAATTCCGACGACCAGAGCGATTTTGACCATGACATATTTTATGATCAAATATCAGGACAAAGCTGCGGTTTGTTATAATTTTCATATTATTTACATATACATGTCATCTGTATATGATTACTCATATTTTGCCAGTTAATAAAATCAATTTTTTTAAATGTTTCGAAGACTTGTACTGAATTTTAAATACTTTTAGAACTTTGATATTTTAATAGGCGTTGGATGATTCGGTTTTAAACATTTATTTATCGTTCAGACATTAAAATATCTTTTGATTTTATAACAATTACTATGCTTTTAAACTGTAATAAAATTAGGTTTTTTTTCTTATACTATTTTGTTTTTGCTTATTATTTTTATAACAATTCAAACACCCCTGTCTGAATACTCTTAAGCATGAAATTATACGCTTAACAAAAAGCATATTAATTCATTTAATCAGTCCCACGTAATGTTGTCCTTCTACGTATTTGATAAAGCAAAAGTATCTCTTTTGCTCATCTCATGTTTAATGAATATTAGAAAAAGCACATATTTAAATATCCTGCTTATTTCGGACGGAAATCCAAAGTACAAAATGGTATAATCCCCGTGTTTGTCACAGATGCTTAAATAACTCTATATAAGGAAGTAAAACAAATATTTCCCCGACATTTTAACTTTCATAGACTGAAAGTTGGTTTTTTTTCTTTTTAATATAGAAACAAGAGAGGCCATCTCTACCAAATCTTTTCGTAAAAATATGAATATCACCGCTTCAAAAGTTTCATCTGGAAAAAGCTTTACAAATATAATTCTTGCAAAAATTTAATCACATGTTCGTACTCAGTCATGATTGATACAAAAGCGACATTGTTGATAATCCTTACTGTTCTTGTGAAAAACAAGAAGAAGTCTACCCTTTCTTTCCTGCTTGCGAAAAAATGTCAATGCTAGTAACAATCTTTTGATTGTCTATTTTGACTAGATTTAAATATAATAGATTTATACCTTTTTCTTTGGGGCAACGAAATCCACCCTAAGAAACAAACACTAAATGACGGTTCTTGTAGATTTAAATATTTATGTAATGTCAATAAAAAAACTTATATGTACCCTGATTGCATGACAACATTTGTTATATTTAATGAGAGGAACAAGAAAGTTTACAAATTTTGTTTCCACATCATATATTGATTAATTGTCAATAAACTATGCTTAAATGATATTGAAGATTTTTTAATAAGTTATTTAAGCATAAGAATGTCAAATGAAAAAAAGAGTAAATCGATGTTATTTAATTTCGTTGACTCCTTTTCGATACAAAATCTTATAATGCGTTAAAAATTCAAACGTACCATGTTGATACATATTTACTGTTCTGGTTTCATAGATTGTATTAAAACAGAGAACAGTATATATCAAAAATGTAAGAGCGCTAAAATAACGTAGCTTCGTTTACTTCCTGAATTCTCAATTGATTTTATTACAATGTGCCTGAGACTTTCGTGATAATATTTGGAGCGTTTTTCACTTGAATGTGAATTTGTATTTGCCATTGCTTTTCAATTCGGTAAAATGAAAATGTGTAGGTAAAAGAAAACACTCAATTGAATATTTTTACAAATTGTACTAACTTTAATTTCCCATTTCTGCTATTTAAATTCTTGTTTTTCCTCAATAAATGATTACTAGTATTTTAAATTACATTAGGTAATCAAACCACTAAATATCACTTTCACCTTTTCATGCCCTTGTTGTAAACGTACAATATGAAAAGTCATTCCTAAAATCATTTGTAGATCTCCACATGTTGTTTTCAAATTCAGAATAATCAAACATTACATAAATTAGGTTTTATAAAACGTAAAGTCGGTATTTGCTTGATTATAGATTTGTAGATCTCCCCACGTTGTTAGTTTGGGATAATTGTTATTTACAAAGAAATCAGAAATTACATAAGCTTTTATTTTTAAAACTTTGAATAAGTAAACTTTTTGTTAATCTCGGTGTTACAGCACATACTTCCTTGTTTCTAATTTCATATTTTAGAACAGCATATGCTGAAGGGGAGAGCTTTACAAGGTTTGTGTATAAGAATATTTTCTTACAAGTCAATACAAATCAAATTTGTTAAACTATAAAATGTGAGCGTTTTACTTTAAAAGAAAAAGAATTTTGTATGTTCTGTTTATTGTTTACGAAAGCCTGTAAGTATCATTTATGTTACTAAAAAAGAAATTAAAACGCGCGATAACGCAAAAAGGCGAAATCAAGCCTTTTAAAACGCCGGTATAATGCAACACAAGGCGTTATAACGTTATTCGACTTTGAAAAAGAAAAACTACTGGCTTGATATGAGAGAGAGAGAGAGAGAGAGAGAGAGAGAGAGAGAGAGAGAGAGGGATCCAAAACTAATATGACACATATAAAGATTGGATTGCTGCATTCGAGAAATAAAGTTGCTCGAGATACATGTAAGTGGACAAGCGGTGCCATCTACTTTACTTGCGCCCTGACTCGAACCTGCAAAAGAAAAGTTCCAGACTGGATAGACAGAGAATTATTTTTCAAGACGGAAACATTCTTTAATATTATAGCAGTTTTTTGGGGCCTGTTTCACTTTAGAACGAACTTTATTGTACTTTACGTGTTGGATTAAGCGGGTTTATTAATATAAAAATACATGTTATAATAGACACGCTACATACGTCCTTGTTTTTCAAATACAGATGTGCAACGAATGACGATGTTGATTTATAAAATTTTCTAAAAAAAAATTTTATGTTCTCTGCTTTATGCATAAATTTGGTTTATGCATCTTTAAGTCAACCTCAATCCCACCAAATTTGCTATATCATGTTATTGATTGACAAAAATGCATTTCAGTTTTGATAATAATTTTTCCTTCCCTTAATCTATATGGTTATATGTTACATTTTACTGAATTTCACTATAAACAGTGATACTTATAAGGTGACTAAAAGCTAACCTACAAGCCAAGTTCTTCCATTCAATCACCTATCCAAACATTTAAGTTCTCATTCATGTGACTTATTGACATATGTTCATCATATACAATAATGAGAAACAAGTTATTTTGAAACTTTACTTCATTTTTTAAGCATGATGAAACCAAGCAATATAATAATGATAAACATAATTTGCATATTTTATGTTATTGTATTGTTAAGATTGTCAATTTCCGTGGGGTTTCAAAATAGTACATCTTTATATCGTCTTTCGTAAAGAGATTGTCTTAGTCTATTAATTTCTTTTATCGAAAAGTTGTTGTTTTTAAAAAAAAAAAAGTTGTTCAACAATTTACACGCGTGATTTCTTTTTGGCATCGATAAGTACACGTGTCTGACAGTGTTTTCCTTAAGATTAATTTCCTTTGTCAAAATCATCTGGACAAAATCTAAGTTATCTTTTTCCGTAAGCTTGGCTTCCTTAAATATTGTGTTGCTCACAACATAAATAATTTTTGTGCTATTCCAGACCTTGGTTGACGACTTGTACTTCGACTGCCCTCTTTTCACGTGACATTGTTTTATTTTTGTTCTAAGTGATTTTTTTTGGCATTGATCACTACCAGTAATTCAGGCACGTTTTCGACATGATTTTTCTGTAGATCAATTCTTTTGTCAAATCATATGGACAAAATCTTAGTTATATTTTTTCCGTACGTTTGGCTTCTTCATAGCATCCCCATTTTCTTAATAACATAGTCAAATGTCATGTATGGCGTTTTGAAGAAAAATTGTTGTCATGCGTCAAATGAATTTATTTCCACAATTTTGAATCTTGATGAATTACAGATTTTGTGAATATGTTGTAAAGATAATTTTAAATCTATTATAGAATGTGTGGAGATTTTTTTCACTAGAAAATGCATCAATTTTTGCATCGCAAACTATCTTTGAACTCTCTGATTTTGTCAGGTAAATTAGTTTATATTAGGTATAAGTAATAAATAGAATATTCTGAGACAAATGAAAATTGAAATGATTTCCTTTTTAATTTATATATCTAAAAATGAAATGAATAATGCAGATTGCATAACAAATTGTTCATTAAATTAACTCAGGATTCTTGATAATGGATTATGGTTCAGATAAAGTAAAATCTTTTATATTTTACAATGTAGTATATTTTTATTACATAAAGAATAAAATAATTTCAGTTTTCTGGATAAATGCATATGGTTGGTCATGGTATGATGCAAATGATTTGTGTCGGTCAAATGGAACAACTATTGTAACAACATATAAATTAAATACCTATTTCTGGACCAAATACTATCGACGTCGCTCTCACTGGATAGCCACATTAGGTAATTACAATTGAGTTGAATTTAATAAGATGTGTTTTTAATGTACATTTTTTTTAAAAGTTAAAACTATTTCTGGACTTTTTTTGCAGGGTGTTCCTTCAATGATAGGTTGAACAATTATAAAACCTATGATGTGTCTCATTCTCTAACTGCAGGGCTTTGCCAAGAGCTTTGCATGGAACATTTTGAATCAAATAGAATATTTCTATTTGCATTTGGGGTATTTATCATCTTCTTTACAAATGCTGCACAATATCTCAACTAATCATTAATACTTGTTGGAGAAAAATTGGTAAAATCTATCATCTGTTTGTATGGTTTAGACATGTCGTGAACGTGTAATTTGTTTTAGAAACAGAAATGTATCTGTCTTAAAGACAACCTTATGGATCTACACCTCCATTTTGACAATTGCAAATCCGACTGTATTGGAGACTTTGAACTAACAAAAGACTGCGGTGATAAGGTCCTCGTTCTTTTATCGAGTAAGCTAGAAATGAGTAAACATTACTAAATGTTAAAACACTTTATTATTTTACAAACATTCTGTCTACAAACACTAAACAGACAGAAATTTAATTAATTTATTCTCAAAGTAGTTTTAACTACTTGATTTAGTATAGTATTTTTTTTAAAAGCAATGATAAATATGATATCTTATGGTTTTCCTATCTCACGTATTTTTTTTATCATTATTATTTTGAACAGAACCAATCAATAAGCAGGTCGATGCTTTATCAAATTCCACTTGCCTCGCTATGAGTTGTGATAATGAGCTTGCTGAAGATGATCTAATTGAACGCAAAGATTGTAAGAAAGTGTGCAGTGAATCAGGTAATATTATTAATGTATAGAAAACTAAATCAACAAGTGCCACATATCTATTTTGTTTCTTTTTAAAATATTTTTACCATCCTTTAATTAATTTTTTTACTGATCGATTGTTCTTTTCAGAAAACATTCCACAAAATATTCAAAATCCAAAGCAATTCACTGAAACAAGGACGACTTATCTTGAATCAGTTTTGAACAAAAGTTGTGATAGTGCAAGTATTGGGAGTTCGAGAAAAACGTGGTTTATTTTAAAAAGACATGTCTATTTGAGTTATGATCGAGGTAAATATTACTGAAAGGCAAGTTATGATAAGATGATCGATACATATCACGATACTTTAAATCAATACAGCATGTATCACGACACAGCTGCGAACAATTTATTGAATTGATATCTATGCAAAATATTGTATGGGTTTTTTTATTTAGTAATACATTTTAAAATACTTCATTTAAATATCTCAACAACTCTTCCCAACATTGATTTGACATAATATTAGTATTATTATTTAAAAATAATTGACTCAAATAACTTACAAAACTGATAATGAATTAAAATTATCCACTTTTATTTATCATAGATCAAAGAATTCTTTGAACCCTTACCAACTGGAAATACATTGAACACTTTTTTCTGTCCGGGGGGAGGGGGGGGGGCTTCAACAAAATTTTATATAAAAACACCCCAAGTAGAAAACCCAGGTTTTTGTGGGGTTTTTTGGGGGGGGGGGGGGGTGATACTGGTGATCGCTGTCTTTATATGGGTTACAAGCAGCTGCAATACATGTAATGATAATGGGGGAGTAGCACCTTCTTCTGTTCAAATCATCTGCTTTGCAAATTATAAGCGAACTTTTTATCACATCTTCCACAACTGAATTATCACTGTTAATCATATAAAATCATTCTCTTTTTTCCTTTGTACTTTACAAACCTTACATTTACTTGTTAAATGTTCATATTATAATGGATTTCGTCCACAATGCATGTTTGTTTTTTGACAAAGTTTTGCACATTCCAATTGGAATCAATGGATTGATTGATAACGTAAAATTATGTTGGTCCTGATATTTGCAATATGCAATTATGTAATCGATTGTTAGCTCTATTTGTTCGCAGGAAATACATTTGTATGTATGTTTCCTTTGTTTTTCCTTTTTTCAAGCTGAATTAAATCTGACATTCAATTTTTACATTTGCCAACATTTTTACTAAATTGTGGCAGGATGAATTCTCAACATCCTGAAAAGATTGGTATAACTATTGTCATTCTTGTAATTAGATTGTCTGTGTATCTTTAATGTTAAAGTTTATTCCAGATAACGTAAATCTTACCAGTTTTGAAAAGAAGAACCTAGTTATTGATTGCCAACGATGTCTCAGTGGGTGTCAATATATTGACTGCAACGACAATATAGGTGATATTGTTTGTAAAAATGTAAGTGTATTCAAATTTGATTAAGGTATCACACTCCTCCTGATTTGGGTTCATAGCGCACAGTATCATTTTTTGAGATAAGTAAACTTGAATTGTTTTTATAGCAGAGAAACATTATTAAATTATTATTACACAACATTAATTTGAAATTCCATGTTAACCAATGAAAACCAATTGTAATAATAATTAAAAAATTGGATTTTGTTCCTAAAAAATAGCATATAGTTGAAAAGACCCTATCTAGAAATTAGAGGTAGATCTGTTGGGTTAACCACCAAGCCTCCTATAAAATACTGGCGATAATATAAGACAGGCGAATATGCTTTTTAGTGTATACTAATTATATCCCTCGCAAGCGCTGGATGGATATTTAGACTAGCGGGCAGGGATGAATATCTTAACTTAAATTGATTATACGTGTATGTGGTCTAATTATTTTTTGGTGCAGCTGACTAGAAAAAATACAAAAAATCTTGCTTTTGACTGTTTGTGTTTGTTCCGTATGCTGTTTATTGTCAGTTGCAATTGAAAATACTTTCATACTTCGCATTGTCTATTGTATTAAATGTCAACCCTGAACCACATATTAATGCATAAGAATAATTATTATTTTTTTAATTTAAAACAAGGAGTGGTTGTATAGTGCGTCGAATCTCTTTTCTATATTTTGTTCTTTAGGTCAAATTTCACTATAATTTTAGCGCTGTCCCAAATAAGAGTTTCATTTAAAGCCCGTTTTGAAAATATAATGGGGGAGGGAGTCAACCCCCCCCCCTTCCTGTTCTACCTCCCCGTTTTATGCGTACATCATTTATACATACAGACGTAGAGTGGTCAATATGTTCGTGCTGCACAAATTAATATATAAGGCTTACTACCAGTATGTCAGTGGTATAAAAAATGTATGTTTAATCTAACAACGCGAGTGCATGCATATTTATTCGTATATTGTAAACCAAAGTTGTCCGATCCAAGGTCCTACACTTTCCGGCATGATGTTAATAAGTCAGTTTGCGTTCTATGTTACCCCGTTCTGGAAAGTTCTTTCCATAAACAAACTGAAATTGCCCATTCAAGACACAAAATAGCTCATTTTTTTTTTTTTTCAACATTTATTCAATCTTAATTTCTATGTATACCCTAAATATGTTCCCGGTAAATATATTCATTCTTTACGTAATTATTCAATATTATTTCATTGTAAGTACTAGTATGTATTTTGATACAAACTCCCACTGAATTGGATCCACCAAAGCGCGTTCATCACCTTACTTTCATTTCTGCTATTTCAGGCTGATTTATCGAAAATAAAAGTAGGTTTTTAATTAATTTCAGAATAATTACCTATCAGGTAATATTCAATTATAGTTTACGGACATCATCTCACACGAGTTGAAATACCAAAGGTGTAAGCAGTTACTCTGGTGCATGCGTTTTCGTAGTTTATTGGCAAAATGTCTTTTTTTTAGTATAAAAAGTTATACATGTATAGATGAATTCCATACAGTTTTAATATTCAACTGAATTAATCGTGCTAAGAAAAGTGTCATTAAAATGGACATTGTATCAACATTTAACGAATTTGTGAATGTAAATTGGGGTTTTTTTTAAAGGGACTGGTAAAAACTGATTCGCCTTCTATGCCAACGCCATCGTCGGAAACCACGGTTTTGAGTCCACAAGCTCGGATAGAGAGAATCGATGTGAATCACACGTGGGTTACCGACGATGTGTCAACGACTGTAATGAAGAAACAAACGTTTTTGTTAACGTCAAATATAATAGACTCTGGGGAAAATATTAACACACTAAAAACAACATCAATAAATCATACCAATCGACCAAGAAACGAAGGTAAGACATCATAAGCGTACTATAGTAATTCCGTTATGATAAAAATCCCATAAAGACAAGAAATGTTTCCTTATTTCTTTTATTTACAACAAAAATTTTGACATTTAATTGTATTTTACATAAACGCGGCGCAAAAGAAAGCCGGTAGTGCGATTCAACACGTCCGTTTTAGGCAATGTGCCAACTAGTTTTATTACAGACAAATACACGTTAAAATGTAGACATTCAGTTATCAATTAAAATTTAAAAAGGTCTAGTGCATTGGTCATTGCTGCTGTCGTGTGCGTCACTTGTGCTCGATAACATAGCTCTAGTGGTGCTGTTTTAGACCTTATACCGCGCTGTCACGCTGATCCCACTTAGCCTCCGGAACTAGGATATGATTTCACTTCGTTTCTTTTGTGACAACATCAGCAGTAAAAAAATTTTAATGACTGAAAATTTTATGATATTAAGTATTTCCACAGAACATGTCAGGAAATAAGGTAAGTCAGTTATAAAAAAAAGCGCAATTTTTGTGCATCGTAAATTACAAGTATCTTGTATGTGTGCCACTGTAATTCTTTGGTGTGTTAACACGAATTTCCTGCTTAGAGTTACAGATCTGCTGCTAGCGTCAAAGACAGCCTTCACATACTTTCAGTATCAGTATTATCATATTTTCTATCGATTTACAAAATTATTTTTACGTTATTTTTCATTTTTGTGTTACGTTAAGTATCTCATAATTTATCTAGGATGTGTGTCTATATTGCCCCTATTGATTATTTTTACTAAATTGCCCCCTCCCCACCCACCTACCCACAAAATTAAACATTGTTCACCCTTTTAAGTGTTCAACTGCATTTTTAGCATGTTAGCTTTATTATACCCCCTTTCTATTTGTCCGTACTATTTAGTCTCTCTTCCTCTCTCTCTCTCTCTCTCTCTCTCTCTCTCTCTCTCTCAAAGCCAAAAGCAGTTATTTTTAAAATCAGTTTAAAACTTCATCATTCTAATCTTAGTTTGCTTCTGTTAGTATCATATTCACAAGTTCCAGTCGTACTTGTTTTACTTATGTATATATCTCTATTTATAATTGGAACACACACCTCAAACACACAATCAATCTACACAAGAAGTTTGCTTGAAGTTGTCTTATAACAAGATACATGTATTATAACAACCTATCTTTTGATTGGTTAATTCTAATATTGAATTTCAATCTTATCTTAAACCACGATTATTATTTCTACATAGATATTTATTCATTTAGAGTTTAACAGATTTTAAAAGATATTTTCCCTTCAATAACCGATTGTTTACAAAAACGGGGCGAATACAACCCCGGGTTAAAATGCATATGTAAAATGTATATACAAACATTAATTTGTAGGATAAAGCATGCACGGATGATCTTTATTTAGAACATTATGGTGTCCATTTGATGCAAGTTTTCATATTCATAATTTGATAATATAGAGATTGAATCTCGAATCTCAAATGAGACTGGATTTTCGTAGAAGGAGACTTAACCACTCGGACTTCGGCGTTCTCCATATTCTGCCGCAAAGAGCAAGTTCGTGTATCTCTACCAGTTCATCGCATTAAAAAGTCTTTTTCGGTTGGAAGATGTAAAATCGTGTTTTAGTTTACATTTTAAAAGTATAATTACTATTCTCTATAAGAATAACTCACATTCAAATTCTCGGGAACTAAAACAATTCATTTGCGAAATATTTAATTGCATGCTAGTTTTAATAAACACCTCGATACAAGTTCTAAAGGATGTGTCTTTTTACTTTACGTGTTAAGAAATATTGATCACGTATTTTGTTTTTGTTTTAACAAGATGAAACCATGAAACACGTCGGAATAGTAGCTGTGTCCTTACTTGTTTGTGCATTGATAATAGCAGGAGCATTTTGTTTTATCAGGTACGCAGACATCGAATTTTCATTAGGTGCTTTTATGATCAAAGGACTACGCATTTACTATAGGATCTTTTTCTGGCTATGAAATTGAATTATTAATAATTTCCTTTAAAATGTAATGGTATTGGTTTTAATTTTATCAGAAACAAGGAGAAACAATCAAAACTCATTTTATCCATTCTTTGGCAATATATATGATGCCAACAATGTTGCTAATTCAATGGGTTTTTTGTGGGGTTTTTTAAATTTCATAAATGTATTTAAGGGTTGTTTTTTTTTACTAGAAAGCGATGACCGAATCCGCCGAACACAACTCTTTTTAAGTATTTTAATCATCGTTGTAAAATGAGTATTATTTAATGATTTCATGTTGGTCGACGGATGCGGCATTAATTTTCTAAGGCTAAAAAGACGGGAAAACGTTAATATTTTTATACTATTTCATTTGAAAAGGCGTAATACGAGCTAATGAATCAATTTGTCATGTATCTGTGCGTAATACGAGCTATTGAATCAATTTGTCATCTATCGATATCCGTGCTGGTTTGATTATATAAAAATGTTTATAGATATATGTGATACATTATTCTTAATTCTCTGTAGAAAGAAGAAATTCCTACTGAAGAGAGAATTCCCAAGCACATCCGTAACGGCTGAATTTTCATCGGAAAGAATGAAACAAATATCTGATAAAAATGAAAATAATCAGAGAATTGATAAAATATATGTTGGAAATTCGCCAAAAGAGTGTGTGTATGATTTTGCAGACAATAGTAAAATTGAAGAACAAACTCAATATAACCTAGAAAACGAGGTACTGTATCATCATATTAGAGAAAGTGTTCCGAAAAATAATGTGAATGATGATACATATATGGTAGCAAGATACAAGACATCGGACGAAGACAACGTGCATTTTGGCAGGATGGAGGATCCATACGATCATCTTAGAGGAACAAATCGTACAAGACAGGAAGACGATACCTACGACTATGCACCGAATGTAAGCGAGCCTATCTATTCCAGCCTTACCATTAATGTGGGTAGGAATACAAGTCAATCACATGTTGAAGAGAGCATATATGACCATTTTGAGGACTGATAATGATAATTGGCAATGTTACAAAAATCGCGATACTTGTTATGTAGACGTTGATGTCATTTACCAGCGAATTCACTTCCCTTAGACCAGTTAGCGCGAGACTTGTACAGCCTAATTTAGTTCTCATAGAGTTTTGGCTAAAACGATATTGTTAACAACTTACACATACGATCCTGATTCAAGAACGATTAATTACGCAGGATATACGGACAAAAAAAAGACATAGAAATACAAAATAGTTTGTAATGTTCATTAATATTGTTTTCACTCAATTTGTACTGTGATGATTTTTTACATTTAAAAAGTGAATTTTTTTAATTGGTTCATGTCTAAATTGAATGTCTAAAATGTTGGCTATAATATTTTTTTTTATTCTTAAGCTTGATGTGGGGGAATAATGCTTTTATGATAAACAAACTTCATTTAAGCATTGAATGCTTATTTTTTGATGTCGTCGGTCCTATAACACACCAAGGCGGTTCAGACAAATTGAATACCGCGCGTCAGCGCGGTATGATAATTTGTCTGCACCGCCTTGGTGTGTTATAGGACCGACGACATCCAAAAATAAGCATTCAGTGCTTATATTTATATTCATATTGATGTTAATTTGTATGAAGTATTTGTGTATCGTTGCTTTAAAGCCTTTCTATACGCTCAGGCTTAAGTCAAATGAAACATACATGTAACAGCCATATTAAAATCTTATTTAGTTTGCTTTCGCAAATAAAAATATAGTGCTAGAAACTTTGTAGAGAAAAATCTTTTTTATTAACGAGTAGATATGATTTAATGATTATTTTTCATAGGTACATATCAAATTGGTTATCTAAGTTTGGACTTTTCATTTAATCTTACAATAATGAATACACTCAAAACGAGTGATGACTTCTATATTTGTGCTCATGGCACATGAATAGGCTAAGTGTATTCACAGGAAATTGAACGTCGCAGATTTCCAATGCAAACATAAGGGGAAATATACACTGAATGTATATATATTAATGTTAAAACAATGTAAAAGAAAAGAGATAGACAAAGAATGTATTGATATTTCAGTTTGGAAAAGTATGCCCAAAAAAAATAAGAAAATGGTTGCTACATTTTATAGTTTCTTTGACGATTGATAATTTAGCATAATCTACATTTAAATTGTTAAAAAAACTATATGTTAACATTCGATAGGTATTAGATATGGAATAATGAAAAACATAAAACCTTAAAGTACACATTGCTCATTCTTATTGTCTGTCAGATCTCAAAATTCCATGAGAGAATGTGAGATTTTTCATTTCACCCAAAATCACACATTTTTCCTAACTTTAGAATTATTAGTAACTTTAGAATAGGATTAGTCAAATTTGATGTGCAATTTCTCATTCAATCAATTTTTTAAATATTTTTTTTATTTATACAGTATTTTATTCAATAAAATACATGTATATTGAACGGGAGTAGGCAGCAGGCATATCCTACTTTAGCCCTCTCACTACATTAAGGTCAAAACGAACAAACTGAAATATTGAAATGTTCAACATCAATAATACAACTCATACTTTAAAAAAAAAGCAACTGAATAAAGAAAGAAGAAAAAAAAACTGTTGTAAGCTCTATCGAGTCATTTCAATAGTATAAGTTATTGGTGGTATGGATGGTTTGAATTAATTAATTGACATTTTTTGACCAAGAAAAAAATATGTAGAATATTCATCACACCCCATTTAAGAAATATTATGTGTTGTAATTGCTCTAAAAAAAGCATTTAGGATATTTCTGTTGCACCTATATATAGTTTGCTTCTAACTTAATTCATACATGTAAGCAAGTATTTCCTTTACGACTGTTATGATTTTCTATAAGTTTATTGTGAAAATTGATTTTCTAAAACATATTCATGATACTTTTTCAATTGAATATATACATGAACTAGATATATCTTAATAATTTGGATTTTTTTCAAATTAGATAAAATAAATGACAATTGTAAACTAGCTGCATACCATTTAAATGTCAACACATACCTTCACAAGTTGAATATTAACCGAACTATTGAAATAAATGATTTTAATGAGTTTTCATTTTCAAATTCTATATACATTATTGATTTATTCATTCTTTGTTGTCTTTGCTAATTTTATAATAAATATTTTTCATATTGATGATTAAAACATCATTCATTGCATATATACTTTGTTTTTTTATGTATTTCCTTTATTAAATACATAAACTTAAGGTAAAAATCTATATAATTAAGTTATGTAAATCTAGTAATTGAGACTTAAATTATCTCAGTGTGGTTGCATCAAGATTTTTTTTAGAAGTATATTATTGAAATCTGTACCCAAAACAGACTTAAGAAATACAATGATTTAGATGTCAGCGTTTATCACTCGAGTTTGGGCGCATTTAATCTGACCTTTTTGTATTTATTAGGGTCTTCCGTTTCCAACGGAAGACCCTATTGTTTTTGTTAGGTTTCTTTTTCTCTATTTTTCACTATCATTTTTATTATTCTTTTTTTTCTTAACATTTTTCTTAATAATACAAAATATCATGGTCTTTTATCATGTACATTTTTGTTGATGATGTCACTTCCGGTCGGCCGTTATATTTGTTTTTCTTTTTGAAAAAAGTGATCTTGTCCTCCCTTTTTTTCAAAAACGATTAAAGGTAGAAAATTGAAAGTTTTAGGAATGATAGATTTTTGAATTCCTAGGGCCGATCAGGTAAAACCACGATCGTC
>WFKH01003881.1:25937582-25950358 GCA_016163765.1 Magallana hongkongensis | reverse complement strand
ATTCAAAGGTTTTGATGACACAGGTGGATACACGGAGAGGCAAATACAGTTTCTTTCCTTAATAAATAAAACAAAGAAAATAATTACTTATGCATATGGGAAATACTTGTTTTAATATTTCTTCATTGTTGTTCATTACATCTAACCCATTATTGAAAATAAAATGTGCAGATCAGAGTCAATTATGTTCTGGGGCTAAAAGAACAATTTCTCTACATAGCTAGTATAAAGTAATTTTTTTAACTTAATAATTGGAAAAATTGATTTTGTGTATATGTTCGATAACGTTTTGAACATGATTACAACAGCAGTATGATACTGAGAAGATTATCAATTTTTTGCATTTTTTTTATAGCTACAAGATAAAAGTTTGAAAACGAATTTTAAATTAACTTGGTTTATTTTTTCATGCAAAAAGGAAATCGCGATTGATTAAGACGAATATGAAAATGCAGTTTAAGATAATTCATAAATACCTGAACACCAAAGAAAAAAAGTTCATTAGATTTATTGTTTTCCATACAGAATTCTTGACAAAGTCCAGCAGATGGGAGATGAATGTGAAATGTTGCAGTTTCTTCCAAATCTGTTTTGTTGTAACATCCTTAAATAAGATTAAAACCAATTCTATCTGATAATGTAACACATTTAATGACGGAAACGTCGAAATTAGGTACGGTATGACAAAAAGTCTGTTTAGTAAAGTTTAGTCTGAAATATTTGAATAAAAGTCATCGGAAAAAACTGTGTAATAATAAAAACGTTCGGTATTTTTTGTTTGTTATTTTTTTTAAAAATTTGTTTATTTTTTTTAAACATTACATAACAAAATAAAAACTTGTAAAACAAAAACAGTTACCAAAACTAATAATGAGCTTATTATTATCGATTTATTCACCATGAAATATGTTTAATTTAACTTATTTAAGTAAACTCAGTTTGTAAAAGATGTTAAATGCATTATTTGATACTATAATTAATAATGTTACATACAGTGTTTTTAAATAAAACCAACCATTGTGTGTACGTTAATGTATTTACCATATTTCCCGATCCAGTCAGACTGACGTTTGTAATATTTGGTCCAGTATGGCTTTTCGTAATAAGTCGCTGAAGGCATTTCTTGTCCAAGCAGACGACATTTGTTTTGGAAGTCAAACCAACTCATGGCATATGCATTTAAAACCATTGCTAAAACTATAAACTCATTGACATTTTGCTGGTTCCGTTTTCTATATGATAACATGGATATAAGTATTCATAAATGCTTCAAAGAGACGATCGATAATTGTTACACAATCTGATTAATTTTGAAGTAACAATATCATAGTAATTTTTCATAGACACAAACAAGTTAACACAAGAAAACACGTATCTCAAGTGTGACTGAAATAAAGTAATTATTTCTTAAATATTTAGCATCGTAGGAAATATGCCGGTACTCTTTTTTTCTTGGCAACTTAATAACCAATACATATCTTGATGTAATCGATTGATATTGCTTATATGCAAAAACCTATCATCTCGAGTGTGCGAAATTACGAAAACAACTTTTTATAAAAATAAAAATAATAGATGAAAAAAAACAACAAAATAAAATCTCAAAACATTGCTAAAATACATGTTCATTAAGATGGTTCGACACACCAATTTATTTCTTAAAGGATCTATCAAGTACTTTAAAATGATTTAACGCCTAAATGACAGATATGAGCTCTTAATTTTTCATCTGATTTTATTTGTACTTATGAAGATGTATATTAGAAACAAAAAAAAAAAAAAAACCCAAAACCAATTCATGATATAATTATCTCATAATGTTTACATTTTTCAGTGTCGTTGCCTGTGATAACACTACGTATCGATTTTGTACTATACAGTCCAATAAATTCAAAAGACGTATAATTGGGGCGCAAGCGGGGTTTGCTTATTTAATCGTACAATTGCTGAAAATTTTATGGATATAAGTAATAAGGCATCATTTTTTGAATATTATGAGGTGATAATTTCGGTCGGGGCGTAATCAAATCTATCATAAATATCTTCGGGCTTTATTGGATTTGATCAGGTCCCGACCAAAATTATCACTACATAATACTCAAAGAATGATTCCTTATTCCTTAAATACATTTTAAAGACGATCAAGGCAATCTTTGTTGTTTTCATAATTTTTTATGCAAATGAAAATTGTTATTTGTTGACATTTTTCAATATACTTCAGTATGGTTAATTTCTACAAAATATACAAAAATACACTGAAGAATTGAATGCTTATTTTTGGATGTCTGCACCGCTTGGCGTGTTATAGGACCGACGACATTCAAAAATAAGCATTCAATGCTTATATTTATATTCATACTGATGCCTATTTGTATAAAATATTTGTGTATCGTAGCTTTAAAGCCGTTATATACGCTCTTAGTCAGGAATATGAAACATACATGGAACGGCCATATTAACATGTTATTTAGTTCGCTTCCACGACTCAACATATAGTGCATGAAACTTTGTGGAAAAAAATCTTTTTTATTGACGCATAGATATGATTTAACGATTATTTTCCATACGTACATATCAAATTCGTTATGTAAGTTTAAAAGTTTCCTTTAATCGTACAATAATAAATATACTCAAAAAGCGTGATGACGTTTAGATTTGTGCTTATGGCGCATGAATTAGCTAATTGCATTCTAAGGAAATTGAACGTCGAGGTTACCAATGCAAACGTAAGGGGAAATATACACTAAGTGTAAATACTTGTATATGAATAAAATAATTGACCTGTACAAATTTGTGACATCAAGAGTAGAGAACCCATTCTTTATCTGAAAGAAAAAAAAATACGAGATAATATTATAACAATAAGGAAACAAAACATTGATAGTTGTTTGATTCAAACGTGGAAGTTTTAATTGATCTAAAATTATATTTCGTGGTGAAAATAGTTATTTCCTAAACACGCTTGTTAAAAACACATATAAATGGTATGTTTGTTGTATTTATTCCCACAAACATCTCTAATGGTAAAGTCACTACATGTGTTGCAATGCTTATTCTTTACTATATGCAAAAGAGTAAGGTTCATTAACTACAAGACAATTAACAAGTAAAGTAGCTTTATCAAATCATGGTATCATGGAACAATTACTACAGAAAAATGTTCTTCAACCCATTAATAAACAAAAAATGTTATAGCTTTAAGTGCAAAATGCATAAACACGTTTACTACCAACAATAAAGGATTTTGTATGAAATAAGAAAAATAGTTTTTAATTCTTTATTTTTTGCTAAACAGCTTAACTTGGGTTTTCATACAAATCTTTATTTTACCAAATAAAATCTTAATTTTTGTAGAGCGGTGACAATTGCAATTCAAGCTTGGAAATTATTATCATAGTACGGTAAAGGCATAAAATGGATGAACTTTTTTGAAAATCTTCTCGATTTATGCGCGTGTATTTCATAAAAAAAACATAAACATATTAAAATATAAGGTAAATTCTTTTGTGCGCTTTATATTGATACAATTTATGCGTTAAGTCACACGACGATTGCCTTTTCTAGAATATTTACAGGTTAGTCGCCGTTTTTTTAAGGTGAGTCGCAGATTTACCCACAAAAAATCTCACGAGAAAACATACCCTGAAAATTTGTCCAATCGTTCTTTTGAGTTTATTATATCAATTTTTTATGAAAGAACTAGTGCACTTAAGCTATAGAAAATAGGCTTTTTTTCATTGCCGTTTTTATGTAGAAAATATCAATAAATTGCTCTTATTTCGTAATTTATAAGCACTGTTGGATACTTTTTCTGATTTAAATGCACGCTTAACTTCACCAAAATAAGCATACCTTTTAAACAATTGAGGATTTTTAAAAGCCTATAGATAATCTCAATCCGGAAAAATCGTACCGAACCTATTTAAATTGTGTGTACTAGTATTTAGATCATTTAAATCGACATTATTCTTTTGGTGAATCGATTGGCGCGTTTGCCGAATAATACTTTATGTGTTATTTTATGTTTGGAAAAAATCGAATAAACTTTGAAGCTGCATATTACCATAGTGTTGAAACAAACATTCATGACCATACAAAGTCGATTGAAAGATATTCAAAACGTGCCAGTGTTTTACAGTGAACACATTTGACAACGCCTACCTAGATCGCACCCATGTGACAATTTGAAATAATTTATTCCATACGTGGGTTCAACATGGGTCACGCAGGTAATAGCTCTCGCCTGCTAAAGGAAAAACCTTGAAATATTCATACATCATTTTTTAGAACCAGCCTAATCTTGTACAAACTTTATATTTTCACAGTAGTTTCCTAAATGTATAATGCGTCTTTTGTCTTTTCCACAAGTTTGTACACGGTTAGGCTGACAGTAAACAAAGGCTTTAAAATGAATGCCCGTCCTCGATTTACTATATAAAATCACGAATGTCGGCTGACCCCTACTATGTTGTAAAGCTTCATGCTTTTATATACACTAAATTCAGCGCTAAAACTTGTTGATTCTTATGACTTAAATATCAATAGATGATGTGAGATAAAAAATTATGCTTAATTTGAATCTTTAAAATTTTTACTTTTTACCGGGGCCTATAAGTACACTAGTTCTTTGCCAAAGCTATTTTTATGCAATATCGCCAGAAAATTGGCATTGTTGATGATGCTATTTTGACGCTCTTCTAATGAAATTTATTGGTAATGAGCATTTTTCTAGATGGAGTTATTTTGAGAAATTGCAAATAACAATTTTGACAAAATCAACTGTTTCCTTGCGTAGAGAAAATGTGAGTTCAATAATGTTTATGCCAAAAAATATGTGTTCTTGCCAGATATTTGCAATTGTATTTTATTTCTGGTTATTTCATCGAGAATTGCCGTATTTACGTATTTGATGCCAAGAGTACGACGTCATTTTTTTAATAACCTGTTCCATTTTTTTAGTGATAATAATCACTTAAAAATCCAATTTAGACTGCTTAAGCTAAATCTAAAAACTTACTTATCTAAAAAAGCTATTTTGGAGGATATGAAAGTTTGAAAGAGATTAAAAAAGCATTTTTGTATAATGAATTCAAAATTATAAAGGGGGGGGGGGTTACAGCTTCCCGTAAACCTCCGGTTTGTATTGGCCTGCAAATAACAATAATTCTTTAATTTTGTGATTGTGATAAAAAGACATTTTCAAAACAAAATAAATTGATCTGTTAATTTGCTATTAAGATTCTAATTTGAAAAACACAAATTTATCCTCTTATTCTAAATCGGAAAAAGCAGAGCATGATATATTTGATATTTATAATTTAGAGGAAAAGACGCTACCAAATTTGTAAGTTTGTGCAAGATTATCCGGGTCCCTATTTCCTCATTTTCTGGGTCCAAATATTATAGGTAATATAAATAATCTCGAGTAGTTTCAAATCTAGAAACCTGATGAAGCTTCAGAATTTTATTTTATTTACCAAGATCTTCACAACTAATTTAGAAAATTTAATCCCGGCTTTGCTCCTTCCTTTTTTTCGGCCAAAACAGTAACGTTATAATTACTATTAATGCTTTTAATTTTTCTTTTAAAGAATGGTTACCGAAGCAGAGGACCAAACTATTTCATAGTAGACCCACCTCTCTCCACCTCTCTCCACCTCTCTCTCTCTCTCTTTCTCTCTTTTTCTCTTTCTCAAGTTTGAGAAGACATGAAGGACAATACTTAGCTTTCATGTACAGTTTCACATAGAGTGAAAAAGTAACGTTACAATTCTTGCTGATAATCTACGTAGTTATGATGTATTGCTTCCAATCTGCGTTTCCAACTTATGATTCGTACATGAAAACTAAGTATGAATTACTATTGTAATATTTACACCATAGATAACATAGATCTAAATCAGATAACTTTATTATAACTCAGATCATTTGGCGTTAGAGAAAGTGTAGCGGGAAATCTTAAAATGTCATCGTTATGACGCCATAAACAAATGTGTACAAAACGGCCACTCGAGTTGTCTAAATTGCGTACAGAATTTGATGACGAAAACAACCTACCTAAATATATATAAATCGATTTAAACTCTCTTAATATTTAACAAAAGTATTGAGCGCATGCATTTAGAAGCCTTAAAAAGAAAACCAAAGTCATACCATTTCAGGTCTGTCACAGTGTGTGCTAGATACATGTATCTCATTATAAAGAGGAAACACTCTATATAAATAAGGAAATTTTTTTTCTCAGCAAATTGTCTTCCTGTAGTGTTGGATCATTATCCAACTGCTCGATATCAAATCTGCTATTTTAAAATTCAAAATGGATAAAGACTGATCCGGTGTGATTTGCTTGTCGTACAAAGTATATGTGTAGGACTGTACGATGGGACTCGAAAGTCCGACATCGATGGTCACGCCGGAACCCGATGGTTTGCTCTGAAGCCTGAGGATTTAGCACTCCAAAGTACGATGGTTCGCATGCAGTCCGATAGGGTGACTCTGGTGGTTCTATTTAAAAAAGAAGAGGCCCATTGGCCACACAAAAATTTTCAATAATTTCTAATTATCTCCCTTAGTAAAAAACCGGGTTCCTTAATGTTCATAACTTTGAATTCCCTTTGCCTAAAGGTGCTTTGTGTCAAGTTTGGTTGAAACTGGTCCAGTGGTTCTGGAGAAGATGTGAAAACTTTACAGACGGACAGACGGACGGACGACAGACAAAATGTGATCAGAAAAGCTCACTAGATCTTTCAGCTCAGGTGAGCTAAAAAAGAAGCACAAATATTGTTTTCGTTACGTAAAAGGTCTGTCTGTATACGTCACGATAAACTAGAGGTCCAATAAAATAAAATAAACACAAAGGTGAATTGAAATGAGTATAAATATATGAAAAAACCCTCAGATTATGGTGATACCTATTTTATTAAACAACCCTACCCCAGGTTTACTACATGTACATGTATCCTAAATTTAATAGTCATAGACTACAGTACCGATCAGACCCAACCTAACAGAAATTAAACCCCAACTAAACCCTGGGTTTACTTTCTGGGTTTACTCTGGGTTACTCCGGGTTTACTAGAGTGGACCCAGAGTAAACCCAGAGTAAACCCAAAGTAAACCCAGAGTGGACACAGAGAGTATACCCCGATCAGAAGTATACCCCTGAAAGCAGACGCTACATGTGTATTCGGAATATACAAGGGGCGGGAATTACAGGCAGTAAGATGGTAAGATAAAATACAGGTCTGCTTCACACTTCAGTGCGTACAGTTGACCCTTAAAGCAATTCCCGAGAAAACCTAAACCCCGAGTGGACCCAAATTTTCAAAAAGCAGACCCAGAGTAAACCCCAAAAGTAAACCCGGGGTTTAGTTGGCGTTTACTCTAGTGTTAGGTTGGGTCTGATCGGTACTGTAATTAAGAAGCACATTTCAAAAAGGCAACGGATATTTGGATACTTTATTCCCCTGTTTTGTTTTCCGCCGATGATATCCAAATAAAGTGTACCCCAAAGGTAAACTCTTAACATCGGGAAAATATAGTTCAATATTTGTTAAACAAAGTAATGAAAGCAACAAATGCTATCTAATTTAACAGAATATACAGATCAAATATTCTTGAGGATGAAACAATACAAAATAGCAAGAGCATTTTCACCAAAACGTTTAAACCATCGTTCCAAGTTTATTGTTCGGATTAAGATGACGATTAAAAGCTAAATTATATATGATGGATTGCAACTACAATATTACCTAAGTGCCTTATGTATTTAAGTCAGTATCATTAAATGATTGTAAATATATACACTGTATAACAAAAATACATCAGTTTGTCTTCAGCATTGTCATTATCGTGAGAACTGAATGTGCTAAGCTTAAATCAATTATTGTGTCGTACAATGTCTAGGCTGGAAAAGCGCATATAAACATGGTAGCTTAAATATTACACACCAAAGTGGGGCAATATTCTTGTTACTTAGGATGTTTATATTTTTAAACAAATACATTTCACTAAACACTATCATTAGGATTTTGTTGAATATGAAACGTCAAATAAATATTAAGTTCAACATACATGTACAATAAAGAAAAAAAGGAAAGGCTTAAAACAATCAAGCATCATAATACAATTTGCAATCGCAGTTCATAACACCACCTATAAACGATGGTTATTTACAAAATATATAGAAACGTTTCGAAATGATCATTTAAAGGATGGTTTAGGATAGCGCATCGTGGTAAATATTACAGCAAAACAATTGGATATCATTGTGAAATATCCACTGGTTCACTAGCTATATTTGTACTTCATTTTCTTTTAAACTTACTTTTAAAGTTTAGGAATTGCGTTAATGGAATTATTGAACGTAGCTCGTTGTAGTAAGGAACATATAGGACAAAAACGTCATAGAAATGCTAACATTTTACTAACTAAAGACTTCATTTTGTTTATAAAATTAATTTGAAACATTAACGAGCTTTTTAATACGATGAAAACATTTCACATAGTCCAATAAAGACCTGAATTGGAATACACAATTATTGGTTTACTTATGTTGAAGTATGTTAAAAGAAGTTCCGCATGCAGTTACAATATCTAAATTGGTCTGTCCCATGCTATCGTTATCTTCACATTTAAATGAATTTGAAGCAAATACCCAAACATTTTTGTGCAATCCCTTTTGTACCAAAAGGAAGTAACCAAAACGAAAACAGATTTCTTAGGAAATGGGAATACTTAGACGTATTCAGAATTTCATAACTTTCCAACATTATCAGTTGTGGTATTTAAAAGTCGTTTGCTATACAAAATCCCCGTAAACCTTTATGTTTACCTTTAGTCGCACGCTCAAATCTGACATAGAGGGCAAAGGAAACTTGGAATTAATATTATTTGATTCTTGGTATTTATGAATATCGAATAATTAAAATAAATGCATAAATATTTTAGGAAAAAGAACAGTGTATATATTTTTAAACAATGGAAATACTTTTGAGTGCGGTTATTCAGAAAATATATCCTAAACAAATACATTGTAGTAGTTATGACAGGAAAATCATCGGGGAAAAATAAAACTAAGAGCTATTGAACTTGAAACTAATACAGCATTTGAATAAAGCAATTTTTCATAAGAAATGTTCATCATATTAGTTTCTCTCGAAAAACAAAGTGTCTCAATCATTTGCAATTACATCATAACTTTATTTTTTTTTCTGTTTTATAAGATAAAAAATGTACAAGTTCACCATTATTACATTGTACTTTTTAGTCTCTTATTTGTATTTAAATTAGCAACAACACAAAAGGCCTGGATTGATGTATATGTTAGTTTGCAGACAGCATGCACTGAAACATTACATTCCATCTCTACAATTCTTATGTAAGCTTTGGTATTTTTCTAGACTACACTACGCGTTGACAGAAATTGTGCTGTATTCATTGTCTGCCAAGGCAACATGATGGTCCCCTCTGTTCGTGTGGCTGTACGGACTTTCCATAAGGCACTCGGCAGTTATATTTCTTATGCATGTACCATAATCTGATTCGTCTTTATTGCTAGGAAAGAATGCATGGTGATAGTTGTCCTTTTCCTTCACTTCTTCTCTTACATTTTTACCAAAATGATCTTAGTCGTCATCATTTCATTCCTTAAAAGGACTTTTGCAACCTTTATCTTTGGCATGATTAACAGAATTAATTACTCAATATGTTTCTGTTTTATCCAAAACAAAATATTTATTTCGTAATGAGTGATTGGTATCACTCTTCTCGGAATGTTTATGTAAATTAGGTTCATGGTGGGAATGCTTTTTTTTAGTTTGTCGTCTTCTCCTATCAAAAATAAATCAAGAAGAAATGCATGTTCTTTGCTGACACGATAAAATGCATAGTTTAAGTAAACATTAATTCAAGTATATACTTTTCCATTAGTGAGATTGTTCATTAATCAGACCCACGACATGCGTTTATCAGTACCATAATGAATATTTGTTTGATACTACACTTAAATGATATTATAAGGGAATTTTATGAACTTTTTTTGAAATATCTGTAGAATATTTGCTTTAAAATCCATTTAAAGATCGTGTCTACACATTTAAACAAAATTCATCGAATAAATTGTAATGGTATTTTTATAAAATTGTTTTCGAATCTATTCCTAAAATAATTCAATAAATTACATAGAAATATATAATTATATGTGGTAAATGTATTGACGTTTAAAAATATTACGTTATTATGGTGATCTTTGAATGTATGCGAAATATGTAAAATTTATCAATAATTTACCCTAGGGAACAAATAGTTTTTTATGTTAGCTTATTTAAACCAGAAATGATGGTACTTACCAAAGAATGACAAAAAAGTAGTGCAATAAAGCCAAGAATAACAATAACGGTTATTATTACTGGTACGACTACCATAATTACGGCTGTGTTACCTATGTAAAAGAATATAGTTTACTATCATATGATATTTGGTTAAGTACAGTTTGTAAGTAAAAATAATGAATATTAACCAAAAAAAAAAAAAAAAGAAACGAAGAAAAAACATAATTTATACCATCTTATTCATCATACTCTCCTTCTTCTTGTTGGTTGATCCTTCTGTAGCTTGAAAAATAGTGGTTCTACTGTGCTCAGTAGATACAGTTCCATGTGGAGTAGTACTTGTGGTAGTACCTGTAGAAGTAGTAGAATTGAAAACAGTTCCATGCGGAGAAGTACTTTTGGTAGTACCTGTAGGTGTAGTAGAAGTTGAAACAGTTCCATGCGGAGAAGTACTTGTGGTAGTACCTGTAGGTGTAGTAGAAGTGTAAACAGTTCCATGCGGAGCAGTACTGTTGGTAGTACCTGTAGGAGAAGTAGAAGTGGAAACAGTTCCATGCAGAGTAGTACTTGTGGTAGTACCTGTAGGTGTAGTAGAAGTGGTCCCTGGCCTCTTAAATGTAATATTTGGAATTTTCAGTGGATTTGTTTGTGATTAAACTACAAATTACATTACTTTTCAGGGTTCAGCCTCTAAAGATCTGTTGTTATACGATCCCACTATCAAGATTCGCGGAACGATTGATATAGTGGTCTTAATTGTAGATTAAACGTAGTTATCGTATCAAATCTCACTAGATCTTGAAGTTTGCCACTGCAATAGTGCTGATCGTAGAAATGTTTTGATTATCAGAAAATTGTCTAAGATCAACTCCATTAATTTTTTAACGTAATCATTCGTTATCATTGTATTAGATTGCACTGCATCTTTACCAAGCGCAACACGTCTCATTTAATTATACATCACTAATTGAAATGATCTGGATTAATCTTGGAAATAACAAACACCACGCTGCACTGTGTTCAGCTACGATATGGTAATATTGTCAGTTGTGCTATTTAAATGTATCCGTCGAGATCCATTCGTAGCTCAAATCGTGATCACATTCCTTCTTATAGTGTCCTATCGCAACAGAGCACGTTGGTTCATGATGAACGTATCGTAACGCATACAAACATATCTGTACGTACACAAGCATCCCGAGTCGGGGACTCGTGATGCGATGTTTGGATCAGATTCAATCGGAAAATTCTATTATCAATACGTATGTTATTGTATATAAACGGGCAATTGTCACTGATCGCGTCACTTGAAACGTGTCTATCGTGACCTTACCATACCAAAGCTGTCCGAATCGCATGAGAACGTATCAAACCACATTTTGTCAATCGTGGCGTTCGTGTCACACTGTTACGATTTTGAGGTACGATAGCGTATGCATTCAAAAATTGCATTTATTTGGGGTTCATCGTAGAGATAGTCGTAAGTTTTCTTTCTTCATCGCAGCAAATCGCCAAACGCGATGATTGTTTTGAGCATGTTCAAAACAATCGTGCCCAGAGTGCGAGTATTTGTAGACTTTTCCCAGTACACTCATACTACATTCGTGCACATAGTTGCAATATGTGCACGAATATCCAACGATCTACTTCAAGTATTCTACCAGTTCCTGCGATTGTGTCTCGAGTCTTCCCAGAGTGTCTTTCGAATAAATGGCAAAATAGTTCGATTTGATGAAAATACAATACGAAGTAGGCGATTGGCGGCAAGCGCAATACGAGAACTTTGCTATTTGCAAAAAAATACGAGACTAGAGAGTCTTTCGCAATTGTATTCTTCTTTTGATTACTAAGTACATCGTTCAGTAATTTTGTAAGTTATTTACAAACCATGTCTTTCGAAATTTTACTTATACAAGTACCTGTAACTTTTCCATTCTTAAAAAATGAATTTTATTCTTAATTAATAATCTTATTTAGGAAATATATCAAACATTACTGCTGCTGCTTTCATAATTATCTAAACAATTCATAAACTTGATTAATATTCCTATCTTCCTGCTCGTTTATAATTACAACAATAAACGCACGTCAGCAAATTATTTAAACAATTTTAGTCACAGTTGCAAACATTGTCACAATATGGATATCGTTGGTGTTCCTAATCCTCAAATTAACATCTACGTAATGTGTTTTCATATATCTTTTATAATATATATTTATAAGTATGATGCTTTCAATGTTGTACTCTCACAGTTTAGTTTAAAACAAGGGAATAAATAAGGAATATACAGTAAACATGTAATATCGTTGTTTAAATCATCTTACCAGTTATAAAACGGACCATCATTTATTTTGCAATGTTTATTTTGCGGTACATGTTAAAATTATACGGCGTAAAAGAGAGAGAGAGAGAGAGAGAGAGAGAGAGAGAGAGAGAGAGAGAGA
>WFKH01003881.1:25919657-25933227 GCA_016163765.1 Magallana hongkongensis | reverse complement strand
AGTAAATAGCAGCAATGTAAAAATTGATAAGCATCTCATTTCTAAAAATAAATTACCTTCAGCCTTACTCATGTATACTTCTTTTACAATGCCTATCCATGAAGGACCAACAGGTTTTTCCTTAATTAGTGCGCATGCTTTCTTAGGTTCAGTCAGATCTATGTCCTCAAGAAGATAAGAATTATGTTGTGATTTGCATTCTGCCGACGATGATTGCCAGTTTTGGTATTTTGTGTAAACTGTTAAATATTGAAACATAAAGCGACGTAATTTAGTAATACCCATCAGTAAATATATTTGGGATGCTATCTTTTTATAAACTATTGAAATCACGTTTGAAAAACAATGCTGAATTATGTAAAACTAATTTGAAACTAATTTTCTGTTTTCACCTTCTTGACATTTAATCAATCTTAATCTGAACTTAACCAGGTTTTTCCTTTTTTAGAAACGAAACTTTTACCAATATGTAATTTTTCTTCTTTTTAACAACTGTGAAAACATAGTTTGTCTCTTGATATTGTTCAATTTAAAGAATTGTTTGCATTATAAAACTTATTTCTAGAGATCGCATTAATTTTGTTAAATATGATAAGGGTTGTTTTCTTAATAATACACAACACTAATAGGTTAAAATATCTTAATTGTTCATTTTTTTTATTTTCCAAAAAAAAAAACTTCCTAGATCTGTGATATTTTTAGCTAATTCTAGGATCTATTGTCGGTGTGGGGCTTTAAGAGAGGTTTAATTCCTTTTCAAAATACATATGAAAATAGTTCTTGTCGCAGACAAGGCTACAGTACTTATGTTTTTTAAAATTTTTTTTTAAAGTGCATAATGTTTGATCATTAGGTACATTGTATAACCTCTCGTATCTATCAGTCATGAATGTTTATATATTAATGTTGTCTACAATATCATTTCATACGTAAAATTATAATTTATGCAAGCACTACATAATTCAACGATTCTCTCTTCCATATTAATATATCCTGTACATGCTCTACTTACGCGTTTCTTTGCATATCTGAGCACTGGTTGTATTACACTCTTGCTCGATGAACTTTATGGCACCACATTGAATAGACAGACACTTATATGCTGTAAAAGCAGAGTTCTCAATTTCAGATCCTAAAAAATGCAAGGAAAGTACATGCATTTTGTACAAAAACAGTACAGGAACATGTAATAGTACCAAAAAATATTACTAATGATGAGCAAATTTAGGAAAATGAAATGTTATTTCATAAAAGACCGACATTCAATTTTTCAATTTGTATCATTAAAGGGTGCAACTTCAACGCTTAATGATAAAATAAGTTTTGTATCATTAGCGGTTAAAGCTGCTGCGCATTTGTGACGCCTAATGATATTCTGTCATTAAGCAGTGATGTATCATTAGCGTTCAGAGATATCAACTGTTAATGAAATAGTTTATAGCATTAGGCGTTGCAACTGCACCGCATAATGATATCAATATCATAGAACGACGTTGTATCATTTACGGTTGTTACAAATCACCATGATTTATACGAATATAATGATATTATGGTGATTTTAATTAAAGGACCATGGTCACAAATGTTGTTATTTCAAAAAGTTATTTATTATGAAGAACATTTTTTGAAAAACATGAGAAGCTGAGTTACAAGTGAGATTCAGACCCAAAAATTCTTAATTTTGTTGAAAAAAAACTCATACCCTATTTTTATTACCAATGATTCAAACATGTAAAAACGACAACTGCACATAAAACAAGTCTAACAAATCTAAAACAAGAGAACTATTTTTAAATATAGAAACTGTTAACATCTTTTCATAAATAACCACTTAAAAAAAGTATAATGTATAACTTTATAACAAACAAGGTTATGATACGGCTTTTGTTTCGATAACAAGAAACTTGAAGTTCTGCACTAAACTGTAAATTTGTCATCATCAGCGTATGATGAATTAAAATAAACCATGAACAAATATACTTATTTGGTTTTTAGAACATTGTGATCCAGTATTTGTTACTTAAAATCAGTAGTTTGCCATACAAAAAATGTACCTGATTTAAATATGTTATATGTCTGATGTCCTCCACAATCATTCTGAAATGTAATGTTGGTTTCGGCGGCGTAATTACCGGAACATGACGATGAACAATACCTTGCCCCTCCGCTCCTCTGTCTAGGTATTTTTTCCAAGCAAACACATTTATTTAACTGTTAACAATTAAGATAATCAATCAACTTTGTTATCAAAATGCTCTTAAACCCGCAATCTGGTGGAAAAAGTTAACTTTAAACAACAATTTTGTCACATATAAATTGTCATGCCGTGCTGCTACTGATCCCAAGTACAATTGGTTCCTTTTAAAGGAACGCTTAAGTTTTAATCGCTTAAAGGCATGCAACAAAACTATTACGAAACCTGGTTATTCGCCACAGCTCTACCTATGATAAATCATATTAATGAGAGCACTGAAAACCAAGCAAATTTAATGTGTGTATATGAACAGTTTTAAAGCAAAAATGACATTTTAAGTATGTAGTGTACTTTTTGTGTAGTTTTAAATAAAACAAGCTTCACTGAGTTTTGACCCAAATTTGGGCAATAAAACGACCTGTATGAAATAAAAAATAATTAACTTGATCAGTAGCTTAAAAGAAAATTATTGTTCTAATAAAATTATTATTGTTATTATAGTGTTGTATTGCGCTATACAAGGACATCGTACTCTAGTTAAGTATGCATTAGTTAGGTTCGCAATGAGAATATCGGTGATTTTGTAATGAGAATATGCATACCAAATGATGCATACTATATTTCATTATATTTAATTAAAACGACTTGGAAGATAATTTGATGAAATGTAAATCAATACTAGAGCTGTGCATAAGATGACTTCAAACTCGACACGATTGTTTTTGATGATTTTATAGAAGCAGCACACAGGTATTCCAGGAAAGTGAAAGATATTGAGTAGTCTTACAGTCAAATGTTATTTTTTTCTGATTATGAATACATTCTACTTCAATACGCAGTGTTAATGCTGATAGTTCCAACGAGCTAGGTTACCGCTTTCTATTACTGTGAGTACTTTTATATATTTCCGGTACAAATCCATCTTCTTCCAGATTGTAATATAAGCTCGACACCAAGATATCCAAATATCGTATTCTTAAACTATAATGTCTTTTCAAGGCATGTTTACAATTAACATATCGACTAAATAAAGCAATTTTATATACACTACGATTTATCAAAAAGAAAGTAACTGTCTGTGCACGATGGTTGGTCAAAATACAGTCATTCAGATATGTTGAAGCTTTTATAAATTAACCTATTTTAGACCTGTAATTTCACAGCTAATACGTACAAGCAATATTTTTCCTTTTCTTAAACTTATATAAAAGATAACGTTTAATTGGTAAATACCAGCTGACACACCGATAACGTTACCTGGACAGCAAATACAGAATAGTTGGATAAAAGGCAGACTTCCTGACAACGACCGGCCGATGGGAAATACATTTGATACGAGTTCTTTGTAAACGTGTTTACAACACTTTCTTCAAAACAACCTATTACAAATTTTTCATATTTAAGGTATTACAATCAGAAAACCAGTGAAATGTTTTTTGAAAGAAAAAAAAATAATTGCTAAGATAAGACATAATCATTGTTATCACGCCATGGCACATGTAGCATTTTGTAATTTGCCAAATATTGTCGCATTACAGTCTTTTTAAAGTTTGTTTGACTGTGTAAATTATGTTAAGGCTAATGATATAAATTTTACCAACACTTACCAATTATTTTTATCCACTCTGACAAACGAGTATAATGTCCTGTCCCAAAAAAATTTTCATCAGATAACGTATGTATAAGCAGATTGGGTAACATTTTTCCTTCGTCCCTGCAGTGCATATTAGCATTTGCCCAATTTGTTTTTGAGATATTTGATATAGTTCCATAACATCCTGAAATTGAAATATAAGGAAGTATCACTTAGAGAGAGAGAGAGAGAGAGAGAGAGAGAGAGAGAGAGAGAGAGAAATAACAGACATAGTGATACGTGCTTAATCTAAATCATCCCAAGGATTCGACGAAATCCCATATAGTGTTCTTAAATACCTCATTGTGATCGACACATTACGTCACCTTTTCCAAAATATCCTTGATACGGGTTTAATTCCATCGATATGGCGGAAAATTGTAATATGTCCTATTCTTAAGGATCCTTCGTCGGACAGACGTCTTCCAATGACCTACCGTGGTGTGAGTCTTCTATCTTGTGTTAGTAAACTTTATCGCTCCCTTATAAACAGACGAATTATAAGTTACTTAGAGACAAACGGTATATTAGCAGATGAGCAGAACGGATTTCGAAAAGACAGATCGTGTGAAGACCATTTATTTACCTTAAATAGTTTAATACAAAACTATGCAAATGTTTACGTTTCTTTTATTGACCTTCAGAAATGTTTTGACTTCATTGATAGAGACATGATGCTATATAAACTTTTGTTGAATAATATAGATGGTAAATTGTATAAATCTGTTAAAAATATATATCAGAGCTCAGAATCGTGTGTACGAATTAACGGAAAACTTACAAATTGGTTTGATTGCAAAACTGGTGTCAAACAGGGAGAGAACTTATCACCTACGTTGTTTTCTATTTTTATTAACGATTTAGTACAGGAAATCAACAATATGAATTTGGGGATAGAATTGGGTAATCGCAATCTGTCCATTCTGTTATATGCAGACGATATTGCCTTGGTAGCAAACTCTCCAGAAGATCTACAAACTATGTTAAATAAATTACATGAGTGGTGTAAACGGTGGAGAGTGCTTATTAAAAATAACAAATCTAAATGTTTACATTTTCGTAAAAATAGGACAAAAGAAACCAGTTTTAACTTCACTATCGGGTCAAATAAGCTTGAAAAAGTTGATAATTATAAGTATCTAGGAGTTAAATTTACACATACGGGTAACTTTACTCTAAATGCAGAAAATCTTGGCAAAGCAGGGGGGCGAGCCCTTGGGAAAATTATATCGACTATTCATAATAATAAAGATTTTAGGTTTAATGCCTATGAGAAATTGTTTTACTCCTGTGTGATACCAGTTTTGGATTATGCATCCAGTATCTGGGGTTACAAAAAATTTCAATCAATTGATAATATTCAAAATAGAGCTATTCGATATGTTATGGGGGTTCACCGTTTTGCGCCAACATTGGCTATTTATGGAGACACTGGATGTATACCTAGCCAATTCAGACGATGGATAAATACGATCCGATTTTGGAATAGAGTGTTGTCCTTTGACGAGGAACGAATTACAAAAATTGTATTTGACTTTGATTATAATAGATGTAAAAATAACTGGTGCTGTGACTTAAAAGAAGTTTTTCATATTTTAGAATTAGATAATTACTTTGAATCAAAGTTGATGGTGGATATAGATTTAGTTCAATCAAAAATACACACTTACTATTCAAACTATTGGAGTAATGAAATACTTAGCATCTCTTTCGTAATATTCAAAACAGTCTTTGGAAGAGAAAATTACTTATTTTTAGCTTTGCCTAAGTATTTACGATCAACTTTGGCTCAATTTAGATGTGGTATTATACCAATAAGAATTGAGACTGGAAGATTTCAGGGGGAACCTATTGAAGAAAGAATTTGTGTTTTTTGTTCCAATAGAAGTGTAGAAGATGAATTTCATTTTTTATTACATTGTTCTTTGTATAACGATTATCGTAAAAAACTATTTGAAAATATTGGTCTTAATCAGTCAGAAGAAATTTCAGATGATGAATTATTGATGAATTATTACGTTTGCTCATTGTCAATTACATGTATCCTCGCCAGGTTGCCAAATATTTATACTCCTCTATTAAGAGAAGACAATCAATTGTATTTAAGTAATGAGTTGTAAGCAAATATATAAAAATAATACTCATACCCACTGATATCCCAAAACTCCTTAAATATTCATTTGTTGTATTCTATATTCAAACATGTATTTTTTGCTTTTTTGTCCTTTTGGGGTTTTTCCCCATCTTGCATTGCGTTCTTTCCTTTATGTATTCTGTACATTATTGTGTACATTATTGTGTTTAAAGTGACATATAGGCCCGACGGGCCGGGAGTTGACCTTTTTGAGTTTTTCTTTTTGTCAATTTTACAATGTACTGTAAATACATATGTCACTATAAAAATAAATTACTTACTCACTTACTTACTTACTTACTATTAAATAAACTGTTGTAAGCCAGAGTCCATTGGAATGAAAACATTTTCATGCAAAACTTTATCAATTTAACATCAAATGAGGCTCTTATATATGAGGTTGAATAATAATTTTGCAAACTGAAATACGGATAAAGAGGGAATTAGGGTTTCTCGTTTTCACATAACATTGTCTGGGAAAAATATATATTATTCATTTCTCTGCTTTCAGTATGTATTATAAGTTTTTAAATTTCACAAAGTTTTATACAGTAGCTTCAGTATGAAGGATAATATTTTTTTTATGTTACATTTGTAGGTTCCATTCATTCACTAGATCTAAATCTGAAGTTAGGAAATCTGTCATTTTTGACATATCCTTAGGCAATTTTATTATTTTTCGAGGAAAACTGTAAGTGGGAATAGAAACAATTTTCCTTAATTAACATAAGGCATAGTGTCTTTCGTTGAAGAAAATGCATCATGTATTTTCCATTAACGGAAAAGGTTCCATCAACTGTTAATACGGTGAATAACAACAATCAGCAACAGCAAGTGTGTTATCTTGACTATATTCCAAAAAACCTGTTTGTCATATTTATTTCAACAAATTGTGTACACTCAAACATTAAATAAGCACGAATTTTAGAAAATTTAAATATTTATTTTGATTATATACGCTACAAATTTTAGCCGAACATTGAAAAAAATCTGGCTACCAGCAATTTATCCTATATTTGATATAGTTCCTTGCCATTTTTTATTCAGTTGATACAGATGTGCGAGATCTTCCTTTTAAGAATGTTTATAAATATGGATGCATTAAAATATTTATTAGTCATAACGACAGTATTAGATATATAAGAAGTTTAAATATGTTTAATTATAACCATTACCGTTTTAAATGAATGAATACAAAGTAACCTTTGACGAGATATCATACAACCGAGCAATTATATCAAATCTTATCATATCAAAATCAAGCGATAAGTTAATGACTACGATATAGAATGAGCAAACATAAAAAATCTAATCAAATATGTTCTGACTTGTAATTTTGCTCATCGACTAAATAAAACTATTTTATCGTACGTAGTGGTCTACTTTTAGTTTTAATTTGTTTGATACTATATAATCTGTATGGTATTATATTTTGTAATAGAATCAAATATTAACTGTTTTAATTTGATTGGTTTGATACTATATAACATGTATGGTATTTTATCATATGATAGAAAGGAATATTAGTTGTTTAATAACATCACTAATTTATGATTAAATTTCACATGCTTTGATAATGAACTATAATCTTTAATGCAAAAAAATATACAATTTGAATTGATATCGTAGAATAATGTATAACGCACCGAATCGATATCATGCTGTGATATTCTGTGATTCCTGTGAAAATTTGTATCATGTAAAACATTTTTAAAAGACACTGTATTTGATTTAGCATTAAACAGTTTTGTTTTAAAAAATGTAGTCTCATAATTGTGTGTCCATACATAATAAGTAACGCGAGTGAGCACGTTGATTTTTTTGCGCACACCGTAACTCCTAGAGAAAGCACCAATGCTTTTTATCTTTTTTTTGCATCTAAGACTAACTTTCAGCTAAAAACTATTAGAAACATCAACCGTCTTGTCCTAAATATCAAGTAAAGATTTTAATCATAATTTCTAAAGTAATTGCTTTTTCTAAATTAAAAAAAAAAAAAATTAAATGAAATAATGAATTCATTATAACTGTTAAATGTCATTTGCATTACAATTTTGAGTATTTTCCATTACACATACATGCACTGGACCCACTGGTACAAAAAAGTAGTAATTAAATTAAGAGGGCATTATTCAACAAGGGTCATTTTTCCTCACGTTTAATGCTGACCGGGGAGGTGTTATTTTTTAATAAACAAAGTCCAAAGTTCAATGTTTGCATGAACATGTAAAAATAAAAAAAAAAATTACTTGCGACATACTCTCTCCTTGAAAACAAACTAATATGATAAATGATTTGATTTTGTCGTGATGATAAAAAACTAATAACATCATTTTAAAATCAAATTAAATATTTCTGTTTCGTTTGCGATTTGATATTTAGCTTTTAAAAATTGAAATGCAATGTTGGTTGCTATGTTTAATTTTATAGTTAAAATATGTCAATCGTTTCTCAGTATCAGTATAGGTTTCCTGGAACATAACTTTTTCGTAATGGGCATGCACATATTAAAAATTAATCATACTTGTCAAGGAAAAATAACATTCCTTGAAACAATGCATAGCACAACAGTGTTTTATTAGCGACATGCAAACCTATTATCTGTTCGCCTGAACTGATAGTTCATCTGAGCTTTTCTGATAACCTTTTGCCCGTTTTTCAACAATGATAAATTTTCATTACGTTTGATAAAGTCCGGAAAGTAAAAAATGACCCGGGTAGTTCTTCTTGGGGGTCATTTTTTTTCTTTTTCACTTGCTTTGTTTAAATGCATAGATATCTTTTAACGAAGGTCACACAAAATGACTGTAAAATGAAATTCACAGTTCCTGATCATGTTTTGATTGTATTTGCATAAACATGTAAAAGTAAAGAAATAATACACTCAATATACTCTCTCTCTCTGAAAACAAACCAATTTGATAAATGTTATGATTTTGTCGTGAGATGATAGGAAACCAATTAATAATATCAGTTTTAAAATCCAAACAAATATTTCACTTTCATTTGTGATTTGACATCTAGTTTCATTTGGAACTCAATGTTGGTAGCTATGTTTAACTTTATTGTTAAAATTTTCAATCGTTTCTCGGTATCTATATAAGTTTTATTAAATAAAACTTTATTATATTAGTAACTAATCATACTTGTCAAGGAAAAATGACATTCTCTGAAAAATTATCGTATTCAAGTTTATTGTAGGTTAAATTTTTTTTATTGATCGTCCCAAGGGTTCAGCAAGTCACCTAAATGGGAATCAAACATTTGGTCCTTTAATTAAGAAGAAAAACTCCTTTATCTTCATTGACCAATCCCAATGGTCGAACGGTTTTAGCAATCGCATTGAGCAAAAAAAAAAAAACAAACCCAAAAAACAAAAACAAAAACATAAACAGATGCCGATCATGAATGAAAAAGAATATATGATAATCAGATCATTTGAAACGTCATAAGAAAAAGTATGCTAATCAATATTAAACAGTTGGTTGAGTAATACCGGTATATGAAGAAATAAAAACAAAGATTAGAAGCGATAATAGCAAAGCTAGGATCATGGTTTACAAATGTAAAAAAAGATAATTAATAAATCTAACGTATGAATGAATGTTTAAGAATGGTTGCTTGCTATTTTTATTTTACCATATCCCACGTTAAATCCAAAGAAAATGTCTTTGATAGGTAAAGTTCTATTATCGCGTATATTTAACTAAGCAGAGTTTTAAAAGCGACAAATGCTTTACAATGTGACAGAAAATTCAGATTATATGCTGTAAAACAGAAAATTTGGCAAAAATTTTATTCTAGTATTCTTTAAAATAAAGCAATACAATATAGCAAGAGTATTTTTTTTAACCAAAAAGTCCAAACAGATAAAGGTGATAATTAAAGTTTAATTAATTCACAATATTCCAAGAGGACCTTATGTTTTCAGGTAAGCATGTCATTTAAAGTACATTTATAAATATGGGAGCCATAAAACTGCAGTTCAGAATTACTTTTCTGATTTTTTCCTCACTTACTCTGAACAAAACTGATGTGCTCGCCAGGTGAATATTCTTTACACAAATCTATAAATAGAAAATCTAACAATAAAAGAGAGTGTTCTAGAAGCTAGCTGTCTTTGTACAATATGAATGGGTTGACTGTAAAAACAATTTACACTCGAGTAATCACAGGACCATGATGTGATGTATTTCTCAAGATATGAAAATTCATTAACAGATTTTAAAAAGACCTTGACCTTTGACCTTTATGTCATTTTCTTCGGCCAAGGTAGACAATCCCATCCCAAGTGGTCCGAAGTCTCTATGATAAATAGTAAAAAAAAGTTGGAAGTGATTTTATGGAAATTTAAATACTTTCAGGGGCAATAACTGCTAAAAGGGGGCCTCAGATCCTTTCGGTATGAATAGATTGAAAAACCCTCTAAGTGTACAGAAGACATTGGTAAAAGTTCCAAGTGTCTATCTCTTATGGTTTCAGAGGAGTAGCGATAACAAGCATTTCCTACTCAAAGGGCAATAACTCTGTAAGTTCTGGAAGTTTTAGACACAGGGTTATTTGGTACCATAACTTTTTATGACCAATTACATAAAATTTAAATTGTTTGGATAACCCTAATAACAAAAAAGTCACCCCGAGATAAATAGAAAAAAAAGAATAAAAAACTTAAAGAAATCAAAAGGTCTTTCACCTGAAAGGTGGAAAGACCTAAAAAAGAAAGAAAGACCCAAACCAGCTTTGAAACATAATATCATATATACAAAAGGCCAGAAGACTCGTTCGAGATTCAATATATAAATTATTAATAACAAAATAAATCAAATTATTGATTTGAAACCCTGTATCCTAGCGACATCAAACTTTTCAAAATAAAGACAATTCGTACATGCTTGTATTTCCTTCTTAAAAGATTTCAAACAAGATTGAGCATTTAAACACAGATAAAAGAAGACTTAGTGTACTTTCGAACCTCTTGTTTGTAAGTAGATTTCATTGAAAATTATCCGATGAGATTTGTTTCTAAAGAATAAAAAAATACGAGCTTGTATTTCAAAATCTTTATCTTAAAAATAAATGGGTTTTACATATCTGATAATGGTTGTTATCTGGGTTTGTGTGCGTTGTCAGGAGGGGATTTCGAGTTTTCTGCACAGCAAAGATGGTGTTTATTATAACCATTACATGATAATTGTCATGAGGCGGGCTGGGTTAACATCATTAAATTTGCTGATTTATGTTTTCTCTAGTGCAGCAAAAATTTGGAAAAGGACGCTGACTACTGCGCATGGTGCATTGCGCACCATAAAGATGTTACAATAATAGCCGATGACCACTGAAATCTGATAACTTGGTAAACAATTGAGAGTTATCTCTCCTTGGACGGCCGGGTTTATCTATTCGTCTCAATAACTAGACTTAAAGATGACATGAATTCATAAATACGCATTATTTCCCTTTTATCTCCGACTACCGCCATATTAGTTGTCGATTTCTATTGTTCTGTTCATCGCTAAACACCCCCTATATAAGGCCGAGAGAGCACTATTCATGCTTAACCGCATTCAAGTATTTCATGCACCCGAACATGTTACCTTGGACGAAAAGACGTGTGGAAACGCGTTTTAAACAAATTAAAATAATATGACAATCACTGCACTGGCAAGGAATATCCAATGAACGACGAAAAAAGACAGACTGAAATCCAGGCACAAATACTTCAAAAATTCCTCGATAAATGTAGACCGTTTTCCTGTGTATGTTATAACATTGCACATGCGCAAACCACACACTGTGGCAGATCGAGCAATGTCAATGATCGCATGGATTTTAGAAACGGAACATATCTGTAGAAACCGATGGAAACAATGTTACGTTGTTATTCTCTTGGATTTACTATCATTTAGCTACTGTGTTGAATGTAGTGCCGCTGGGGTTTTTCAAAAAGATGGAGACGTTATGCACTATGTATGAACGACACACGTGTTCGATGTGCATGCGAAGTAAGGCAGCACTATCTGTGCAAATTAATACGGATACCTTGGAATTTTTTTCAAAGAATAAATATATTTTGTATTTTATTTATTGTTGTTTCCTTTATTCTTTATTACAAACATTTTACTACAATGTGTAGTTTATGCATTTAGAAGTCCGTGCAACCTGAATGTCTCGATCGGAAAGCAACCGACCGTAACTTTCTCGACCGGTATATATACCCCAGTGGCAGTAGAGGAGCGATCGAAACTAATATGGCGACGAAATGCTTTTATGAATTCATGTCAGCTTTAAAGGGACCTAGACACGATTTGAGATGAAAAATTTTATATTTAAATTTTCTATATCAAATGATTTATTTGTGTATTTTGAATGATTCACCAAAATTTCAATGCTAGAAATCAAGTTACAAGCGAGATACTGAGGAAAGAAGTCAGTGTTATGTAAACAAAGCTCGAGTCTTATATCTGTTTACAAATAATGTAAAGAAAAGAAATTATCATTTTTTTTGACAAAATAACTTGTGGCAACAAGATAAACTGATTTAAATTATTCTTAAATACTTTTATCAACAACAAAAAGCAACATTAGAGTGAAACTTATACCAATACAATGCATATGTAAACAATTATAAGACTCGAGCTTTGTTTACAAAACAAAGAATTTAAACCTCTGTAGCTTGCTTGTAACTCTATATTTGACTTTCAAATTTTGACAAAGCATTAAAACATGCATATTAACCATTATAGACAGCAAAAAAGAAAAAATAAATTTTGAAAAATTTGAGCTCAAATCGTGTCCAAGTCCCTTTAAGTCATAACGAGTTAAGTCTAAATATGTCGACAAAATTCGCTAGAAGTAGCTTCGCCTTGATTACAAGATAGGAAGTTAAGTCTTTTGAAACTTTATTTACATCTTTTTGCATATGATGATGTATAAATTGTCATCGCAATTATCGTCAATAAAACATTAATAATTCACAGCTTCAGCTAATTTAGCAAATAGGTCCTTGTACTTACAGTACTTTTACTATTATCATCTAAATTACTGTTACATGTACTGGGAGACTGAAGGTTTACATACATGTACACGTTGTCTCTACATGAATGCCTGTTTCCAGCCATTGGAATTTCAATTAATGTTTACTTTAGAAAAAATCAAATACTTTGAGATTTACTGTACCTGCTAAAGTTATCTTTGGTCGACGGGCCATCTTCTCGTCACGTACATGTACTGCAAAAGGTGTCCGTTCCTCTCAGGCTGCAGCGGAAAAATGACTTTTACTAATTATGAAATCAGATTAAAGTTGAAATTTTTGAAATTAGAAAATTTTAATTGGATTATTTAATTATCACGTGTTCAGACGAGCTAACTTTAGAGATTGGTCAGTGTTATTGGAATATTCAAATTTAAGGGGGTTTATACTCAGATATACCGTGACCAAGGAAACGGGGTATATCCTTTCGGTAAGTGTCAGGTAGAAAACTCCGTGAGGGATCTCTTATACCCCTTCAACCCAAATATATCACCGACAGCTATCTATCTATCTATCTATCTATCTATCTATCATCTATCTATCTATCTATCTATCTATCTATCTATCTATCTATCTATC
>WFKH01003881.1:25860354-25871252 GCA_016163765.1 Magallana hongkongensis | reverse complement strand
CTCTGTCTTATTATTATTTTCGTAAATTACTCAAATTTGAAACAGAATTAGCCCATAATTTTGGCAATTTATATTTTCCTTACCATAAGGATTATCAATGCTTAATTACGTTGAATTTGACTCAGTAGTTCTTGAGAAGACGATTTAAAAAATGCACCCCCCTTTTTCTACAGTTTCGAGGTTTTCTCCGTTTTGAATAAAGATCGGTCTTTCATTTATGCAATTTTATTCACCATACAATAAGGATACTTTGTGGATGATTTGGTTCAAATTGACCAAGTGGTTTTAGAGAAGAAGTTCAAAATGTGAAAAGTTTACAGACGGACGGACAGACAGACAGACGTACGGACAGACGGACGACGGACAAAATGTGATCAGAAAAGCTCACTTGAGCTTTCAGCTCAGGTGAGCTAAAAAATTGTGTTTCTATATTCTTACTTGATAAAAACACACTGTATACTGAATCTCCTCCACACGCCAAAGACTCGGATGAAATATTGTTGGTTACACAATCAAAATTGCATTGATTTAAGAATGCCGTTACTATTGATGGATTCTCGGAGAGACAAAGGCATTCTTTTCCCTGCGTTAAATAAAGAAAGTAAAGGTAACATTGAAGTGTTTCCTATTGCAATATTATAATAAAAAATGTACGTCACAGTCAACTCATGTTAACATGATGTGCAGGTTAAAAAGACATGCATCTAATTCACTGCAAACATTATATCTTTCAATATAAATCAAGAAAAGCATCTTAATTAATATTAGAGGAAAACCACTTATTAGTAAGAACATGAACGTATCGAAATTATCCTAAACGTGAAGAAGAACGAATTCTGTATCTCATATAACGAATTGCTATAAAAAAAATGATTGAAATACAAAGTCCACCATATGTTTTAAATTCCTTCATAAAACCCCAAAAGGTCAAATTTTTAATTGATAAAGTCTAAGTATTTTGTACTTTCAAAATGTTTTCGCAGCTACTCATACCACCAACCTTTCCTTTTTACCGCTGTATGAAGAAAGAAAATAATCTAAATACAAAGTGTCTAATTACGAACCCCTTTAGAACGGATAACTAACTCCCTGCTCCACCCAAAAATACAGAATTAAACATGTATGTCAGGGTGATTGTTGGGGGAGAAATCTTTTTAACAAAAACATATTTAGAGATGAGCTCAGATATTTGAAAATACAGCAAATCTAGTAGTCATGTTGACAACCCCGCATATTACAAATTCTTTTACTTTTCCAGTTTTTCATAGAAATAGAACAAATAAAATAAAATCTACAGATCATAATTAAGGACCTTACTGTAACTGAGACTAATGAAGCGGCAATAGGAAAACACATTAATATCAATTTGTGCATAGAACTTTATATTAAATAACTTGAAGTAATAAACTTTGAGACTGTAAAAATTGTGTATTTTTACATTCTATTATTTTCCTGCAATAGATCTATTTGCATATTATGAAGAAGAATTCAGAAAGACGTTGTAAGATGACAAATTCATACCTTCACAGCAAAGAAAAACATATCATCAGATTCATTGTCTTCCATACAGAATTCTTGACAAAGTCCAGCTGATGGAATATGTAAGCTAAAATTCTTCTTTTCTTTTAAAAGAGTTCTCTTTAAACATCCTTAAACAAGAACAGATACGATTTATATGGTCAGAGACGATAGATTATCTTATAACGTAGCATAAGATGACAATGTTGAAAAGATTCAGTTACAGTTCAAAATATTTCAAAGAATAAAATGCAAATACAAAAATACGGTATACAATATTTGAAGCTCTCATACTGATAACTTTATCATGAGAGCAAAAATATAAAAAAATAAAAGAACTGTGGACAAGTATAAACACCTTCGGGTAATATTTTGATTCTTTTTTGCTTTAAGTATGGAATGTACCATTTGTCATTTGACAGGTAAAGCCCCCAAAACAGATGTTAGGTTTATAACTACTAATCACAAACAAATTTAACATTTCTTGGAATATTAAAACCCCATTCAGTTAAACTGATTTTACTTTACTAATTTTACAAAAGATATCAAAATTTATATTGTGGCAAATAACGTTACCAATAGCTTTTGGAAATGAGACTAAACATTTTGTGTGTATGCTTATGTAAAATACCATATTTTCCGATCCAGTGAGACTGACGATGGTAGTATTTGGTCCAGTATGACTTTTCATGATGAGACACTGAGGGCATTTCTTGTCCATGTGACCGACATTTATTTTGCAAATCGAACCAATTTATGGCATATGCATCTAACGACATTGCTAAAATTATAAACACTATAAAGTCAATAGAAGTTTGGAATTTATCTTTGAATCACATTCTATATCTCTAACATTAACATAAAAAATAAAAAAAAAATGTCAATAATGTTATGAAATGTAGTTATTTTAAAGTAATAATATTGTATCATATTTGGAAAACACGAGCAGGTTAGAATAAGTGTGACTATTTTTGCATGATTTTATATTCAGCATCATAGATATAAACTCTATTGTCTTTGTAATTCAAAAATCAGTGATATAAAAAGTCTATCTTGATGTAGACGATTCATATTGCTCATATGTGAGAACAAATCAATTATATTCGGTGTTGCAGAATAATGAATGAAACTTAATATGAAATTTAAAATTATCGATTTTTTATAAAAGAATCAAACTAAACCTAAACTTATCCTCCATTATTTTCTAACTTTTTTTCTATCCCCGCAATATGAAGATTTTTATTACGGAAATCAGTAATATTATTCATTTTATTTTATACTTTCTAATAAGATATATATTTTCATTGGAATATAAATACTATGACTCTATTATAAGCATTCAGTTGTATTTTCCATGCGTATCTAAATTTGAGAAATGTGTCGTGTGCCTTTTTGAGAAACGTCTCGTGTAATTCTTAAAAATTATTTAAGAAAATGAAATTTAGTTATAAATTATAAATTATTATAAACTATAGCTATAGTTTAGTTATTTAAAAAAAAGAAATTCTAGTATATGATTAGCATTTACATGGATGAAAATAGTTTACCTGTACAAATCAGCACTACCGAGGGAAGCGAACCCATTCTATATCTGAAATTTTTTAAAGATAATAATAATATGTTATTATGACCATAATAATATAACTAAAAATGCTGGATGGTTGTGGTCATTTTAGACTATATTGATCTTCTTTAGAATAAGACCTATGTATAACATTATAGGGTAAATTAAAATTTTAAAACTTAGTTTATAAAGCTGAGATTTAAGGTGAATCTGATGGGTAATTTGTTGACCACACAATATCCTTAAATTGATCTAAACTTATACTTTCTGTTGAAAATAATAAATTCCTGATAATGCTTGTTAAACCAATAGATGGTATGTTTATAGTATTATCTCTCAAAGAAGACGTATTTAATTGTTTGGTTTCTATTGCAGTGCTTATCCTTTTCTATAAGATATCACTACAAACATGTTAGCATTTTCTATAAAATAAAAGAATAATTTTAAATACTTTTGTTTTTGTTGAGCAACTGCAACTAATTTTCAACAGAAAAAAACCTCTTGAACTTGTATTTCTAACTTGTAAATTGTTAAGGAAGTAGGAAATGGATGTGCAACGGATGCAATTAAAAAATCATTGACAGGATCTAATTAGACATACATTTAGCTTAAAGTCCATAAAGTTTGTGTATTAATTATTTAAATGTATAGGATTTTTGCAAAGGAAGTACTATGTACAAATATAACAATCAAATATTAAATAAAAATCTTACATTTTCAGTTATCGTTATTGAATAGTTCACAATAACATCGGTTTGACGTTTATGAGAGGTAGAATTACGCACAACAGTCAGTGGCGGCACATGGCTATGCTGATCGGCTATGGTTTTTTAAACTAACCTACACGGGGTTAAAAAAAAATATATTGGGTCCTGATTTGGGGCAAGTTGTTTTCAATCGGAGCGATTTGTCTTTGGTTGTATTACAGACGACTTGTATTGCATAAAGGCGAGTTGTCCTGATTCTGGGATTATGATTAATCAATAACACGTCAAGAAAAGTGGTATGAAAGGAACAGTGGAGAATCTGCCTTCTTTGTCAAACTTTCCGATTACTCTGCATATATGAGACATATCCATCAAAATTTTATTTTATGTATTAAGAAGCCATATAAAGAAAATCAAACTCACCTTGCCATTCCAGGACAGTCACAGATTGTGCTAAATATCACATGAGGAAATACTCTATATATGTAAATACTTTGGGTTTTTTTCAGGAAATAGTCTTCCTGTAATATTGGATTATAGTCTTCCTGTAATATTGGATTATAATGAAATATTTAGTGTAATCTGAATGTTTCTCCACCCTTGATGTTTTATTGTTAAACCCATATAATTATTGTTAAAATTGGATGATTAATATGTAAACAGTCAAATTGAAAAAAAAATAATTATATTTTGCAAATATTTTTTAACGCTGAAGGAGGTAAAACAGATGCACTATCAAAGCAATTGTAAGCGACGATGGCTCTCTAATCAAACATTACATACATTCTTAACTAATTATATTATAAAACAATTTTTAAAAGAATTTGATCACAATCCTTTACCTTATGTAACATTTTAAAGCCATTTGAACTGTCTAGTATAAAAGCCTTTATATTTACAGTGGATTTTTATATAATTTTTCAACTATGAAAAAGTGCAGTTTAGCAACATAAAATATTAAAAATTGGTTCAAACTCACTGAAAATTGGTACATTTGTAATTCAACATATTTCCTATCGAAATCAGCAAAGAAATATTTACCTTGCCAGGTAGAGATATTCAATGAAAGTGTTTGTACATGTTTGCCTACATGTATGTTCGGTTTCATCAGTTTTTCATTGAATTCAGCGATTCTCACTCAAACAACTCTTTAAATTGTTAAATATGGTTATTACACTTTAAATAGTTAAAAGTATTTTAAAAGGCAACTTTCAATCAAGAAATGTTGGCAACATCATGAAACACATTACACAAATATTTAAGCCAATAACGGTAAAATATTCCGGAATGCTACATATGACGCTATGTACAAGAACGAAAGTTTAATGCTTCAACAATGTCATGCACGGAAATACTTGACAATTCCTTCCCGCACAAAAAGATGAGTTCGAAGTAAATCAATATTTCAATACTTTTAACAACAACTCCACGTGCGATGAAACTATCTACAAGAACGAAAGTTTGGTACTTCAACAATGTCATGTACGGAAATAATTTTTGTAAACATGTATAAAGAGAGTTTACGAATTGACTTGATTTTGATTCTGATTTATTCCGAGGAATCCAATGTACACATTTTCCCTATTGCAAATGAAAAATAGTGTTTTATCATAAAAAATATCCTTATTACTTAACCTGTGATTTTTTATAACTAAAAATCAGAGGGAATATTTTCTATGCATTGTTACTTTGCAGTATACGTTCTTATGAATATTTCATTTAAATCAGCCGGCGGAGTTATTTATAATATTAATTAAAAGGGAAAGGCAAACGTTTAGTATATTTAAACAATTCTGACAACATTGAAGCAGGAAGAAATCGTGCACTCATTTTTTTTAATTATTATTAATTAAACAAAATGACGTTTTAAAAACTATCGAAAAGGGCCTTACGAAAGTAAGTCAAGGTTAACTATTGTTGAACAAAGTGAGATTGCATTTATTTTTGTAGAAAAAATGTTTTGTACACGTACTTTGTCATACCATCTGTTCCCTTTTTTTTTTGCAGCTACGTGACTAAGGTTGTTAGAATTATAAAATTAGAACCAAGGAAAACAAATAAATTGTGGGAATATCTCAAAAGTACATTGCACACTTGAAAATCATATCTTAACTGCAAATGGACAATATTTTGTCGGATGATAATATATTTAATATTAGAGAGTCTGACATAATATTCCAGAAATAAAAAAAATAACTGAACTTCTGGGAATAAAACAAACAACTGAACTCTTATATCCTTAAAATGTTTTCTGTAGCATTAATCTTGCTTTTGAAAAAAAATGATGTGTATATTATAAAAAAAATATTCAATAATAATGAGTGGATTTTGAAATCTAGTTTGATGATAAAGAATACCAGTGTAAAACTAGTACTTTATAGTGAGAAAGGCTCGCCTGATTTTTCAGCTTTGGTGAAGCTGAAGAGTAAAGATTATAAATATAGATATATGACAAACATAAGTGCATAACATAGTAAAGATACCGAATGTTATGTCAATAGTTATTCATTTCATTTATACTTTTTGTGTTTAGAACAAATTTTACTGATGACATTGAACTTTATAATAATCTGAATTTGAGAACTCAACCCCTGAGTAAACAACGTCTTTAAGGGAACAAATCCAACCTCAGATATTTTCAGTACTTTTAGTACTTTGATTTCAATTGTTCTAAATTGTTTGTACCATACAAAATCCTATAGTTATGATATCAAAAATTTGCGGAACTCCTACATAGACGATTTAGTGATAGCTTGACGTGTTACACTGTAGAAATACCGTTATGCGCTTTGCTGTTATTCACATTAAATCCGGGTGCGGAATTATTAGTGTATTCTGTACTATTCCTTGTCCCGACATAATTATTTTATTCGAACAAAGAAAGGATTAATAAAATTCATATAGAGCCGGGTAACTCGTAATGTTGAATGTCAAGGCAAGCATTTGGAAAAGCCGTTACTTGTATTTCACTTTACGCCTACTGTTCGTGAGTAGAAATCTACGAGGAAAAATCCGCAATATTACAAATCATTCGGGCGTTGTTATAAAACGTTTGATTTAAAGCAATGCTTTTTATTGATTTTTTAAAAATTATTTCTTCTCTCTCTCTCTCTCTCTCTCTCTCTCTCTCTCTCTCTCTCTCTCTCTCACAGAGAGAACAAAATAATATGTGTATCAAACCGTCAGTGACCTAAATTTGTTCTGGAAGTACTTAAATGTCCATTATGCACAAGTTGAATCATTTTACTTTAAATTTTAGCGTTTAAATATTGTTATCAATTAATTAATTTCGATTTCGATTTTGAAAAAAAACCCAACTATTGTTGAGAACGATTAAGGAAGGAAAATATGTAAATTAACACACTTGTCTACGGATTCGTTATTAGATACATAATATATAAATTTAGTGCTTAAGTCAATTTTCGGCAGGTATTTTGAAACCTCGTTGATGAAAGCATTTTGCGCCAAAATTACATTCTTATGATCTAGGTTCTATAATTTTAAATGAAATTATTTTTTAATTAAGAACGCTCATATGTATCCAGAACCTGTATTCTTAAGTATGTTTTAGAATTTGAAACTTTAAAGAAGGCTATTGTCCCTAATGTGAATATACATTGTGTATGTGGCTTCGGCAAATCACAGGCGCGGATCATGAAACGCTTTTCTAGGGATGATAAATTTAAATTGTTATTGTTAAGCAAAACACTTGGACAATGCAAGGTTTGCGAAAACTATTTGACGAACGGTTTAAACTAAAATTAAATAGTGCACATGTCTTCCTATCTTAAGAGATATTTCGGTTTCTGGGTTGATATGGGGATGGTTCTAATGTCGTGTTTTCCTTATCCCAACATACAAATTAATTTAATTATAACTCTAAAGTTCGACATGCACACGGATGAACTAAATTGACGTGAAAATATTTCTCACAACGATGGTTTTACGAACAGATTTCTTTTAAACATGTCATAGGCGTCGGAACCGGGGGGGGGGGGGGGGGGGGTGTTTGCAAAGTTATACATAACCTTAACCGAAGACCCCCCTTTTTTTTTTTGCTTGTCAAGGTTTTTGATACATGGATGTCTGCCCCCCCCCCCCCACACTTTCAATTTGCTTCCGACGCCACCGATAAGATAGATAAAATGAGAAAAATTACACGATATACGTTACGAAATCGTTGCCTTATAGATACTCACTATCTGATTGAAATTTTATGAGGTTTTCTCTTAGATAAGATATCAAGTTACCAATAAAACATAAACTCTTATAATCATCAGATTGTTTTAAGTATTTTACACACGGAGGAATTAATTATGTAACACTTACCTGATAGTCTTCGTTTTTCTTTTCAATCTGTCACGGGTCGCAGCAGGGGTCAACGTTTAAGCGTGTGTCTAATGCGGCGAATTACAGACGTTTAGGCCCCAAGATGTTTAGGCCCCAAGACGTTTGGGCCCAAGGTAAGATGTTTAGGCCTCAAGATGTTTAGGCCCCAAGATGTTTGGCCACCTATTTTAAGATGTTTAGGCACCTGTTGTTTATAACAATAACTGATAGTTGAAATACCACTGCTTTTAAGCACTTATGAGCCAATAAAAGCAATTTATTTAAATTTGCAGTAAATTAACAAACGTTACGTAAACATGGCGTTGTCTACTTTATATACGAAATTCTTGAATATACTTTAATCACGAGAACATTATGCTCTAAACTTGCATGCACACGCTATCAATGAGAGTATCATCCAGCATGGTTATCTGTCCGTGCTTAATCAGTTAATACCCTGATCAACCCGTACAATCATCACAAAGAAACGAACAAATGTTGTATGAGGGTAAGCATTACATTATTAATATGTTGAAAAAATAATTTCTTGAATATCATAAAAATTTTCAATAAGCTCATTAGGAACAGATTTATATCATATTTTTAAGAACCCTTATATCCCAAACGGAACCTGCGTACTACCCAAATACAAGTGAAATATTAATTCTGTCATCATATTAGTACAAGGATATCTCCCAAAATTATATAATTTTTCTGCTAATTAAGCTTAACTCTTAACTTGTATTTGGGTATGTAGATGTATTAATAAATAGATTATTAATATATTTCTCTGGGATTTCTTTGGCAGGCAAGTCAAATACACATTGAGTTAATTTATATTATTTTATTATCTTCAATGAAAAACAAAAATAAACAAGCGATCATGTAAAGTATATAGCAACATTTAGAACAGAGTGCACTGACATGTTATATATTGCATATAGTGTTGCAAATCAAAACAATAATTATGCAGTAATAATATACATTAACAACCTTATGAAAAGTCATATCGTTATTAGTTTGCACAACAAGTTACTGGAGCACTAAATTTTCTCACAATCACATTGCACAGACTTGAGAACAATCACATCCATTCTACTTGGTGGTAGGCCCGTACAAAGATGCACATGCTCGGCGCAGCTGGGTTGTGGTTATCACCCTGTTGTTATAATCTTCCCACGCCTTAAACAACTTTCCATTCAGCTTGCTGTATCTTTTCCGGTTGATTCTCTCCATTTTTCCCTCTGACAGAAGTCTTGCAATCAATGGAATGTTCTTTGCTTCACTGTACAGTTCCACAAGGAGAAGATAGAAAGGAATTTTCCCCGTGCGGTTAACTCTACTGTTGATTCAATTGTGCCACCCTTCAAGGTCGTTGTTTGTACGGCCCGAAAGCATGAACACAGACCAATTCTTGATGGGGAAGGTTGGTTACGGATCCACTGACGCCACACATAATCCATCAATGAATCAAGTTGGTCGTTGTTCGCTTTTCTGTCGAGGTGGTAGAATGTTTCCTCGACATGTTCTGGTGGCAGGAAAGGCAAAGCAAGGACTTGCCTGACGAATGAAAAGACATCTCTCGTTCATTGCACGCTCTCTGAAACAAATATATTAGATAAATTAGTGAGGATTTTGCATGATATAAAATTTTCTCTACATAAACATGCAAATATCACAGATAAATTAGTGAGGATTTTTGCATTAAACTTTATATTTTACATCAAAGATATTGAGGTTTTTTTTCTTTCTACATATGCAAATAAAAGTTTTAATAATTTAAGGCAATAGGATTTAATTACCTGCAAACCAAATTTCTGGACCTTTCGATACACTGCTTGTGTCCAATGGAAAACGCATCCTTGGATGGTATAACCGGGGAAGCGGTCCTGCAGGGCAGCTTTAAAATCCACAACAAACGACTGTAGTTTGATCCGGTCTGGAAGCAGGTGGTCAACTGTCCTCAAAACCTAAAATTTACAATGATCAGTATTACATGTAGTTTCATTGTTAGGAATAAATTGCAACATTCCAATGTCTTATAAAGCAATCAATTTTATCAATTACATCAATGTTTACCTCATAATAATCCGCCTTTCTCTTGCTCGACATGAAACAGTACATGAGGGGTACTTGTATCATATGGGTCCCACTTCTGATGAAGTAATTGATGGTGAAGAGTTGAAGTCAGGGATGGTTCACGACTCTAAATGTGACATCCATGAACCAAGTCTTTGCATTTGCTAGCAGCTCTAATGATGATCTGTGTACACCAGAAGATGACAATGTCCAGAGGCATCCACATCAATGCAGTTGAAATCTGGCATGTTTTCTTGCATGAAGCTGTTGTCAAGCTGAAGTAGAATATAAATATCTTTGTCAATAAATATTCCACAATAACAAACAATAACAAAGAAAGATATATACAATGTAAAATCAAATTCAGCTTACCATGAAGACCAAATGTTGGGGGTCTTGTGGTCTTAAGTTTCTTCTTACACGATTTGCAATTCGTGTCATGTTAGCCGGCTTTGGTAGACTGGTTGGTGGTGCCTGCATGTCAGTAGCTGCTAACACTGCCTCTACAATTCTTGGAGCTGATTGTGTAAAGATTTATGGGCGGCATTCTTTTTCACCTAATAATAACATGGTCAGTTTTTTTGGGCGGCATTCTTTTTCACCTAATAATAACATGGTCAGTTTTTTTTCTAAAAATACAATTTATATAGTACATTCTTTACATATCAATAAAACATGGTCAGTCTTCTTTTCATATACAA
>WFKH01003881.1:25817885-25840000 GCA_016163765.1 Magallana hongkongensis | reverse complement strand
TCAAATCTTCGGGATTTACAGGATTTGATCACGGGACCAACCAAGTTATACCCCGTAAACGTTTTAACATGCTATTCATTTCTTAATTAGTCATTATTATCAACTATTTCTAAAAATCAATCATCTACAAAACATGTCACTAATAATTTCCTCCTCTAGAAACCTCAATTGATTTATCAAACCCACTCATTAACATTGAGTTTCTTTTGATACGTACACCCTTAATTTAATAACAAGAGCAATGCTAGAGCAAAATCATTTTCAAAGATTTCACTGGTATTTTCATTCCTGATTTGGAAAATTATGTATGTAATATTAAATGTTTTATCTTCAGACAAAAACTTGTCCATATGCTGTTATGATATAATTTTCAAGTTTACGATGTATAATTTTGGAAAGAAATGTTCCACAATTAAACCTTTCTTCCTTGTTTCTAATTCTATAATTCTAACAATCTTAGTTACACAACAGCAATGAGAGGAAAGAACAGCTGGCATGACAAGGCACATGTACAATACATTTTTTTTTTCAACAAAAATATGCGAATTCACTTTGTTTAAACAATGATTAACCTTGATCTACTTTCGTACGGTCCATTTCCGATAGTTTTTAAAACGTTCTTTTGTCTTATATTTAATTTTTTTTCAAAAATGCGCGATTTCTTCCTGCTTGAAATTTGTCTCCCAAAATTGTTTCAATTTGCCGGATACATTAAAGTAGATACATGTATATATGGGAAAGAATACTGCAAAGTAAACATGTATAGAATTATTCCTTTTGATTTTCAGTCCGAAATAATCGTAGGTTTAATGGTAAGGATGTTTTTGATAAAGAACTATTAAACCATACGGCATAAGGAAACATGTAAGTATGTATGTTGGCTTGCTCTGAATAAATCAGACTTAAAATTAAGTCAATTTGTAATTATATTTCTATAGATTCACTTGAAATTCGCAACGGGCTGAAAACATATAATGAAGTATTTTTTCTATCACATTTAAAACCGTTTTCATGTTAAATCAATATAATTGATAGTATCAACGATTAAACCAACACGTGCAAGGTGAATTGTAATCGTTTTAGAGGGTTTTTTTTTCAATTTCAAAAAATTATACATAGCAATTAAAAAAAAATTTAGCAATGATCATATGTCCTGATGAACTGCATGCCCCACAAACCTGTGCCTTTTCCATAACATCATTATTGTACCCAATACGGAACAATCTTTATTACTCAAATTCATCAAAATGAATTTGACGGAAGTGGAAATGTTCAGAGTTTGTGTACGAGTAATAAACTAATAAATATAAAACCGGAAACTCAAATGTTTGTAATTCAAAATATGTTTGGACATGTCTCAGTTGCAAATGTATTTGTAGTGAATATCAATTTAAGTACGGCTATCTCAACATGTGTGCATGTATAAGCGCTATGAAAATAGTAAATTTTTCAGAATATATTACCCTGTGTAATTTACGTTTTTAAACCATTACGTTTATTAGTTATAAACTAGTATTTTTTCATCATCAAATGTTTCTAAAGCTCATTGTTCTACAAATAATATCATAAATTATTTCCTTCTTTAGAAACCTGAATTAATGGGGGGTTTTTTCCTGACTTCGGGATCATGAAGCATATTTAGACTTAAGTCCAAATTTCAATCATTCAAAAAATTACAATACATCATAAAATTACACTTAAAATTTGTAGCTTTCAAAATATTATAGAGACATATTTTAATAGCATTTCATTTTTTCGATGTTTTCAATCACAAGACAATAAGACAGTGTACAAATTTAGACTTAAGTCCAAGACTGCTTCATGATCCTCGGGCCAGGTCTATAAAATTATGTCTGTAATAAACAAAAATATAATATCTTCCGACAACAAAATGTCCTTACGCTGTTATAATATGATGTACAAGGTACAATTCTGTAGTGAAATATTTCCACAGCTTAATGTATTTCCTTGTTTCTAATTCTATTATTTAAACAACATCAATTACACAACTGCAAAAAGAGAAAAGAACAGATTGCATGAAAAGGTACGTGTATGATAAATTTGTTGTTTCTGAAAAATATTAAGTTTTCTTTGTTTTCGGTAGCTAATCGGTCCTTTTTAAAGATGTAAGGTTTTTTTCCCAGATAGTTTTCAAAACTGTATCTTGTTTTGTTTGCATTAATTGAAGAAATTGTTACTGCATGAGTAATGCCTGATTAATGTTGTCTTCTAAAAGCCAAAAGTATTCCTTTTCCTTTTGATTAATATGATTAATAACCATATCGGATAGTTGAATGTGAATGGTTTATGTTTAAGTATATCGCAAAGAAAAATGCATGGAAAGTATTCCGTTATAATTCGTAATAACTGCAGGACAATTATAAGGATCATTTTTTATTAAAGGACTATAGTATTACATGGGATGGGGTAAACATGCACAATGGCTTGCAACGTAGAATCACAACCAAATCAAGTTATCCAGTAATTACGTTTTAACATTCTCTCAAGATATGTACATGGAATTACATGATATATCAAAATCGAACGCGCCAGCCGACGAAAAACATCTCATTTGGATTGATTAACACAATCAGTCTTGAAGATGGCACTTTTACTAATTATACCCAACTGAACTGTCGCACTGTGCGCAATTATTATTATCGTCATGTACATGTGGAAAGTAACTCCGTTCTATATGGGTTTTTTTCCATAATTCATTAGTTTTAGTTGACTCAGTTCCATTTCGGTTTTTTCATAATTTATAAGTTTATGTTAAAGTGCATTAAATATTTTGCATTATTCGATCGATTATATTGTTTCACAGTAAAACATTTATTTACTTTATTTTGGATGCGTATTTCTCATAAACCCAAAATACAGTCGAAGACTTAGGTTAAAATGCACGTGCATGAGCCTTCATATAAACATGCACATGTTGCAGGAGAAAAGTTTCAATTTAAACAATTAATAAGTTTCTTGCTTTGCCTTTTTAAAAATTAGTTGGGGAGAAAAATTAAGATCATTGTATGGGTTTTTTATGTGATGCCATTTCTTAATTGATTACGCAACTTGCACATGTTAAATCAATGATTTGTTATGTTATGTAACAGTAACAGCACGTACTTCCTTATTTCTAATTTCACTTTAGAACAGCATCTGAAGTAGAAGAGAGCAGTTCGCATAACATAGGTATGTGGGGGTAAAAGAAACTTTTCTTAAAAATTATTTTAAATGCTGAACGAGAAAAATTTTAATGCTGCATGATCAGATTTTTTGGCTATTACAGTATCAAATAATTTTCCATACAAACCAATTATCTTAGAAAGTTATAAAAAAATTTATGAGCATACAAAAAAAAAAACAACAAATGCATCATGGGCATGTTTAGAAAAGGGAACCCTTTGGTGTCCCCCCCGAATGTTTGGGTTTATTTAACCCGCATGTTATGCATCGATTGTAAACAAAACAAACTTCAGAAATAATAGTGAACAAAATAACACATGCCAATTTTTGATTTGCCAAAACATTATGACTTCTATTAAAAGCGATTTCAAAGTCGTAATACAATTATCCCCGCCTTGACGTCAAGCTACTGTTCTGCGTTTAATTGTAAATATGTTGAGTTATCATTACGACTCTTTGTTTATTTATTTTAACCCTGGAAAAAAAAATTATTTTTACACGTGGCAAATACACACCTTGTTTATGAAAAGCCTGATTTTCTACATAGAGAGAAGTTCGTATCCTGTACTGGTACACAAATAAGAGGCAGCAGAAAGACTGTTCCCATATGACCCACCATTCTTATCAAAACATTTCAGTTTATTTTATGAATTGAAATAACACCCAACTTTTGTATGATAAAGCGTGCAAATGTCTTTCTATAATGTTACCCATACAAAAAGAAAAGGTCCAAATGACAAACGCCTTGTAACAAATATTTTATTATTCGAACATTCCCAAGTCAAACCTACTTATGAAAGTTATCATGCATAAAATTACCAAATAGTCAAGTTATTCAAAATATTTGCGGATACTGTCGATACCAGAAACTTCAAACAATTGTACGATAAAACAGCTAAAAAATTGGATTATACTCGAATCTTTCTTGTATCTTGCATTTCATTTCATATTATATTATTTTGTAACAGTTCTCGATATGATATCTTCTATTGGTATTCAACATTCGCTGAATTTGAGATGCCTGAGTATATTAGGTAGGAATATATGGTTCATTCCAAATCCATCTATCAAAAGAAATTGTAAAAATGAAAATGATCATAACTTGGTTGTTGTGTTGAAAATAAAAATTTTCAAAAAAGTAATAGTATTTTTTAATGCTGAATATCAAGAGGACTGAATGGTCGTGGCCATTTTAGGCTATATTTGCCTCCTTACGAAGAAGAGCGCTGATAAAGATAAACTGTTCAAATTTCAAATGAAAATATTTGGATTTTTCTTTATTAAGTGTACCCTTTAGTTTCTTATATCTATTTCATCAAGCTGTATGGCTTTGTGTACATTGTGTCCATTGCTGGTCATGGTTTGAAGCAAAAGATCAGTGTCAATCGATTGGACAACCTTTGGGGTCACCGCCTCATACGAATAACTCTTTGTGGTCGTTTTATTATACACGTCGCTCTCACTGGATGGCAGCATTAGGTAATTATGTTCTTGTAGTCAAACTGATTTGATACAATTTCATGAACATCAGTTAACAACGTTTTCTTGGGTCACGGTTTTACAAAATTAGAATATAAACTATACATTAAAGCTTTGTTGTTAATGTACATGTGATGGCATTTCTGATGCAGCTGTTCTTGAGAATTTTATTATTTAGTATCTCCTTTAATGAACATTTAACCCTTTCTTTTAAGAATTAATTCTTAGATTCTTTTTTACTCAAAGATACGTTGGGCTTAGTTTTGTTAAAATTGGCTTCGTTGTTCAAGAGTACTAAGAAGGCGAGAATTGTTTAAGTATCAGTCATATTACCCAGCGATGGGGTAGTGGTAAACGATGTGCTACCGATGCGTTTTTAGATGAAAATGGCGTGTATGCCGGCCGGACACCCATAGTAATCGGACGGTGACTGAGGTCATCGGGCACATCGGTGGAAGTCATCGGAAGAAAATAAGTTGTAGTTAAAACTCAGCGATCTCTCCACCGATGTTCCATCGCTTCTCATCGGCTAACATCATTGAGACATCATTTAAGAATCGGCCGATGAATGGCCTATCATTGTCCGGTGCCCTTTGAGTTTGAGGTTAGAGGTGTTCAACAAACATCGGCCGATTATCGACCTAACATTATCCCATAGTCGGCCGATGTACTGCCGATATACGAATGGTGTTCACCAATGTACGAACGATGTTAAATACATCGGCCGATTACCGCTTGAATATCCGTATATGTTTAGCAATGCATCGCTGGGCCTTTGTTGGACTTGTACGAGTTGTTGCTGCAACATGGCTAATCTCAGATGTCTCGGTGCCAATCCATTATAGTTTATTGACCATGCAAGGTATGGTAATTACTTTATAATTCTTCGGCCGACCATCATCCGTACGTCCTACAATGTGTGTAAGATGGCCGGACAATAATCGTATTATGTTTTATTCACTGATTTGATTTGAACATATTTTTATTGTACAAAAATACAATTGGGATTGGGCACAAGTTCCATAACTTAGACCGCCCTCTCCCAATACAAAGATATAATACAATATATGTGTACACAACATAAATAAAGGTCAGTGGATAGAATGGCAGTATACATATATGCAATTGACATGTATATAATTAACAACGGTGTACTAGTAGTTATAAGATCAGTTAAATCTTTCAGTATTTTTGATAAAATTATAAACTAATGTAAATAAATGCTTGTTTTCATTGTCACTTATTGCACTGTCACCCCAAAGTAAAACATGAGTATTGACAATGTTAAGATTTACAATTTGAGAAACGTCATTAAATAGAACATTTCTAGCATCTTTATATTTATTACATGTGAAAAAATAATGGTAAGTATCTTCGAGCTTACCACACGAACAGAGTGGACTGTTGTTAATATTACATCGAAATAAATCATTATTTAGTGCACAATTGTGACGAAGTCTAGTATGAATAATATTCAAAAATCTATCCCCATATGTAAAAAAATTAGGTCTAGTTCTACATGTAAGTACATTTTCATATTTGACAGAAACATGTATTTTTTCCTTAAAAATGCGAACAGAGTCGCTTCCACGGACATCCGTTGAAAGCGCATTCCATTCATCAACAACAGTAGGAACAAACGAAGATTTATACAATTCCAAACGACATTTTGGTATAGAGTAATTCTGTGCATTTCTGGTAGAATAGTTAGATACATTAGCACGCTTATTTGGAAAAATATCCATTACATAACTGGGTAAAAGGTTTCGGTCAATTTTATACATTGTTTTTAGGCTGGATATTTTCCTTCTACTATAAAGCGTTTCCCACCCTGTTTCAAAGTAAAGAGATTCCCGAGATGCAAAAATAGGTAAACCTGTAACAATTCTTGCTGCAATCAATTGTATTTTTTCTAATTTGTCAGAATCATTAATAGAACATCCGCCCCATATATCAGATGCATATTCTAACTGAGGCCTTATAAATGAAGTATATAATAGTGACAGTGATTTTCTGTTGAGTTTAAATTTAAGTTTTTTCATTAATCCCAATTTCTTTTGAGCATTTGCTATAATAGAATTTATATAAGATGACCAGGAAAGGTCCTCAGAAAATGTAACACCTAAGTGTTTATGCGTGGGTACGAATTCCAAATCGCATCCTTGAAATTTTAACGTAGGGGTTACTGAGTTAGGTTTATTACTAAAATAAACAGCCTTAGTTTTGGAAGGAGTAAATTTTAAAAGCCATTTCTTAGACCAAACTTCTAAAGTTAAAAGATCCCGATTAAGATAAGATTCCATATCGTGTACATTGATTGCAGCATGTTGATTCACTGTCCGACCACCGGTCAAGCATTGTAGGATGATCGGTAAAGACTGTCTGATGTTTGTCCGATTTCCGGCCGGTAATCGGTGTTACGCCGGTCAAAAAAAATTCTTTAGACTCACTCGCCGTAATATTATCGGCGGAAGTAAGCACGGCCTCTGTAAGATGCCTGTTGCTGTAACAGATGTGTTCACGACTACTTGGCCGATGAGGACCGATGTCGGGGCATCGCTCACATCACCGATTACCACCGATTACCACCGGTCTACGGCGACCGGCCGAGTAATGTGACTAAAGCATTACAAAATGATCGATGGACAGACGGCGGGACTCTTTGTAACAGGAAATTCGAAAAGTTTACTTGAACCTTCGGTTCAAATGAGTTTAAATGCCTTAAATATTAACTACATTAACTTATTAAACCGCAAAATGAATACTTAAAAATAAAAGAAAGATGTTGGAAATACACATGTACATATATTTGTTTTACATACATTACCTTTTTGTCAGATATAAAAGTCACATATCACAGGCGCATGGTTCTATAATTGACGATCGATGCTTTGATATTACAATAAAATACAATGATTTTAGATAATACTAAATCACCCCATGCAGGTTTTAGATGTGTTGTCTATAAGTTTTTCTCAAACCACTCTCGATTTTTTTTAAAAATTGTCTTTATCATCTGGGTTTTTTTTTTTATTAAAGTCTACATATCTTAGGTAAATAGAAAGATACTTTGAGGAGTTAGTTATCTAAGTGTATTTATGTTGTTTGAAAATCTGATAACTTTTTTTTTATATTGATCTAAATGAATATAAATATTTTAGTTTATTTTTTTCTCTCTGTTTCTGGTTGTTTAATCTATTATCATTATCGTCATCTCATTTTAGGATGTGCTTCCAGCCTAAACGGCAAAACTTACAATTTAAGCATGCAAATTCCTTCAGCTGGACTTTGCCAAGAGCTATGTATGGAAAAATTAATTAACATAACTGTGTTTATAGTTCAGGTATTTATATATCTTCCTCCTTAGAATTTTGCATAATTATTAATGTAAGCTCCTGCAAGAACTGACACTTTCCAACAAGCGCGATAAAAAGATGAGATCAATCATATTCTATTGCTATCGATATAGCTAGGTACATGTAAGTGGTAATTTAATTTTGTGTGATGTATCATTTAACTAGAATAAGACATGCATCTGTTCGACAGACTACCCCGTGGATCTACATCCCAATATCAGTCAGTGCAAATTTGACTGTATCAATGATATGAACTCAATACATAGCTACAAGAACAATTCATGCAAGGAAACTACGGGACCTAAAGCCTTCTCTGTGTTTCTTTCTCGTAAGTTTTATAAGAAATTTCAAAAAAATTGTAAAAAGACTTTTTATACAGAATTCCACATATTGTGGAATCAATCAAATTCAAGGGGGTGTATTTTTGTGGATAATTCATTTGTAATAGTTTGTGGGGATGTTATATCGGTAATTCTTTTGTACAATGAAACATGAAGTGTTCATTTTACAGTTAAACGGACATTGAGTGCGTGAGGAGGATTTATGTAATCTACGAAATTTTTAATTAAACCAAAATATTATTTGAATGCAACAGCTTTTTTAGAAAAAAATATCATAAAGTTTTATGATATCGCAAAATGTATTCAACAATTAGATATCGCAATATGTATTTAACAATTAGATATTTTTTACAGGAGAATCTGTAATTATTATTTGTGTGAATGATATTTTAATGATGACATATAAATTCATATATTCTCATTTTAATTTAAGGATTACGTTTACTCAGCTAGGGGCGCAAAATTTACAGAAGGAACGAAAGACTGCTAATTGTACAGTGTAGTCCAACTATAGCATTACTTTTTTCTCCTTCAAATAACTAGGTCAATGACCTACTTTTCATGCTAGTGACCTCTGAATGTTTATTTGAAAAATCCGTCAAAAATGTCAACCTTTACCAAGGTTTTCTTTATTTTGAAATTATTACAAATAAAAAACGATTTGGAGAGTGGGAAACAGTGAAATATCGATATATTTACTGATTATCTATTTTAAAAGAATTTTCAATGGCAAAGTTTGAATTTAATTTATTCTGAATTTCCTCTCTCGATTTTCTAAATTCTGCCAATTTTTGTTCAAGTATTACAAAACACTGACTAATAGGAGCTCAATACCATTAATTGTCTCAAACCAAATAATATTGTCTGTTTTTTGTTTGTTATTGAAATTATACAAGGTCATTGATCAAATTTTTGAGATATGCTATCTGGAAGTGATTTTATGTATTTTCCTTTAGCGTGTCAGCCAGTATTTTGAAATTATACACGAGATAATACAACCAATAATATGTTAAATGATTCGATAAAACACATTAAAACTTAACTTTTGCAATTTTACTGTTACAAAAAAAATTTGCCAAAAAAAAATAATGAAAAAATTAATACGAATATCTTTTGTTTCAATTTCAATCTACCTTTGTCATTGTATATCTTCCTCAAATACACAAAACACGTATATTATTATCGATATTTGTTTATAATATTGCATTTTTGTGTTTTTAAAACAATTTTTGACTTCAGATATTTGTAAAACTATTTTTGAATTATCAAACCCTGAGTGAACATAATCCTTAAACAAGAGGCCTATGGGTCTTAATGGTCTCCTGAGTAAAATACATATTTCTAACGGATCCGGTGCATGATCAAATTGGTGTCTATACATAGATACAATTTATGAAACATTAGTGGCGCTGTGGGCCGTAGGGTAAAAACAAAGGGTAGGTGTGCCGTATTCCCGAAGGTCCACCAAAATACAGTTCCAGAGAAATAAACGGCAATTGATGCAGGATTCCGAATTTATTGGACGAGACTCAACGATGACAGCATTACAACAATTTAACAGACAGACATGTTACAAACAAGTCGGATATGGCTAGTATTGGCCTCCGGACTCAAGACTCTGGGTGAGTCGGACGACTGGCTGGCCGCCGTATTCCGGACTGCCGATTGACAATTGTACACAACTATATATAGGAATCTGAACAATGAGTAAAAATTGACAGGTGATGACATAAGTAAGCTGAGTGAAAGAATGACAGATATAAAATAATTAAATAAACTCAACGAGTCTTTGATGTCCTAGACATGAAAACAGATCATTGCACAATGTTGTTTTAACAGATTAGCAGTTATTGAGACATAACACTCTGTCTCTTTGAAATCACACATAGAGTCCGAAAAGTGTCAATCACTAATTGAATAAGTAACTTTGTACGAAATAAACTGTGAGAAAATATTACAAAACAGATAATGAATTTTAAAAGTAAAGTCCAAAATAAAGTTATAATTGAACTGAATTTTTCACCTTGATAAGAAGCTGAAAATTTTCAAAGTTTTTGAATACCACAAGCTTTATCATAAGCGAAGCATTACGCTAGTCGAAACGGATATCGTAAGGTGATCTGAGTCGATCACAATAAAATATAGATTACGCTATGAGTTTACCTATTGCCAGTATTTTCTTTGAATTACCCTGAAAGTGTAATTTAATAAAGTTTGTTATATAATTTGTTCTTGCTAACATATGGCACTTTAATTGTTTCATTTTGAATGATGTAAATAGAATCAATCCGTGAGGAAGATGGGGCTCCATTAAATGCCACTTCCGTTCCTGTATACTGCAACATAACAATGTCTTCTACAAATGACCAGCTACAAAATTGCAAAATCGTTTGCTTGGAAAAAGGTAAAATAAATCGTTTTGTTACAATGTTTATACGATAATCTCTAAACAAAAATTTAAACTGACTATATGTGATGATATAGGAATGGCTTATTTAATCATTAACTTTATCAAAATTGCAATGTTTCCTTATCTGTGGTTTCTTTTTCTAAAGAAAGTCTCCTGAGAAACAAATTACTGATTGGTTTAATTTTTCAGGGAAGAATTTCCAAAAGAAGCGATTTGAAAGTTTTTGCACGAACATTAAATTATTACAGAAAGGAATCAACAGTGCAACAACAACTCAACATTCAGAAAAAAATCCGTTGGTTTTTAGAAGACAAACATATATAAGTCATGATCGAGTCAATCATGATCGAAGTAAGACGATAAAGTCAGAAAAAAACTCGCTTTTACTTTTTATAACTTACTCGCCAGAAATATCTGTTTGACGACTAAAACGAATCATTTGTGTGAAAATTGTTCATGTAACTTCTTAAAGTAGGTGATGATGATTGCTTTAGATTGGAGTTGTAAATTTCAGTACACTGTCAATATATCTGACATGCAATGGAGGGACATTCAGATTTTCAAATTGTTTAAACCATGACCCTTATTACTCATATTAGAGTCTTTTGATAGGCTCATAAATCAATATAGGAAAGTACGTAAAAAAATGAAATATTTTTTTGCATGCTGCGTATTTTTTTTTTCACATTGTAATGACATGCAATATATTTTACAAACGTTTTAATTTTAGAAAATGCAACTTTTTCCGATTTTGAGAAAACGAACATAATATTATCCTGTCAACTATGTTTAAATGGAGGCTGTAATTTCAAAGACTGCAATGAAAAAACAAACAGTATTGTTTGTTCCAACGTGAGTTAATTTTGTTAACCACTTTTTAATGATCGAAAATACGCTAAATAATGAATCAATACATTATTTGCTATCAATACATATGCATGTATATTTTATTTATTTATTTATTCTTTGAGAAACACATCTCATAGGCTTCTTTTCATTTTCCATATGCGTTGATCTAACGGCGTTTAATAAATATAAAAAATGTTTCATAACAACCAGTTTTAAACATATAATACTTATAAAAAAAACAAGTCTTTTTTATTTTTCTCAAATGTCAAACATGCGGTCATAGAGGCACGATATTTCTAAACACACAAAGCATGCAAACCAATTTTTCTAATCTTTTTGTTAAACAGAATAATCTGATATTTTCTAATTTTAGTTTCAACATATTTAGTAGCTTGCCACTTTCCATTTTTGAAAAAAAATATTTAATGATTGGAGATCTTCATTTTAAAATTACATATGTTTATTTTTGTTTATTTAAAAGGGGTTTCTTGAATATAATTTGACTTCTGTATCAACACCCACAAAAACTGATAAAAGATTGTTGAAGACAACTGCTACAGCGGCAAATTATTCAAAATTGCTAGCGCTATCATCACTGCTATCCACAACAGTTATACAAAAACCAAATGCCACAACACATACTTCAGGGTCATTTTCACAGGAACAGACATCGACGCAGTCATTTGATGAGGTTACAAAGGAAAGTAAGATTTAAGTAAAAACAATTTTATCGAAAAGATAAGGATTTGATTAATTTCTTAACCGATATTCAGTATTTTTAGAGATGAATTCGTGAGTAATGTCACAAATAAAATTTTCAAAATTTACTACACCTTTCTACACCTTTCTTCTAAACACAGTTCAGATATGAACATTAAATTAAAAAGAAATATTTGACCAGAAAAAAACATTTACCATGTTTGGAAATTGTATACAATTCAAATTACATGTATATGCATGTATAAACACATCTCATTAATATCAGAATTTCAACCAAAATAGAACTTGCAAATATCACTTTAAGCAGCAGTGCAGAAAATCTTTTAACTTGTACCTTTGCGAATACGTTCCATTTTAACCTTTCATGAAGCGCTTTTTCCACTTGCTAAAGATAGTTTATTTATACGTTCTGCGCTTAGTTATTTTGTTGAAAGTGTGAGTGTTTTCATCATACCCTATGAAAACTGAGTTCAGGTATGAATTATATTTGGTAAATTAAAAAAATCTTATTGCAAATCAAAAACCGTCGTTATAAAAATTTTATAAATATGTAAATGAAAACATTTTAAAATGGATCAACATACCAATAATAGAACGACAAGATAATTTATGGGAGAAAACAAGTTTTGAAGCTTTATGATCTTGGTTATATACCAGTGGTGTTCGAACAATTTTCAAAACATACATCGATATGTATCTTTCGCTCATACATAAACACAATTGGGTTTTTTTTTTCTCAACAGGTGAAACCATGAAGAGCTATGGAATTATGGCGACATCCCTTTTAATTTGCATAATTTTAATAGGAGTATTTATTTTTATTATCAGGTATGTAGCAATGTTTAGAGCTATATGTTGTTGTTTTTTTCTTACTGGTGTGGAATTGAAATTAAAAAATATCTATCGCACATGTCGGAAAATAGTTGTCTACATGTATATACATGTAGCTTAGTTATTAATATAATTTATGTCTGGTTTCCAGAATCGCAACTTTTTTAAATAAAAGAAAGAAAGAAATGAAAAAAAAATAGCAGCAGCAAAATTGAATTTGAAATTTTGTGTAAAAATACAGTATGCATGAATGCAATATTTGGGGAGAAATGCAAGGGAGAGCTCTCCCTCTTTTTGTTTCTCTCTTTTATTAGGGTCTTCCGTTTCCAACGGAAGACCCTCTTGTTATTTTACGGTTTCTATTTCTTTATTATTATTAAGGTCTTCGTTTTCCAACGGAAGACCTTATTGTTTTCGTTCGGTTTCTTTTTAGGGTCTTCCGTTTCCAACGAAAGACCCTCTTGTTTTTCTTCGGTTTCTTTTTAATATGTTTTACGGTGCGACCGTTGGTGCGAGCGCAATAAGTGATCAAACAATGAATTATGATAAATCAATAAAAATAAAATTAACAAAGTAAATGAATTTGATTGCAAAATAAAATAAAACATTCCTATTTTTTCAGTAAATTTTCATTATTTATAGTTTATAAGATTTGTTATTTATTTATTTATAAGTAGAACAATAGTTTAATCTCAGATACAAGATTTTATTATGATTGAATAATAAAAATTTTAATATAAATGTTCAGTGCACTGTATCTGCTCTTTAAAAGTGATTGTAACGTCAGATCATCCCCTTTTTTTTGCAGTAGACATTTTTTCATATTAATTTTTAATTTTTTTTAATTAACGCTTATAAAATATTTGCTTATCATATTAAAAGAAAATGGAGTTGACCCCCCCCCCCCCCCCCCGGGATTGGGGGCGTGTAATAAATGGAAGTGAAAATAAAGACACCATTGAGCTGCTAAAGAGCTGAAGGATTAGAGTTTTCATGATTTTGAGAATTATCCTTTTTTTCTTTTTTGGATGAGGCTGCCATGGCATCCACCCCCCTTAAAAAAAACGATGCTACGTGTATGTTCCTGGAAATTACCATAATTATAGTGAATAAAATAAATGTGAGCATTCATCCAAATGAGTGCAAGTTAAAACTGTTTCCTATATCTGAAGAAATGTCCTCATTCTTTAGCTTTGCAAGATTTTGAGAGGATTTTGGTAATTTCAGCAGATTTACAATAACTTCAGTAAGAGTAATTTCCCCTTATTGTGACGTCAAAGTTTACGTTGGTTAAGTGTCGTCTGACTCTTTAAAACTCCCCTGAGAAATGTTCTTAAAATTACACATCTTATATGCTTCTCAAAAGTTTTACTTTGATTCTCGCGAGAACGTGAGGTTGGAAACCATTGGTACTATGAATTGTGGGTCAAAATTTACTGACGCCGAAAAAAATCTATCGGAATAATGTGTAAACCTTTGTGACGCCACTCACTTATTTTTGATTGAGAGTGTACTGAGGTGAACTTTAGAGGTAACATTGACTGTATGTCGTATACATTGTTATTGTTTTTATTGTCTTGCTAATTCTCGTGAGAGTGTGAAGTGATAAAAATTGCCATGATTACAGGGAACTACTGGGACGATTAAAGCAATGCATTACTGGTCCGATTAATTGACGCAAAAAAAAATCCGTTGAATGAATGTGCAGCTAGTCCGAATTTTCTATTCACACACGCCTTGCCGGTAGAGCTCGCTGCGCGCCGGCGAGCTGCGCTCGCTATTATTATTTTATTTTTTATTTTTTTTCTGACTCCTTCTCGGCTTTATATCTCAAAAAGTTTTCATCCGATTTCAATGAAACTTTTAGAGCTGTTGTGAAGTGACTGTGCCTCAAAGTTATTAAATTTTCAGCGATTACATCACTTCCGTTCAAATTTGACGTCCATTTTTAATTTTTAAAAAAAGTGATTTTGTTTGAGAAAAATCTCAAAGAACATTAAGGATATCACTTTGAAATTTTTACTGATGATAGATGTATCAATACTATGGTGTACTGGGGGGATTAAAATCTTATTTATTAATTTTCCTCGAAACCGGAAGTAGTTCCGATTTTTTAAAATTTTCATTTTTTTAAACAAAATAAGATAATACAACAGTATTACAGAGTTTGTCATGGTGAATTTAAATCTGAAAGCTGTTTTAAAATCGGACGATGCATTGCAGAGATATCGGGGATTAAAAATCGATTTTTCCGGAAATTTTGATTCCGCAGTTAAGATTAAGAAAACAGTTCACCATTCACAATCAAACTAACTCGTACTGAAAACAATTCATGCTGGTCTTAAAACCGAACTCTGTTTTCAAATAGTTAATCAGCGTGTGCATTGAAACGATATCGTTAATTTGATGGATTGTTACGTTGAATATGTAATACTGTTTGGAAAATAGGGGCCTAGTGATTTTTTTTCTCCCTGAATCATAATAAAAACGAAGCAGGTGGAACACACTGCGCTGTTCCTGATTTTAACAGCAAAGAGCTATTGAAAGTCATTATATAGTTAAGAAAGACTTTGCTGAGATTTGATAAAAGCGTAAGTTGCAATATAAACCGAGCCTTATCGTTGAATAATCGAACAACACGTACCCTGATATTGGATCATTGAATGAGGAGTTATACATGTCAATTTGTACTCTGCATATCAAACACAAACATGTTGTTTTAATCGAAATAAGTATCGTACGATTCGCCACGTCAACGCGCCTTGTTTTGATTGCGAACAGCTGACAGCGAAGTGTCGACAGTTTCATATGATGCATGGCTTGCCAAACTTCGATAGTGGAAATGCATCTCAACTATCGTTTGAGAGATTATAAAGGTATGTTTTAATATAGGATGTGGCCTGTTGACTTTTTCTTTTCAAAATAATTGCACTTTTCAGTCTAACCTGAGATTCCTCTGACACTAACCTCGTAACCTCCGCTTTTATGTTGTGACGTGCGTCACGATATAGGCCTAAAAGCGGGGATTAGAGTTAGAGGAATCTCAGATTATTTTCAGTAAAGTGTATTTACACGTGAATGTTTTGCACATCCCTGTTTGGAATTTTTATTTGTTATTTTGCTATTGTAGTATTTATTGGGTCTATAGTATTACAATCACAATAAGACAACAATCCGTGGGTACGGTACCGCTGGACTCGCCGGTCGCCTCGTCATACACGTCCTGTGTCTACACTCGGCGACTTCAGACTTCCAACTGGCGGTAATAGCATCTCCTTATGGAACTCCCGCTTGGTGTCGTCACGGGCTATAAACAGCCCGTACATGGAATAAGTCCACAATCACTACACTCCCCTCCGTTTTCTTTGAGAGGAGTAGGTCACGTCTGGTACTAACAGGACCACCGAATAACTAGGAAAAGGGAAAGCCATCCCAGCAGCAGCCGGGATACCAAGTCACTAGGGCAGGGTCCGTCCAAATGACAAGGGCCTACACACACACACACACACAAAGGAAAATCCAGGGACAGTGCAAGTCGTTGTTCCGGGTTGCTGGTTCAGTCCGGGAAGGGCAGCTCCACTACGTCTGGTCAACGAGACATGCCGTACGCAATCCCGAGGGCAAAGGCAGCATCGGCCGTACATCCATCACTTCCGTCAAAACACCAGAACTGGGATACTCTGAATCCGGTGCTTCTCCTGAATGCTGTCCTCCAGCAGGAACTTTGAAATTCTCCTCCGCTGTCTCAGGGCTGCTCTCCAAAATTTTCAGCTTAACTGTACTGCAGCCTGGACATACAGATCTTCATCCCGCGAGACTGCCCCCTGGATCTGGGGCACAGAGTTCACCAAGTCCACCATGGCCTCAGGGCATCTGGATTCTGTAAGGATCTCCTTACTGCGCTGCACCTGTTGTCCAAGATTACTGTCTACGGGGGTAACTTCTCCATCTCCCAGAACCACAGGTTGCCTTGACAATGCTTTCAGCGAAGTTGGCTTCTTGCGCCGCACCCTCCGCCTAAAACGCTTCCTCCTGCACCTGATGATGGAACAAGGGGTGTCCAACTCCTGATCCACACACGGGTCACATGCAGGGTGCTTCCTCAAACTGCTCATCTTATCCCGTATCAGCAAGCACACAGTGCGAAGCTGCCCGCTCTCCGTGGGCTGTAGACTGCCCATCTGTGTCTTTTTATCTGCAACTGCTCGACGGGCACCACGGTAAGGCAGAGGACGCTCTTCTCCAGCACTGCCTTCCGTCTTCCATCAGGCATAAGTGCGACATTCTCTCCGGATATGGCCAGTCTTTCCACACTTTAAACAGTTGCCTGTCCTTGGGCCAGGGTGCCTCCTACGGAGGCCAGTCATCTGGGTCCCAAGCCGAGTTGAGTCAAGAACTTCCTTGGGAGTCTTCTCTAGCTGCTGCACTCTCCCCCTCAACTCCCGGATCTCGCTCTCAGCTTTTCCACATCCCTCACATTTAACAACCCCCATCGAGTCCTCTCCATTGTCGTCCATGACATCAGGGCACCCAGACTCGACAGCAAGTTCCTCACTTGGCCGCACCTTGCGCTCTGTACTCCAGTCTGCAGGGGTGGACACTCCGCTCCCTGGAACCTCAGGTTCTTCATTGGAGAACAGATCAGGCGAAGGTGACCTCTCAAATCGCACCTTAAGTCCACTGCATTTCCTCTTGCTCTTCATCGAGAACGCAGCTCCACCACCAATAGGTCGGAACCTCACTTCGGGCTAGTCTGCTCCGTGGTACAACCATCCACCGGGAGTATTTCTGTTCTGGCACATCTATCGGGTGTCAGCATGCGTACCGTTCTAATCAGCCGACTCTCACTAGCGGCTCCGTTTCTAAACTGGGGTCCTTTGCTATATCCCTCCGCCGGACATGCACCTCGGTTGGACAGGGGGTTCTCCCAGTCCCCCAACACTTCCTTCCGACTTCTGTCTAGCGTCCAGAGGGCAATCCCTGCAGAAGTGTCCCACCTCTCCGCACTGAAAGCACAGGCCTGCTTCCTCTCTGGTAGAGGGCGGAGGGGTCTCTGATCCTCTGCTCGTCTCCTTGAGAGCCAACTCCAATTCATGAATCCGGCTCCACAAGTCCTGTATCTCACTATTCTCCGGCTTAGCTGGGGTTCTTATTTCTTCAAGAGCTTCCTCTAACTGACTAATGCGTCTGTGCATCTCTTGCATTTTCCAACTCTCCCTGTCTGCTTCTCTCCTAGATTCCACTGTCTGGTCATCGTCCTCCGCCACCTGCCTCACTGTCACATGCTGAGAGGGCCTTCTCCGTCGCGAGTGCTGGTAAAACTGCATCCGGTCCAGTGCCTCCTCAATAGTCTTCGGGTTACCATCCAAGGAGTACAGGCCGGCGTCCACATCCTCCGCACCATAACACAGGCGGGGTATGGCCTGGGTGTGAACATCCGGCAGCTGGGGGAAAGCACGGGTGGCTAATACAAGTACACGATCTGCCCACTCCGTCAGGGACTCGTCACTGTTCTGTGATGCTGACTGGAAGTTAAGCTGGTGGGTCAGATCCGGAGCCGAGGTGCCAAAGCGCTATTCAAACTTCCTAAGGATATCCTTAAACCGCGGACGGGGACAGACCTCCAGTAAAAGAAAGTAGTAGTCACTAGCCGGGCCCTACAGGGATAAGCAAAACTGGTCATGTTGTTCCGTCTTGGTCCACTGCTGGCTTTGCGAGAGCCTCACAAACTTGTGCAGGAATGCCTTCCAGCTGGATTTGCCATCATACCGCAGGTCCTTGTACTTCAGCTTGCTACGAGGCGCTGGTGGGTCCCATGACCATGACTGCGTGAAGTATGCCTACAAGGTCCCCCCGAGGTGACTTGGGCGAGGGTGTGCTCAGTGGGTTGCTACTGGGCATGGGGAGTGGGAGTCGAGAAACTTAAACTGGGCAGGTGGGGCCATAACGCACTTGATGGCCTCTGCCCAACAGAAAACATCAAATCTGGTGAAAGGTCCCTGAGGGTAGGGCCATTTGGTTGCTGTTGCTGTGGGGCTTGTGGGCTGGGGGTCCCGAAGTGTACCTGGGTTTCCCTGGGCTCGTACATATGTGGTTTAACTTGAGCTACTCTTCCTCCCCCCTCCTCTCTAAAATAGTAAGGTTGGGGTAGCACCACAGGTGCAGGGTAACCAAAGTTACTGGCTTGAGGTACGAACAAACCTAGCGGGGTTCCATCCGGGCTAACCACAGGTTGACAGCCCGGGGGGCAGGGGTAGGGTGTGGTCTGGGCATAGCCTGGGTCTAAATGTGGCTCCCCTAAATGCGGCATAAGCATGTCATGGCTATAACTATCGCTTACCCCTAAGGCCGTAAATGCGTTTTCTAACGTATTGTTCATTGCAAAACGGCGCACTTGATAGCACGTGGTCAATACACAAAAACAGTGAAAATACAAGTGCAACAATGTCCGACGAAATCTAGCACAAATTAACACTGGAATGTCAGTCTAACCACGAATCAACTTTGCAGAAATGGAAAAATTCACAGTTCCTAGCAAGTTATTCAACCACGCGGTGGCCTCCAAAATAGCGGTCTCAACGCGACTTTTTCAAACTCTCCATCAACAAAAGTCAACAGCTTACTTTACGGGAAAAAAAATTTCCTCGGAATATCCGGCAAGTCCAGGGCCTCGAGTTGGGCGCCAATGTAGTATTTATTGGGTATATAGTATTACAATCACAATAAGACAATAATCCGTGGGTACGGTACCGCTGGACTCGCCGGTCGCCTCGTCCTACACGTCCTGTGTCTACACTCGGCGGCTGCAGACTTCCAACTGGCGGTAATAGCATCTCGTGCTGGAACTCCCGCTTGGTGACGTCACGGGCTATAAACAGCCCGTACATGGAATAAGTCCACAATCACTACACTATATATATATCTGTCTTATTTTGTATTGAACTACACGCCATACGCTATAAAACAGTGCTTTTTAAACTGAGGTGGGGGTCCCAAGGTACACAAGTGTAGAATGCTGTAATTAGTGTAGTTAATCTTTTATACATATTGATTCATTTTTAAGTAAACTTTACATGCATTTCACATCTACATTGTATGTAAACAATTTTAATTACGACAAATATATAATGTGGATTTTAATCATTGATACTGTGCTCAGATGTCTCTCTCTCTTTCTCTCTCTCAATCTCTCCTCTTTCTCTCGTGCTTTCAATCTTGGCCAAGTGTTAGAGAGCAACTTAATTTTGTAACAGAAATATCTCTGTACAGTAGAAAAAAACAACAGTGCATTGAATCTTGAAATAAGCGTATAATATTAATCCCTCATTTTTTTTCTATGTGCAGCCGAATAACAAAGCTTTGTAAAAAAAAGTTCATGATATTTTATGGGCATTATGCATAGTATTGATTTTAAAACATGTAATTGATAATAAAACCAAAAAACTTCTCGCTAAATTTATTCAGAAAAAAACAGTAGAATTGACAAAACATGGTATAGCAGAAGCTTATAATTTGACGCTGTTTGATGGGTGATATCCATTTGTAGTTTTCGAATTGAAATATTGACTGTCGCACTAGGGTTGAAACAATACGCCCCCCTCACGATACAATACGTATTGCAATACTTTTACCACGATTCAATATTTTCAATGCGATACATTTTGAAGAAGAAACAATTGAAGAAAGGAAATATTTTAGGCAAGTCACACTTGCAATTTTAATTTAAATAAAAATATGTAAACGGATAATTCACTATGCACTAAATAATGATGAATACAATGATAATAATAGAGCTAACTTTTATGGATTAGTCATTTATTAAAATGACTTTTAGTCAAACTGTTTTTATGTAATGTTTGAACGGTCTCACATTCTTTAAGTTTCAAAAAGGAATGGCTCTCATCAGACACGTACCTCAGATCACTTGCCTCCACACTTATTTAGTGCTTTGGCGATGCTATGTTGACAAGGTTAATTGATAGATTTATAGCTGCAAATTTGCCTTTATCGGAAGTTCATTTGCAAATCTTAAATACAAATCATTTTATTAGGAAGAAAGTAAGCATATCGCCCAGATTTCACTGAACGATAGAAGGCAGGTGGATTCTTCAGTTTGGCAGGTTTTTACGAGTTATTATTGTTTGTATCTGTCACAACAGATACATCGCGATTGCCCCCTTCATTTGTATCCGTCGAAATTGTCGCCATGTTTTTCCCACTAATTAAGTAGGCTGAACCCGATGTAATAAACCAAACCTGAATTTGAAAACTAATTAAGTAGGCCGAACCCGATGTAATAGACCAAACCGATTTTAAAAAATGTATTGAACCGCAAATCGAAGCAGTGAATGGAAAATTGAATCGGACGTTAGTATTGAATAGTATCAATATTTTGGTGAATCGTTTCAGCCCTACAGTACCGATCAGACCCAACTTAACACCAGAGTAAACCCCAACTAAACCCTGGGTTTACTTTTTGGGTTTACTTGGAGTTTACTCTGGGTCTGCTTTTTGAAAATTTGGGTCCACTCGAGGTTTACTATGGGTTTACTTTGGGTTTACTCTGGAATTACTTTGTGGGTCAACTGTACGCACTGAAGTGTGAAGCAGTCCCGTCATTTTTCTTACCATCTTACTGCCTGTAATTCCTGCCCCTTGTATATTCCGAATACACATGTAGCGTCTGCTTTCTGAGGTATACAGCAGCTGATCAGGGATTACTTTCTATGTCCATTCTGGGTTTACTCTGGGTCCACTTTAGTTAACCCGGAGTTAACCCAGAAAGTAAACCCTGGGTTTAGTTGGGGTTTACTTTCTGTTATGTTGGGTCTGATCGGTACTGTATGTCGCACAATGAGTAAAGCAAACTCTCTCTTTGTGTGTGTGTGTGTGTGTGTGTGTGTGTGTGTGTGTGTGTGTGTGTGTGTGTGTGTGTGTGTGTGTGAT
>WFKH01003881.1:25778303-25790777 GCA_016163765.1 Magallana hongkongensis | reverse complement strand
ATATATATATATATATATATATTCTAATAAAAGATGAAATCTATACGAAGCAGCATCACTTTTCATAATCTACCTGATAAGTAAAATTTAATGATCATTTAAATTTTTAATTCAAATAAGGGTATGCCCTTGCGATATTTAAGCATTGAATCATTATTTTTTGAAAGATATAGTCTCATAACTGCAGCGGTGTGTGCATACAAATTGAGTAACGCGCTTTAGTGCGTTATGAAAATTTGTATTTCCAAAAATGATGATTCAATGCTTATATTTACATTTTTTTTTAACTTCTTGCCTTGTCTGCAAATGTGATTTATACCTTAAAAATCCTATTTTATCCTAAGGGTAAGTTCATATAAATGGAAGAGCCACTGTAACAGCCACAAGCGTGAACTTTGATTTTCGCTTGTGACGTTGCATTTTACAGAGTTCAACGATTGTGATGTCCTAATAAAACTCGTCATTTTAACCTTTCAGTACCCTGTGTGTGTTACCGCGTTATAACTACAGTAGCTTTCCACACAGTTTACATGGAAAAAATATGTGGAATGTAAATATTGAAATTTGTTTATTACCTCCATTCGGGAGAATTATCAACACATATCACGTGACTGTCAATTCAGGGGACCACACTAACTGTCATACAAAGTAGCATTTACTATGATGTTTCATTTAATATCAAATTTATATCATGATAAAACAACTTTACATAAATATTTTGTAATAATAGATGCATCGTTTTATGAAGGTTTAAATCCGTTGATATTTTCATAGTAAGCCTTAACAGTGCTGCGTTATAAGGAGTGAATTAAAGGTATTTGTGCTGAATAGGAACTGAGAACATTCTAGTCACAGAGTTCCGAAGACACTCATCCCCTGGCTACAGTAAATTGTATATAAAAAAAAAAACTGTCCCCTGCCACCTAAGTATGAGTATATTTTAAATTAAGGACAATCGATCGAAAATCTGGTGAAATGATAAGAATGCAAACTGCTAATTTTCTGCGCCAAATTTGGCGATGGTTCATGAATTTAATTTAGGGGAAACAATAGTGAATAGCAGTGTATCGTTAGTTTTCACACTGCAAGCTGAACTACGTAATCTTGAATACAGAAATAATCCACCTCAATAGAAACAAATGGAAGATGTGTTTCATAAATACAAAATATCTCCGAAAGACCGAAAATGGTCATCTTTACTGTCAATGTCATTCTCGCTTAAAATTTTAAGAGAGACACACAGCTATCATTTTACACTGAAACAAATAGAAAAATATTCTTTATACGAATTTTTTACCAGCCTATCTAACCAGTGTTAAAAAATAAGACATCTGAGAGGTTATCGTTCAGGTACACACATCACTTTTAGATTACTATGGTGTTTTAATTTTTGCTTTATATTAATTGTCAGAACATGATATTAAAGAATACCATACAATAAAGAGGGATTATGTAAGTAACCTCGATTAAATGCGATTTCCCTATTTTCATCCTGAATTCGTTCTTTAAAAAGAAAAGGCTGACAGTGAGGGCTGTGGGTTATTTTTTCTGGCATTTTACTCGTGTAAGTATGAGTTTGATATGAACAACCGTAATTATAAATCTTATATATCGAACTAGCATTAACGTTTTGACAAATGTTTTACTAGAAGCGTAATTCAAAATATATTTAGACATATCTTCTTCGAAAATGTATTTGTGAATATCGTTTTAAGAACGGAATCTCAAAAATGTGTGTACACATGTAAAATAGATATAATAGATAACAGATAATGTTACCCTGAGTATTTTAAGTTTTTAAATCAGTTACGTCTACTAGTTATATACTAGTGTCTTTTTTATCATCAAATGGTTCTAAAGCTAGATGTTCTACAAATACTATCATAAATACTTTCCTCCTCTAGAAACCTTAATTAATATTTTTATTCCCAATCTGGATAATTTTTTAAGTAATATAAAAATATAATATATTCCGACAAAAATTGTCCTTATGTTGTTATAATATGATTTTCAAGTGTACAAGGTACAATTCTGTTATGAAATATTCCCAACCTATATGTTCTTCCTTGTTTCTAATATTTAAATTTAAACCTCAATACACAACTTAAAAAACTAGGAAAGAACAGATCGCATGCAAATGAACGTGTACAATAAAATTTGTTTTTAAAAAGAAACATCCAAATTCACTTTGTTTACAAACTCTAACAGGTCCTTTTTTAGATGTAATATCCTTTTCAGGTAGCTTTAGAACTGTATTTTGTTTTGTTTGTAATTATTAAAAAAAAAATTGTGATTGCACGATTTCTTCCTGCTTGAATGTTGTCTTCAAAAAGCCAAAAGTATGCCTTTCCTTTTTTATTAATATCATTAATAATCCCGTCGGGTAGTTGAAAGTAATGTTTCATGGTTAAGTATATCGCAATGTAAAATGTATAGATAGTATTCCGTCTAATATCTAGTTCGTAATAACTACAGGCCCATATTAAGGATCATTTTTTTAATAACGAACTATTATATTATATGGGATTGTATAAATAAGCATACTGGCTTGCTCTAAAGATTTAAAACCAAATCAAGTCAACCTCTAAAATTACGTTTTAACAGAATCTCTTATGATATGTTTATGACTATACATATCTAACGATGACTATATTAGGACAAAAGGGTTGAAATTCGCAAGGGGTTGAATACAGTTCATGTTGTTTTTCAATACGAATGACCAAAGCTTAAGGTCAGGACATATTTTCAGGTCACAGACAATCTTTGTCTCAATCAATATTAGCTTCTAATAATTTTCCATTACAAGAAATGGCTAAGACAGGAATTATACATTTTTTTAGGCAATGACCCTGAGCTTGTACAAATGACCTCTGTTCAAGATCATGACACACCCCAGGGCATAAGCATTTTTATGTGAAGTAGGAACTTCCAATGTTTCTCCATTAGAAAGGTATAGAGCGTACACAAATTACGCACTTTTCCTTCCAGTGACCTTAAACTAAATGACCTTGGCTCAAAATCATGACTCCCCCTCAGGTCATATACAACTTTATGTGAAGTAAAGATTTTAATGTTTCTGCACATGTACATAAGGAAGATATGGACCGGGCCCGATTACACAGAGAGAGACAGGCGGACAGGTGATTCCTATGTACTTCCCCAAAACTTTTTTGCTGAAGGGGGGGGGTAAAAATTAAAATAAAAAATATTTTATTGTTTTTCCTTAATTAAATATTTTTATTATTTTACATTTGCGTATGAAATCATTAATGATTGATGTATCAAACTATTTGCTAACCTTAATATGAAGATTTAATCTAACGGGCCTACAAACGAGAAACATCTCGTTTGGATTAATTAACACGATCAGGCGTGAGGAAGAATCTTTTACTAATAATACCCAACTGTACGGTCGCAGTGTGCGCAATTATAACCACCATCTTGTAGGTGCAAAGTAACTCCGCTCCATTTGGTTTCATTTGGTTTTTTAAGCTCACCTCAGCTGAAAGCTTAAGTAAGCTATTATGATTACTCTTTGTTCGGCGTCCATCTGTCCATCAGTCTGTCTGTCCGTAAACTTTTTTTACATTTTCGACTTCTTCTCCAGAACCACTGGGCCAATTTCAACCATACTTGCAACAAAGTATAATTTGGTAAAGGGAATCCAAGTTTGTTAAAATGAACGGCCATGCCCTGTTTCAAGGGGAGATAATTAAGAATGATTGAACATTTGTTGGTTTTTTTTTAGAATCTTCTTTTCAAAAATCAATTAGCCGGAAAAGCCGAAAATTGTGCGGAAGCACCCATAGGTAGGATAGATTCAAGTTTGTTCAAATCATGATCCCCGGGGGTAGGGTGGGACCATAATGTCGGGTTAAGTTTTTACACAGAAATATATAGAGAAAAATCTTTAAAAATCTCAAAAACCAATTGGCCAGAGAAGTTAACTTGTGTGGAAGCATCCTCAGGAAGTATAGATTCAAGTTTATTCAGATCATGATCTTCGGGGGTAGGATGGAGCCACAATGGGGGGTTAATTTTTACAAAGATATATATATATATAGAGAGAGAGAGAGAGAGAGAGAGAGAGAGAATAATCTTCCTTTAAATAACCAATTGGCCAGAAAAGCTATAACTTGTGTGGAAGCATCCTCGCGAGTAGTGTAGATTCAATTTTGTTCAAATCATGATCCCTAGGGGTAGTATGTGGCCACAATTTGGAGGGGTTTATTTTTTTCATAGGAATATATAAAAGAAACCAATTGGCCAAAATATCTGTCACATGTCTGGAAGCATCCTCAGGTAGGGTAGTTTTAAGTTTGTTCTAATTATGATCCCAAGGGGTAGGGTGAGGCCACAATGTGGGAGGGGGTCGGGTCGAATTTTTATATATGAATATATAGAAATCTTTAGAAATCTCTTCTAAAAAATAATCGCCTAGAAAAGCTGTAACTTTAGTGAAAGTATCCACATATTGTGTAGATTCAAGTTTATCAAAATCGTGATCATCGGGAGTAGGGTGGGACCACATTGGGGGGGGGGGGGTTACATAGGATAAAGATTTAGATTTTTCTCAAAAACTCAAATGTTATAACACATGGTATTACTTATATGCGAGCATAAAGCCAGTTTTTTCAATTTTTCTTCGCTTTCACGCAAGCGCAGGGCAGTGGTTTTGTATAAATCATATGAAGAGCGTTTTGTTTTCATCGATTTATTCCTGTGATTTGTTTGTACAACTATCAATTCAAATATTAATTAAATAATTTAAAAAAATTATTGTGAATCACAGTCCATATACATGTATTACATGAATTGCATATGACATTCAATTTTATAATTACTTGTTTCGTCATTTAAATTAAATCATTCTATAAATTGTCAGTGGAAACAATAATTATACCCTTGCAAACAAAGTTATGGGATATATGGGAATCACCTTGTCCGTCTGTCCGTCTATCTGTATGTCCGTCCGTCCGTGTGTAATCGTGTCCGTTCCATATCTTTCTTATGGAGGAACATTGAAAGTTCTTTCTTCACACAAAGATTGCTTATGACCTAAGGATGTGTCATGATTTTGACCCAAGGTCATTTTGGCAAGTTCAAGGTCACTGGAAGGAAAAGTGCATCATTCGTGTCCGGTCTAAATCATTCTTATGGAAAAATTATTGGAAGTTCTTAATTCACACAAAGATTGCTTATCACCTGAGGGTATGTCATGATTCTGACACAAGGTCAAAGCTCATTTGGGCACATTCAATGTCGCTGGAAGGAAACGTGCAAAATTAGTGTTCAATCGTTATCTTTGTTTTGGAGAAACAAGCTCTTACTTCACACAAAGATTGCTTATGACCTGAGGCTTTTGACCAAAATCATTTTGGCAAGTTCAAGGTCATTGGAAAAAAAGTTCATAATTTGTGTCCGCTCTATACATTTCTGATGGAGAAGTATTAGAAGTTGCTACTTCACATAAAGATTGCTTATGACTTTAGGGTTTGTCATGGACTTTACCCAGGGTCAGTTGTGCAAGTTCAAGGTTATTGTTAAAAAATTACGTAATTCCTGCCTAGCCAATGTCTTGTAATGGAAATGATTAAAAGCTAAAATATGACACAACGATTGCTCGTGGCGTGTAAATATGTCCTGATCTTGAGCTTTGGTCATTTGTGCAAGTTCAAGGTCACTATAAAAAAAATGGTGCAGCCATTACTTTAGAGTTATTGTATTTTCTTAGCGGGTGTATCATTTGTGAGCTTGCTCAGAGTACCTCTATTTATAAGAAAGATTGTTTTACTATGCATCGAAACGTGGTGCTACGGACGATGATGTATTAAAATAACCTTTGTATTTAATCTTGACTTTAACTTATGATATTATTGCTTTAAAATGTTTGCATTGGTACATTCTTTCCAAGAGCTAATGTCTCAATACTTTCCGAGCAGCTCTGAAATATCTATAACAAAGTAAGTAGTATTTTAGTAGCTGTTCAATTTGACCACGGAAATCTTTATTTTTTTAAATACTAGTATCCAAATTCAAAGTTCAAAGCTTTTTAATAATGATATAATTTTTGATAAAGGTCAAAACAATACATTTTGAGCTGAAAATGTTTTTAATAGATGGCTTAAATAATCCTTTATCAAATAATCAACGGAAAGTTAACATTGATGAATTTTTGTTATCTTATCTGAACACTTTTTTTTTTTTTAGAAAAAAAGGCAGACCTGATATGAATTGCAATGGCTTTGACGCACATTGCTATCATAAAAAAAGATTCTGGCAAACCTTCAAAATACGTATTATCTGCAATTCAGCACAAAGAAACCATCCTGAATATTAAAAACTGAATAACTTCTAAGATATACACAAGTTTTGATAGAGTTAAATATTTCTTCATTCATACATTACATTGATATCGAACCATGGATTTCGCAAATCAAAACCTTGTTTATTGCAGATATATGGTACGTGTTGAATAAAATCGTTTATTGTTTATTACATCTTAATAAATGGCAAGCTAGAAAAGTTTGTACAACCAATACAGGAAGAACATCACAATACTTTTTAGTAAGAATAACAATGGTATATCAAAATTACAAAATTAAAAGTGAATACATTTTAAGACAAAAATATGATTATGAAAAATAATAGTTAGGGACAAAAACCCTGTACGTGCGTAAGAATTGCATAATCATAAATCATATCGAAGACCCATTTCCCCCTCCCCTTTCCCCCCTCCCACTGATTTAATGAATTTCGTGTTTTACGGTATGTCTGCCCTACTCACCTTGCCCATCGGCAAATTCTACCTGTCTCTATTTTATATAAATTAGTTCTCTCTCTCTCTCTCTCTCTCGCTCTCTCTCTCTCTCTCAATAATGGCCAATGACTTCAAATGACTTTAAAAAATCTTGCTTTTCTCTGGTTTTTCTGACATTCATAATATGCTTACATTATTTAATATAGATCTATAACATATATATTTGCTTGATATAATTGTTTGACAAGTCTTAAGACTTCGAACCTATTTTACTTAACAAATAAAGTTATACACATAATATTCATCCTGTTAGAGGTCTTATTATTGCTAGGAAGCACGTATATTTTTATGTGTACAGTTTTTAAAGCATCATTTGATTGAGTCGACCTTTTTGTTTTTGATTTCTTTATAGTAAAACTTTATTTTTTGTAAAACATGAAAACACACAAAATTCAATCCTGCTTTTCCGTTCATACGTGTATTTACAAAATGATTTGATTTAATTATCTTGTTTACCATATGTGCATTAACATCTCTATACCAGGAAGTGGAGCAACTCGTCATCATCACAACATTTCACCATGTAGTTCAAACTTCCATAAACTGAGAATTTTTTTAATCAATTATCAATTGCAAATCATTAGAATAATAAGGAAAAAATGACGGAGCTTGAACTTGAATCAACGTGCTTATATATGTTTTCGTTGACTTCCTTTCCATGCAAAATTTTTAAGTGTACGTTTCAAAATGATAGCACATATCAGTGTGCGGTTATTTACGAAACATACTAAGTGGTTTGATTTCATAGATAACAAAATATATAATAAGTAGAAAGTGAGTGCTTCGATAACTTAGCTTCCTTTACTTCCACAACCCTTAAGTGCCTTGGTCATAATATTCCTGGAACTTGGTGATATTTTTTATGGCGCCTTTACAATCGAACTCATTTATACATTAGTCAATGCTTTTCAGTTCGGAAAATTTTAGGAGTTTAAGTTAAGAGAGACGCTAAATTAAACGTCTTTTAGTTTTTGGTATTTTTAGTCGTAGTCATTTTAAAACAATGCATAAATAAAAATTGTATAAAGAGATGGGATAATATAAAAGTAATAGTTAATTATTAATCATCCATGTTATCCTCATTGGGCGAACACACAGTTATGAAAGTTGTACATCGTTTTCTTATATTCAGGCCAATGGACATAAAAAAAACAAATTGTCTTCCTTTAAAATAATCAGCTGGTACTCACTCGCAAGTACTTTCTCGTTTCTACTATTTATTGTGTGGTTCGTTTCCTTATGACTTATTTTATTATATAACATTAAAAATTTTGCATCATCTCTCTGGTTGTTATTCACAACATATAGAATATTACAGTGTCATAAATCAATTTGTATATAATACATTGAGAATAATACATACGTTTTCCATATCACACCTTTGTTTTGCCTCGGACTAGAATGTATCGACGTCATTGGATGAATAGCGTCACGTGATTGCCTTATAAAATTTCTTTACACGGCGAGCGTCAAAATTTATACGGCAACATGGCGGACGTAACGTTATTTGAGCTGATTTTTTACACAAACGTTCAACCATACCTTTAATTTTTAAGGCCCAAAATATTTAGAGTGACCCCCTTTTGCCCGTGACGTAATATTACGATCCTACAATTGCATTCAGGTTTGCACAGACGACTGACGAGGAAGGTAAAAAATCAGAAAATTAAGCTATGAATTTAATTAATATATATTATCGTTTGTTTGTTTATATATCAAATTTTAGGTCCTCGACAAAACAAAACACTTATAAGGTTTGTTACTGACTGTTTACAGAAATTTGTGGGGTCCATAGAAGGCGAGGCGGAGCCGACCCCACAAAACCGACCCCACAAATTTTGTAAACAGTCAGTAACAAACCTAATAAGTAATATTATCAGCCCGAGACATCAATATCAGCCAGAGGGCCGAAGGCTAAATTCAATGAAGACGTAATAATAAGAATTACGTCAGACGTTGTTTTGTGACGTATGGATCATTGCCTTAAACTTTTACCTAATTATGAAGTCGAAATATTCAAAGGAGTTCCGAGAGGGGTGCAACACAAATCCGTATCAGCCCTGAAGATCGAGATCCGTATCAGCCCTTGAGACGGGTATCATAAAGTTAGCGGTATCGCATATGTAAAAACCCCGAATTTCTTACTAAGTACATGTATATAATAAATTTTGCTATTGAACGACTAAATGTTAGTTGTATTGAATTAATGGCTTATCTTAACAATTTGGACAGAACACCGTCTGATTCTAATGTTAATCATTCACATGGATGTAATATTTGAATTGACTTGATAAACACAATCTGGCATGGATTTTACAGTTTTATTAAACCCTTTCTAACTGTCGCACTATGGACGTGTAGCTCCTAAGTACAGCAATAAATCCTTCATATTTATTTGCTTTTTGTAATTTATAAGGTGAGGTTAAATATATAAAGTGCTAGTATATTTTTGTTTCATAATCATTATCATAATCATTATGTAATTTTTCCCATTGTTTCAATGTGACAGTATTGTCCTCGTCAGTTGTTGGGTTTTTTTCTAATACGTTTGTGAGATTAGTTAATGGAGACTTTTTTTAAATATGAACTCCGTACTTGAGCATTGATTTGATTATTCATTTCGAATTTAGATGAGTTATTCTGGAAAGAGTTACAGCACAAACTTCTTTCTTTCTAATTTCATAATTCAAAACAGCATTTGCTGTAATAGAAAGCACATCATATAACAAGGTATTGTGAGATATAATTTCTTTGCGAATAATTACGAATCAAAATATTCAAACAAAATAGTAAGCTTTTAATTATAAAAGATTTAGAATTGTTTATAATTTTTTGATAATTACATTAGACAATTTAATGAAGAAACTACGTGACATCTAAGCTGTGTTACGCACGGTTTTTTGATATAATCGAAACAATTAACTAAGTTAATGTGATTTATTTTCAGCAGATATTATGTCTAACAGTTTAGTTTAGATCCTTATAGCAATTATGGTTCAATTATATGTACTAGATGTACAGCTGGGTTTTTTTAAGGTTTCTCAACCCCTGATATTTTCATGGTTTAATCCGTATAATTTTTGTTTAAATTGAAGATCCATATGTCAACAATCAAATTGAACTAAATATTGTTATGTTGCAAATATTTTTAGGTCATCTGAGTCACTCAGGTGACCTTTTGCTATCGGCCGTCGTCCGTCGACGTGCGTTAACAATTTTACATTTTTAACTTCTTGAAAACTACAAGGTCAATTGTTACCATTGTTTGGTTTGAAGCATCTCTTTGACAAGAGGAACCTAAATCATAAGATTTATGACGTTACCACCCCCGGGGCCTCATGGGCAGGGTCAAATATGCAAAAAATGCAAATTTTCAAAAATCTTCTCTACGCTCACACATTTGAGAAAAAAACTAAATGCATGGTTATGATGTATATGAAGTCCTCTACCAAAATTGTGAAGTTCGTGGGCTCTGGGTCAGGAGTTCAGGCTCTATGGCGGGGCTAATATGACCATATAGCGAAAAAATATTTTAAATCTTAAAAAATCTTCTTCTCTACTCCCACATACATTATAGAAAAATAAAATGCATGATCATGAAGTCCATGAAGCCCTCTACCAAAATTGTGAACTTCATAACCCCTGGGTCAGAGGTTCAGGCCCTAGTGCGGGGTTAATATGGCAAAATAGTGAACATTTATTAAATCTTTTAAAAAATTATTCTCTACTCCCATGTATATTTTAAAAATCTAAATGCATGGTTACATGTATAAGGCCCTCTACCTTAATTTCAAAATTCATGGCCCCTGGGTCAGGGGTTCAGGCCCTCTGGGTAGGGCCAATATGGCAAAATAGTGAAAATTATTAAAATTTTAAATATTCTCTTCTGTACTATCACTGTCGTTTGAGATAAACTGAATGCACTGTTATAATGTTCATAATGCCTTCTTTTTAAAAAGTGAAATTCACTACTCGTGGGGTAAGGGTTGAGGCTTTTTATTTTTTTTTTTGGGGGGGGGGGGGGGGGGGGGGTGAAAAGTAAGAATATACAGTGAACATGTATTTTTTAGGTCAATTGAGACACTCAGGTAACCTATTGCCGTAGGCTGTAAACAATATTCCTTTTTTAACTTGAAAACTTCAAGGGTAGTTGTCACTTGGCAATATTAATAAAATTAAATGTTTTATTTTAGGAAATCTTTAATTTCCTTTGCATTGTATGCTTGTGTGCATTTTAAATGAAATGAATATTATAAAAGAACGACCATTAAAGGCCTTTTACCAAAAGTTTACAATTTGGGCCTTTGGAGCTAGGGTGTAGATAATCAGATATTTTTCTGACTCTTGCCGACTCCCACCCCCCCCCCCTTATGTATAAATGTTTTTAAAATATCAAATTATAAATGGCATGTTAACAGTCAGAGAAGTTTTGGAATAGGATTTAGACTCCAAAATGAATCTTAAAATGCAAAAATTACTCCCTCTGACAGGTCAGTCTAAGGGCTATGGTACTCAAATGACCAACAAGACCTGTGGGTCTCTTTTTTTCACGCTGTAGAAGCTAACACAGGTACACCAGAGCAACTATAGCGACAACTGTTCTCCAATCAAACTTTACATAATTTTTTTATTAATTCCTCTATAAAAAACACTTATTTACATAAATTAACCACAATACTTTATTATTTCATGTATTTTTAACATTTAAAGGCCGTTTGAACTATTATAAAAACTATCATTTTTATAGTACATTTTGTTAAAATTTTTCGACCATAAAAAAGTACAGTTAAAAAAAACTGAAAATGTCTATAACTTTTTCAGTAATGGTTTAAACTCACTAAAAATTGTACATTTGTAACTCATTATACTGAACATTCTATCGACATCTGCAAACTAGAAATCTCTACCTTGCCAGGTAAAAATGTTGAATTATATTGTCTGTATATGTTTGCCTATAAAAAGTTTTATCAGATTTTCATTAAATTCAGCGATTCCAGCTCAAGCATCTATCTAAATTGTAAAAAATAATTGGCATTTCACTTTATATAGACATTTTCACAAGAAATATTGGCAAAACCATAAATCATATTACTCTAATATAAAAGCCGATGACAGTAAATTAATCCGGAATGCTCCTGATGACGTCATGCGACAATAAAAAGACCTTAAACGAATTTTTAGATTGCGGTTTTGAGTAAATTTAAATTGTCTTACAAATAAAAACACAAATAAGTAGTAAAAGTAGTATTTGTTTATTCAAGTGTCACAATATAACAAACAAAATTTCATATTAACACAAACATATAAGACACAAAGAAACGACAGGTTATGTCACTTACTATATTAAATAATAAATTTATAAGTAAAACCATCACATTTAAATTTAATTATAAATACCCATGTGTTTTACTCTTTTGTACATTAGAATAAATGTTTTTACTACAATAGCTTGTACGCTTAAATTGTTTGTCAACAAATATAGCTTGTAATGGTATCGTTTGAAATACTGGCCAAACTAAATATGTGCCCAATGCCTCTCCGCATCGGGAATCAGTCGGAATCAATTTTAACATCATCACCTGTTTTTTAAACCAGTCGGCAAACTAAACTATATGAAGTAAATGCAACATTACCTCGCAAAAACCATTTGTATA
>WFKH01003881.1:25723257-25771146 GCA_016163765.1 Magallana hongkongensis | reverse complement strand
ATCAATATATCATTATTGCCGATCATTCCTTTAAAAGGAATACTTGTTAACGCTACGATCAGCCACGGGAGCCACGACTGGCAAAACCCGTAGCACACGCACGATCACCAAACACGTACGGCCAGTTGTGACTGAAGCTTAACACATGTAATGTTTGTCCCAAAGAGGAATTTATGATATCTAATTAGTGATTACGCATCGAGGTCAAAATTTTAAAAAATCGCATGTTAATAACCGAATGCTTAACACGGATCGTTTCGACATAACACTGGGGTATCGAGTTTGATTCTGGAAAAAGGGGGTGAGGGGGTTATTTACCATACTACATTTGTAAGATGCATGTTTTTTTATTTGCCGACTTATCAGATTGTTTTAACACAGTGTTAGTCGGCAGATATAAACTTGAGACAAAAAGAAAAATAATCGATAAATAAAAAAGTAAATAAAAAAGATATTCCATTTCTTAACTAATTGATTTCTGATTAATTTATCTCTCTTTCTTTATCTCTCTCTTTCTTTTTTCTCTTCCTTTTTTCTCTCTTTCGCTCTTCCTTTTTTTCTCTCTCTCTTTCTTTATCTCTCTCTTTCTTTTTTCTCTTCCTTTTTTCTCTCTTTCTCTCTTCCTTTTTTCTCTCTCTCTTTCTCTCATGGATTTTCTGGTGCTAAAATTTGAGGCACCGAATCAGAGAGATATAAGCACGATAAAATCCCCTTACAGCATCATAACCGCCAGTTCCAACACAGATTTTATTGTAAACTTTCCAAATACAAATGACACCAATACAATAGTCAGAAAGTGTTACATATGTACTCTCTCTCTCTCTCTCTCTCTCTCTCTCTCTCTCTCTCTCTCTCTCTCTCTCTCTAGAGTATGGCATTTTATATACCTTATTTCCAAAACATTCAAAAGTAAAAAGTAAATCCATAAATTACCGATATTTTATGAAAAAAGCTATGCTTATTTCAACCTTTCTTGATTTCAATCTTTTATTTCTTGCTGAAATTACTTATATCACTTAATATGTCACTGATTATGTTTAAAATTCATAATGTATACTGCAGTAGGCGTTATTATGTAAAATTGAAACCCGACATTTTACAATGTATTATCAAATATTTTAATCAAAAGAAATCAACATGTGAGTGAGCTAGAAACTCGCCTGCTATCTACAAAATGTACCCGTGTAATCAAGCGTGCAGTCATACTTGGACATGTGTACGCAAAGAACAAGAATGAATATATTTTGTGGATTCTGTGTTAATTGACTGGGGTTTTTTCCAGTGGCTAAAGCACAGTCCACAAAAAACAGGGAATTAACAGCCTGGTCCGGGTTGCTCGAAACACTGATTAACTTTAACCACTGGTTAAATCCCTTATCCAGTGGTTAAATTTTGACCAGTGGTTAAACTATGTTGCTCAAAAGTTAAACACTGGTTAAATTGCTTGACCAGTGGTTAACTTTTGGCAAAAGTTAACGATTCTGCAGAGCTGGGTTAAGTCTTTTAACCAGTGGTTAAACATAAGTTCTCGCTTGTTGTTGATTTCAATTTTAGTAGACTACACAAGAAATATTGAGTAAATAGATATTTTTGTCATAATTTCGACACAACATATTCAATTAATGAATGAGACATATTTTTAAATTGTTATTGTAATATACATATTACTTTTATGCATGCATATCCAAATACAGTGGGGCTTCAGATATGTTATAGCAAATTTTGCTCTTAACTCGCTTTGCTGAGGTACCGGGGAATAATGGATCTTCGGAAACTTCGAAATAAAACCAAATATTAAATAAAGCCAAAATATAAAGTTTATTAATTTCAAATAGCAAATGTTAAAGGTGACAATTTGCGTTTGGCGTTTGGTTTTATTTCGTCGATAATTACAAAGTCACGCCCATAAAGATAATCTCGAAATACAAAATATAATTGGTTATTTAATTACTTATGGGCGTGGATAAAAATGAAACGAACGGGTAACAACAATCAGTATAATTAGCGTTAATAACCATTGTTCAAATTATGTAATTAAAACGCTCACAGGTGCCAGGTAAAGAGGTTGAAACATGTAAAGTCATGTAATTAAAATACTTAGCTTTCCTGTGAGGCTTAACTAACAATTGACATAAATTTGAAACATAATGAATTAAGTAATTAAGACTTAAACATTTGATATAACATGAATTATAATTATTGAAATCTTATTGCAACATTTATGGCCATATTTCTTTTATTTCTTTTTTATGTTTTTTTTTCTTATTTTCTCAAACATATAAAATGTTTAATATAAAAGGAATATATACAAAATATATTCATGTAACAAAGTACAGTAAAATATTTACAAAATATGTACACGGAGCATAAAATGCTGTAACAGATATCCGGACGCTTCAGTTTACAGACTATTTTATTTGGGAACAGATTTTTTATCTGTTATTTTGTCTCAATTCACCTTCCGGATCAGGACAGTCTGTTTTTACTAAAAAAAAATCTGTTTAACTATAAATTTCGCTTCATTTAACTGGACGGTAAAATCTAACGATACTCCGCTTAATACAATAGAAAGATTACGCCTGTTAGTTAAGTCTTACACCTTTTTCACCTGTTAGACCCCCATGAGAAGCTCGTATACACACTCTGACTTCCCAAATCACTTTCAAATATTACTGACAGTCCTGGTTAGACAGGTTTAGTCGCGCCTCACTGCACGTGGCTCTTGGGTATATTTACACTGTGCACCTGTCAAATGCAATCACTTTTCAAATACCCCTCTATTTCAAAGGAAGAATGTGCTTAATAAATCAGGAAATTTTTACAAAGCTTTGTGTTATTTATTTTCAAAAAAGTTTTTTTTTAAGTGAAGTGTCTCCCGAATTTCTTATTAGATTAAGTCAATCCGGAAGTATAGGAAGAACGCAAAAAGGAAAGAATGTCAACTGATCTAAAGTGCATTCGTGGAAAATTGACGTTTCTAGAAATAGAGTGTTAAAAACATGACGTGAATAGGCACATTTCACATTTGGACACAATATACTTAGCTAGATTTTGCTATTTTTATGGTTTGGTTAATATTTCCTGACTATATAACAATATAAAGCAGGGTTTCTTGTATTAAAAACAGGTGAATTTCAAAGGACAACTCTAATTTGTTGCTGTTTAGCATGAAAGGCAAAGAAAACAGCATCAACACCCATAATAAACAAATAAATTATACTTTATGACTCCAACAGACTCATTTCAGATATATGGACGCCTCACCTATCCGGACGACTGGACTTGGGAGCGAAAGCGTCCGGATAACTGAGGCTCTACTGTATATTGCATCTGAAAAATAATGAAATGCGAAATACAAATTATCTCTGAACTCAATCAGATAAATTATTTAGTAGCTTGAGCATGCAAGTTAAATATTCCTATTAGTGTCTATCATAGCAATGCAAAAACATGTTTACTCTAATAGATGATACTAGTAGTACAGTTTTATATTATTTTTAAGGGGGTGATAGATTCTCCCGAAAAATAAAAAATACAAAAAATCTGAAAAAGGGGAAAGAGGGACAAAGATATATTGTAACATACTATTACTTCCAAAATCGAAATTATTTTAAGTAAGTTGGGTGGGGGTGTTATAGGTAAGAATTAATGCTAACAGAGAATTGCCCAGCCACAACAGTAAGGGTTGCGGAAAATTATTGTAACTCCTTTTTGTGATCCGATTTGTTTGTTTTGTTTTGATTGAATAATACGAGACATTAACCCGTGCTCGCACAGGATGAGTAAAATGGACATGATTTGAGAAAATGAGTTAAGAAACTATTACCAAAACCATGCGATCTTAAAAAAGAAGTATATTTATGATATGCATAGTTAATAGGAAATATGTATTAATAAAAAGTGTTATCCGTGTATGATATTAATTATTGTACATGTAATACAAATTTATTTCTACCATTTCCCCTCAATCTGGCAATCTTGTCTCGAAATAACTAATGACTTGATGGTCTAGAGCAATTTTATTTTAGCTTTTTAAAGAGAACACTTGCCCTTTCGGCCATGCAGCTTTTTTAAAGTTTACTCCTTATATATTGGTACTGTGATAAAACTATATTCGGTGGTTTCCCCTCCTGTCACTACATATTGTTTTGAATAATCTGATATACATAATACATTTTCATTCATTATTATTTTCAATAATACCGGCATTTCCTTTTCTATTGCTTTTAATCACAATCCAATTATCCTCCCTCACACACATACATACTTTTAGTATAAGAAATCCTTATACTTTTAAATCAACCTTAATTTAATTAAATTTATTTATAATTTACCGAAGAAAAGAAGGGGGGGGGGGTCATCATTCAGTGAGGGTTTAAGCTAGAGGTCAATTCATGTGTACAGTGTGTTTCCTTACTTGTTAGTAAATAAACATTTTATTAAAACAATGTGGGGTTTAAGCGTGGTCAATAAATAATTTTAAAAATTGATTTACCTTCCCCTCCCCGAATCTACAAATAATGACTTGTGTGCAATTTTAGCTGACACCGGGGTCTTCGTAAGGATGTTTTTGTACACTTCATGACATTCTTCTGATTTCTTTCACATTGAATTGATAAATAGAAATGGCCCAATGCAAATTGAAAAGAGCGGATCCGCTCCCTTTTACTCGCATCCAGTAGAAGCTAACAATCACGTAGATAGTAAATTTCTTCACACTTATAGAGAAAAAATAAGTGCCAATTTGAAGAAAAAAACATTCAGTCAGGTACAATGTCTATAATAATAAAAAAAATCCACTTTTCTCACAATTTACTTGTCTTGAATGCACAAAACATTGAGTCCAATAGATGAATTTTATATAGTTGTATAGATGGATATAAAGTCTTTAACTTGTTTAATGATAAATTAAGTGTTGTCTGTCCAAAGAGTTATCAGTTTATTTTGAAGCAATAATTGACAGACGGACAAAGTAAGTGCATTATGGGATACTAACCACTGGTTAAACAATAGTAACCAGTGGTTAGATAGCCACCAGTATGGCTAAATTCACTTCGGGCAACACAACTTTGACCACTGGTTATTAAACCAGTGGATACTGACTTTGACCAATGGCTAAATTAATCAGTGGTTAAAGTTAACCAGAGTTTGAGCAACCCTGTCCTTATCATTTAAACGACGGTTTGTCATCAAAAATAATAATTCTGTAACCTGGCTGGCTAGGAAGGTGTATTTCCTGATGCCTATGATGCAATCAATGACTGGCAGTTTACATAATAAACATTTATAATAATATAAAATTCTTGCACTTTTTTTAAAATCAGATTCAACATGTAAAATTCAGAGTTTTCATCTTCTAGCTAGGGAGATTATCTTAAAAAACATATCATTATTTTGTGATCGTAACATTCAATAACATTAGATGTTAATAAATAAGCATAATTATTTAATAAATTTAAGGAGGACCTGTTGCATTCTTCTCTATGTGCATAATGTTAAAATCACAATAAAGAAGAATATCGAAGAAAATATCATACCTAAGATATTGAGAAAGATTTTATTTTTTAAATTGATGGTATAGTAGCGTACAGTGGGGTACAGTGCTGGTCAGTGCCCTGTACAGTGGCGTACAGAAGGGTACAGTGGAAGTCAGTAGGACTGTACAGTGGCGTACATTGGGGTACAGTGCTGGTCAGTAGAAATGTACAGTAGGGTACAGTGGAAATCAGTGAAATTTACAGTTAAGTATAGACAATGTACAGTAGATGTCAGTCAATTTTTCGGGAATATCAGTGGATTTTGAATTCAGTTGTGTAGTTTGACCGATTTCACATATATTTTAATTGAATCTACAATAGATCGTCATTATTAAGGTAACATTTTAAATATAAGAATTTTAATTGTCAATTTTATCTATTAGAAAACATATCTGAGGAAAATCGAGTTCAAGACCTTTGCCTGAAGAGTCCATCTTTTAGTGAACAAAAAGCCTGTGACGGAATAATTTCACAACATCCAGCAAAAAAAATGGTTGTCCTCAAAAGGCAAATTTACTGGAGTTATGATCGAGGTAAATTTCTTCCCTAATGAAACATAAGAATCCAATGTTCTTGTTTCTTAATTTGCTTTGTAAAAATTATCAAAAACTTTCATTTAAATTTCAATGAAAAAATTAATTTTGGGGGTTTTTTTTCTTCTTTTCTAAATTTTCTATTATAAAGTAAGATTGTATGGTCTAAATCGGAATGTTGAAACTAACCTTTTTGGGGTTTTCTTTGTCCCACAAAAATACATTTTTCATGAACTTTAATAAAGAAACGTTAAATATTTATGCATATGTATATCAGACTTTTTTCGCACAAAAAATATTCCGATTCTTACTGTTCAGAAAATACTAGATTATAAGAATACTAGTTCCTTTGACAAAATGTGCATTTTGAGGATAGAAAGCTTTTTATTAATTACCGTCTTTTTTACGTTTCATGTTATTTGAGATAAGCTTTTCTGATCAAAATTTGTCCATCATCTGTTAGCAATAACGGTGCTGTGTTTATCATCACTATCCAATAAGAAAATGTTTTACATTTCCCATAAGCCATTTTACCTGAGTTTTTACCACATTCATCCTTGAGAATGTATCTATGTTTCCAATTGTATTTACATCCATTGAGTACTTTAACCTCCATTTCTTAGGCAAACCAATTGTGATTCATAGCTCTATAGAAACTGACAGAGCTGAAATCTACACGATACAGTTCTAACCAGTTTATGGAGCGGTCGAAACCTTCAGCAACCCATACAAGAATAATTGGCTATTTCTTCTATCAAACGTACTGATGTACATTACCAATTATTTAGTTTTTTTTTAATTTTTCTCTTTATGATCAATTCAACAATTTTTAACTAACCCAAGCTGCAAGCTCGTTAGCTTTTCTGATCACTTTTTGTCTGGCGTCTGTCTGTCCGTCCGTACATCCGTCCGTCCGTCTGTCTGTCCGGCTGTTAACTTTTTACATTTTTGTCCACTTGGCCAATTTCAACCAAAGCTGGTACAAAGCATCCTTAGGTAATAAAAATTCAAGTTCGTTAAAAAAGAAAGCCAAGTCCTCTTTCAAATGGAAATAATTAAGAGATATTGATTATTTGTTGGTATTTTTTCAAAAATCTTCTACTCAAAAACAAATAGGCCAAAAAAAATTTAACTTACGTGGAAGCATCCTCAGGTAGTTTGTTCAAATGATGATCCACAATAAAAAAAATAATCAAAAATATCTGGAGAAATATTTGAAAATCTTTTCAAACAGATCTATTCTACTACAACATATATTTTGTATATGACTCAATAAAGCTGATTTTATTATAGCTATTGTTGATCAGGTGAGCGATGTGGCCCATGGACCTCTTGTTTAAAGAAAGATATAAATATGAACAAAAAAAGATTTGATGATTCATGCGGGCTACTAAGGTAGCGATTATTGCAGAAAAAATGATTAATTTTTCTGCAATGTCGCTACTTTCATACCCGCATGAATCACCAAAGAAAGCATTTTAATGTTTAAATGATCAGTAGTCGACAGAATAAATGACAAAGTATTTCCTCTGAGAGAGAAAAAAAAGCACGTTTAATGTGATCAACATTTTTGATTTGACGTTTGCTCTATGTGTATAGCATTATTTTTCAAGTGTATGAAGTGTCTCTTGTGTCTCTTGTTTACATATTTGTAGTAATAACAAAAACAATATATTTCAATACTTCACTTTAACTATAACATTATCGTCTAATTTTAGGATTTAGATTTATAAAACAAAATATAATGCATTTATGTGTTAAATGCTATGTTTGTCTTTACTTTTTTAATTGTTCTGTACCTCTATCGATATGATTACCCTCAGTTATGGTCGGTGAGTTTCTCCCAGGACTATTGATGACAGTTTCCATGCCATGTGATATCCCCAATCTGTCAGTTGCAAACTCTCCCTAAAGATTGTTATGTAGGCTTACAAATTTTCCATAAAGGGATTTTTCACACTGGTATGCTAATAGCCATTCAAATTAAGCGGTATGGCCACGTATTTTGATTCTGTTTTAGAGTGACCAGTTTAACGTGGGTCCTTCACCCTTCATTGATGCTATTAAAAGAAGCATATTTGAATTGTTTTATGTCATGTTGCTATTATTATTGTAATTAAAAAATGAAAATGTTATTGCCACTCATATATGATTCGAGCCAGATTTGTTGCGGGAGTGAATCACTAATACCAATACGGAGATCTTATGGAGTTGAAGCCCTCTTGCATAGAGATAATTTAAAGAGAGCTTTATTATTTCAAATAACGCCCTCCCCTAGGTTAACCTACCTTACTTACATTTTCTTTTTACTTTTTTTAAAACGTGTTGTATAAAAGATCTACGTGTTTTTATTTTTGAGTTGTAATCATTTTGCTGTTCTAAATTATAAAGTGTTGTAAATATTTTTGCATTTATTGATGATCTGTTAATTTAAGGGAGCAGCATATTGATAGGTTGTTTTGTATTTTGAGAATAACGTTTAGTCTGATCCTCTAGCGTATTGTGGATATATCTTTCATTATTCTTTTATTTTTATCATTTCAGAAGGTTTAAATTTTACTAGTTTTGAAAAAAGAAACTTAGTTGGATCTTGTCAACAATGTAACCAGGATACAGGTTGTCAATTCCTTGACTGCAACGAAAAGACAGGCGATATTGTTTGCGAAAGCGTAACTGCACATGAATTGATTACGTTTTTAAATTATTTATTTGATTCATAATATTGATTCATTCCTTATTAATTTATTTATATCTGGGTTTTTTCCATGTATCTTATGCAATATATTAATTTCTTGAAGGGAGTGGTGATACCTGAGTTTTACTCTACACGGAAACCTGTAACAAAGGAAACATTTCTATTATCATCACATTTGACAGGTTCTGAAAAACGTCCCAACAATTTTACTACAACTGCTACTTATGTAATTAGTGAGATAGCAAATACTGATATCCACTCTGCACAAAAACATGTAACAATAAAGAAGAAGTCACATGTAACCGAATTTAAAAAACGTTCCAACAAATTCACAACAACTGCTAGATATGAAAGTAGTAGGATCGCAAATAAAAGTAGGTACTTGTGAGTAACGAATGATGATATTCGAATTTGAGAGCAGCTTTTTTCAAATGTTAAAATAAAAACCGAAAGCCGTTATGTTTTGTGTGATTCATACGTGCTTGAAGATAATTAAAGGATAAAACCCACTGATGGGTTGAATTAATATCGTTTAAAGGGGCATGCATGGTCTTTAATCTTCTCTATGTCATAATGCTAACGCGATAGTTTTGTATTTACAAAAAAGATTCTTTAGACAGGGGGGTCAATGTGCGGCGATTTTTTCATGTGATATGTATACGTGTAATTTTAAATTATCAAATAATCCATGTGAATCAATGTTGATGAATCACTTGAAATAATGTTTAATTATTTTTAAATATAACTTTAACACATGATTATTGTACCATTAATCGACACGTAGAGCTTCTGAAATAGATTTGTTGATAAATCACACAGACAAAATATCTCGTAACTGCTATGTATCTTCTGACACGTATATACAGTTACAAGCAATTAAACCTGTGTGTGAGTTGCATGACTCACTATATATATATATATATATATATATATATATATATATAAAGACATACTGTACCCATCCTTGGACAAAATTAAACATCACAAAACTGTTGTTTTCAGACTGAATTCATTTGAGTAGATATAAACTTATTTAAGGTACTTTTATTTATAGGAAAAGTTGTGAGCTCCGTTTTTTTTTTTTTAGGGTACCTTTGAACCAGTGTATCTTCCGATACCGCTTGAGGGGGCGGAGTCCCCGAGACTGGTATCGGAAGATGCACGAGTTCAAAGGCTGCTCTAAATGTTTTGTATCATTGCGTATTCATGCAATGATCTAATTAACATAAATAGCCGCGGCCAAAATTTGACCAAACGGAACTCAATACTGAAATCACGAGTTCACAAGTTGAAGGCGCGAGTCAATTTTGAGAGCGATGATTATGGAGGACGGCCGGGATTGTTTGCTCTCCCAGTATATTCATTTCATGGAAGAACATGTAAAATTTATAAGAGTCCTCAGACATATTTAGCTGCAAAACAAGGACATCAAACACTACTGCCACAATGGTGAGTTGAACTTTATACTAAATGCAGTACAGTTTATATTTTTTAAATTAAATGCGCATTTTCCCACGAGATATTAGTTGATGTTTCATGAATATATATATTGAGCAGCTGTATTAAATTCACTGAGTAGCTGTATTAAATTCATTGTATTTGTAAGTACAGTATTTATCGTCACCATTGAAATTTCATTTTGTATTTTCAGCGGAGAGATGTTTGGCCGACTTTTACATGTCGTATCCCTACGCCTCGGATACAGGGGTGCATTTTACCGACAACCTTTGGCAAGTGCTATCAAGTACAGCGGGCAGGTTCTTGGAATGAACAAAATGAAGTATCTGATGAAAGAAATAACCGGACACGCTTGATTTGTTGGGAGTTTTACAAATCTAACCTGCACTACCCAGCTTTATAAAGCGGGTGTCGATAAGGAAGATATCATGAGCAGAACAGGGCATCGGTCCAAATCGGCTGTTAGAAAGTACAAGCGTATAAATGCCTTTCTTCAAGAAAGTGTATCGAAAGTTTTGGATCTTCCTAAAAAGAAATGTGGGATAGCTCTAATGCCCCAGATGAATCTAGATGTATCGATATTTTCGGTAACTAAAAACGCGACACCTCGACGTCAGTGTTTAACATTAATGTGTTTTCAATTTCAAGGCGTAAAATTTAAAATGTGTAGTTAATTTTCAAAACCAACTTTGGATCCTAAGTTTGTATTTAGTTGTGTATGTTAAAAAAGGAAATAAACCATTTTATACGCATTTTTGTCAATAAAATGTGTTTTGCTTCGTTTTACTTTATTTTATTTGTAAGGTTGCATAATCTGAATATGGTTTATCTGGATACACCACGGTTGTTAGAGCACAGCTAAACCATGATGTATCAAAATTAAAAACAAAAAGGTCATCAAAGGAAAACATTCGCCCCAATGATACAATTGACATTTTCCGTAGTTAATTAATGTTAACATTCGCGCTGATTGACAGATCAAAGCTGTCCACCAAAAATAGTAAATTGTTTGAAAATTTAAGGAAATTTAATTTGAAAAAATGACTATAATAACAACAAAACGTATCTAAAATTGATACACTTACATGATTTTAAAACCATTTGTATTGTGCATTAGAATGTTTTCGACTTTGGTATGATTTTGTTATATGATAAGCTCGTTTTTCGGAATTTAAATTGGAATATTCAAACTTTGTATTATATGTTTGCGTCTTCTACAGATGGGGTCATAAAGAAGACTGTCGGTATTGTTGCTTCATTCTTAATGATATGTCTGCTGTTAATAGCAGGAATATTTTACATTTGCAGGTATGTAGAATAGGGATAGTTTATAGGGGGTTTTTTGGGGGGAGGGGGTTGTTGTTGGGTTGGGTTTTTTTTTGGGGGGGGGGGGGGGTTGGGGGTTTTTTTGGGGGGGGGGGGGTTTACAATCATATTCCGGAAAGAAATAAGGACGGTAATTTTAAAAAAGGAATTTAATAAGTTTGAATTTCCCAGGGAAGGTGGGTAGACCCCAACCCCGCCGACCCCACTCCTCGTGATCCGCGCATGCCAATAAAAGTATATGACGTCAGAAATAAAATAATTTTGTAATCCAATGTGAGTTCTTTTTTATGAATAACACTGTGTGCAGCTTTATCCGAGCATTTTTAGGCTAGTATTCATATTTACTCTTATTTTATAAGAAATTTTCTTGAAAAAAACATTGCTTTAAAATTATAAATGTTATGCAAAAATTGCATAAAAACGAAACAAAGATAACTTATTGACGAAGTGTTACAGTGCCGCTATCCATAAAGTTTTCAACATAACCTCTATCCTATCCTGTATATCGAGCAACCTGTATAATGCATTCTACATTCATAATATCATCAATTCTGTCCTATCCTTCCTATTCATTCTATTTAAGCGATTAGATTCAAAATTAGAAATGACATTTTCAAAAAACCAAAAGCTTTGCAAAATCTATTTAAACTTACATTTCAAAATTTTTTCAGCTGAATAACTTTTCCCAGCTTTGTTTTAAAACACGTTTGCAAAGGTCATAGAGTTTTTTATCATGTTTTAAAACATGTTTATAATTAAAAGTTCGTTTTGTGAGCACAGTTCTTGAAAATAAATGAACTCAAGCTCGATTTTTATTGGTTGATGGACGCAAGATAGAATGGAAAGGATAGGTAGATTTTTATTCGATCTTATATTCTTTATCGTATTTCCTGAATCATGTATCCAGCATCCAATTGTATCATATCCAGTGTAAACTTAATGGATAGCGGCAGTGCACTATGTTAAATGTAAGAGTAAACTTCTGTAGAAAAACAGTGAAAAATATTATGTTAAACAAAAATCTTAAGAGCAGGAAACAAATGATTTAAAAGCATGACATTCTAAGTAAAGGATAAGGATGAAATTAATTTTTTTTTATTTCTGGGTTTAATGAGTGTATTTTGTACCTTTACCTTTAATTTGGATATTTAACTCTTCAAAATAAACATGCGTTCTCATATCTAGCATAGCTAGTCTTAAAAAATCACTCGTTTGCGATAAAATATTTAGACACATGACTTAAGGAGGCCAATTTGGGGTTTTTTGCGTAAAAACTACAATAGCGAAACTTTTTATTTTTTAACCATATGTAATATACACCAACTCTAGTATATTTGCTAAGTTTCAAAACATTCTACCATCTGGTTCTTTTTAGGGGCCATCTCAAAATATACGTACATTTAATATAGGAATATATTGGAAATTGTCATTTTCCGCGCTTCAAAGCAGATTAAAATAAAATAATACAATAGCGATTTTCCTCAAATTGTAATATGTGATTGGAATTATTTTCTACCTTATATGTAAAAAATACTAAATTCTACCTCCTGGTTTTTAACGGGTGTCATCTCAAAATATCAAAATGCGCCAAATTTTGCTATATGTTTAGAGTATTATAATATAGATTGGTACAATTGATTCATCCAAAAATTTAGAAAAAAAACCCTGAGGATAGCTGTGTATAAAATTCCAAATCGTACACTTTTTACTTCTTCTTTAAGTTATTTCTTATAACGTACTCCTACAAAGCTTCTTTTTACCATAACGTCAGGAAAGCACAATAGCAACGATCATCTACCAAACAACGGAAAAATTGTTTAAAATATGATTTTTCCTTGAAAAATCTAAAAAAAAAATGTTTTCCTTTATTTTGTTAACTGTGTTCAATTTCATGAATGTTATCGAAGAAAATTCTTTAAAAGTTTTAATACACTGTATTTGTGCAAAAACATGCGCAATGAAAACCAAAGTCGGCCAACTTAAGTAGAAAAAAAAAAGAACATTGATTGGACTAGACTCGAGCTGTAGCTCTTGCTTTGATTTATTTCCTGTATTTCTTTTAAAAAAACGAAACTCATACTGCAAATGTCCCTTATTACAACTGTCGCCAATGCGAAAGTTAAGTGTAAACTAGAACATATTTCTATATATGCAGTTCGTAACAATCTGATATAGAAACAAATTCTTGCATAGTATTACTATGCAAATAACAAATTCTTGCATAGTATGACTATGCACCTGCTGCGTTTGATGATGTCCAAAAACTAATGAATATGACTTTCACAGCTCCGGTCAACGTCTATTTATTACCTAGGATATCTTACATTCTACAACAGAAAACAATATCTAATAAATCTCAATTCATAAAAATGATTGAAACGTGAATTTTTTTGCCATAGAAATGTGTGTACCAACTACATTAATTTTATAACACATCAACAATTCATACAAAACATATTTCTATATAAACTAGAGCTCGTGGATTTCTATGGTCTTACAAATGTGCAGAGAGAGAAAAAAGGGGGAGGTGCCAAAATATTCAAAGTCATTGGAGGCTACCTTTATATCTGCACTGACCCGAAGTATAACTGTTGACCTATGAAACCTATTTTACCAGCAGTGCGAAATCAGCGCACTAACACCACTACCTTATAGACAAATCATAAAATGTCGAAATTATGTCACTTTGTCGCACACAACATGATCGTTGAGAATCATAGTGAAGTGCAGTTACTTTTATTTTCATTGAGATGAAAGATACGGAATGTTTTAGCTTTTGGGATGGCATTGGGATGAACATGTCTATATGTAAACCACAGGTTGGATTTAATAGATGTGAAGTTCAAATATTTCAAATTGCATTACATTTCATTTGTCAAATTTTTCTCTTCATTGAAGACAGTTTTATGCTAATTTGAGAGTTATCAAAATATGTGTACTTAATAATAAGTAAATACTTTCAGCAGAATATATATACAACTATCTTTTCAATATAAACATCAATTATAATAAATAGATATAAAAGGAATACTTCCGATCGGTAGAGATGTTAAACATTTATGAAAGTTTGGCACATGAAAGAATCAATCACTTTTTCTATCATTTGCAGAAAGAAAAAACAGATAAAGAGGGAACGCGAAAGAACATCTCTATCTGAAGGTTGTACAGGAAAAAGAAGGAAAATAATAAATGATAATCAAACGAAAAACAGTGTATCTGTTTCAAAATCGCCTAAAGAATGCCTATACGAGTTGGCAGACAACGAAAAATCGCAAGTAGAAACTTCTTCCAACCAAGAAACCGAGGATTTTTATCACCATCTTGGGGATACAATTCCAAAAAAAGATATGAAAGACGATACTTATATGGTGGCTGGATATAAGTCATCGGACGAAGACAACGTGTACTTTGGCAGGATGGAGGATCCATACGACCATCTTAGAGGAACGAATCGTGCAAGACAAGAAGACGATACCTACGACCATGCACTGAATGTAGGCGAGTCTGAATATTCCAGCTATAACGTCAGTGTGGGTAGGAATACAAGTCAATCACATGTTGAAGAGAGCATATACGACCATTTTGAGGACTGATAATGAGAATTTAAAATTCTACAGAAAATCATCAATGAAAAATTATTCAATTTATTAAGACGTATTTCTTGTTATATGAACGTCTGTTTAATGTCATGTACCAGCAGATTTACTTTCCTTAGGCAAACTAGCATGAGACTTGTACAGCTTAAGTTAGTTCTCACAGATTTTTTGGCTCTAAACAACTTACACACTCGATCCTGATTCAGAAACGATTAATTACGCAGGATACGCGAAAGATCACGCATTATACACGGACGATCATTAACTGAACTTCCACGATATACAAACGATAAAAATTTAAAAATGGAAACGCACGATTCTAAACCATTCAACCTGCTATAATGTGTAGAAAAAGAAATAAGAGGCAAAGAAATCTAAATATTTTATGATTTTCAGTAATATTGTTTTTAATTTGTACGGTAATGATTGTTCACGTTTAAAAATTGCTATATTTTTAATGGTTCACGTGTAAATTAAATGTCTAAAATTTGGGCTTTAATATTTAGTAACTGTGGGGGAAAAATGACAAAGCTTTGATAACAAACAAAAATCATATGAATGTTAAGACAATGTATGAAAGAAAGACAATGAATTTAATGATATTTTAATTGGATAGAAAATACAAAAAATAAGAAAATGGATACATTTTATAAATGTAACATTTTGCTGACAATAGATAGTTGAGCACCATTTACATTTTTATTGCTACAAAAATCTTATGTTAACATACGATAGGTATCAAAAATCGTCTAATTACAAACATAAAATATGAATTTACATATTGCACCAGCTTTCTTATTATTGTTTACCAAACTCAAAATTCCATGAGAGAATGGTAAGATTTTCCATCACACCTAAAATCCTAAATTTTATTAGTAGTAACTTAAGAATAAATTGGTAATTTTTGGTATATCTCAGCGTTTCTTTAACTTTATTGTTGTAAGCTCTATTCAGTAGTATAAGTTATGGGTGGTATGGATGGTTTAGGATTAATTTGTTGTCATTTTTTACAAAGAAAAAAATAAAGCAGAATATTCTTCACACTCCGGTTAAAATTATAAGTTGTAATAGTTATTTCAAAAAGAGGATTTAGTATATTTTTGTTGCACCTATATATAGTTTGCTTTCAACTTAAATCAAACATGTAAGCGAGTATTTCCTTTACGACTAAATGAACTATGATTTTTTAAAGTTTATTGTGAAAATTGGTTTTCTCAAAACATGTTCATGATGCTTTTCTAAATGAAAACCAAAATATGTGATATGCCATAAGTATCTTTATAATTGGGTTGGGTTTTTTCCAATCAGATAAAATTAAAGATATATTTCAACTTCTCTGCATACTATTTAAATATTAACACTTACCATCACAAATATATCATTGAATATTCATCGTACTTAACTGTTAAAATAAATGATTTTAATGAGTTTCTCCTATTCAATTTCAATATACATTATTGATTTATTCTTTATTGACTTTGCTATTTTAATGATAAATATCATATTGATGACTAAGATATTTTGAAATTTTAGTTGCTCATGCTTTGCTATTTTGCTTTTCTAGATACGTAAAGATAAAATCTACATAATTAACTTCATATATAAATCTAGTAGTTGAGACTTAAAGTATCTCACTCCTCAATGTAGTTGTATCAAGAATTTTTTGAGAAATGTTGTTCAAATCTGTTAACAAAACATACTTTGAAAAAAGGAGGTCAGTGTTCATCCATCTGAGTTAAGGTGCATTTAATTTGACCTTTTGGCACTTAAAATGCAGGGTTTTTTTTTAAACTAATCAGAATAAATACATCAAATATTGCTTTAAACTAAGACTGTGTTTTGGGTTTTTTCACACAATGATTGCCAAATTTAAAAAAAAAAATGAAACAAGTAAAAGATAAAATTCTAACCAGAGTTTAGCAAATGAGATATCCGATCCGATTTGCTGATTGTTTGGAATTTCAGTTGACTTGTTGTTTTAATTTACTACTGTGAAGTGTCAGTAAATGATCGTGCTATTTAATTTATTATAGAATCATAGAAATGATGAGGGCTTGTGTATGTAATCTCGATTAAATTCAATTTCTTTTGTGAAGTAAACACTGGCAGTGAGAGCTTTGGTAATTTTTTTCTGGCCTTATACTCTTGTATGTATGAGTTTGATATGTACAACTGTTATTATAAATCTTATCTCTCGAACTTACACTGACATTTGGACACACTCGAATTGTAATACAATACAAAGGTATATATTTTATAGACATCTCTAAATTGTAAATGTATTTGTAGTGGATATCGTTTTAGTATGATTATCTCAAACATTTCTATAGCGTTATAAAAAATATATTTTTCAGATAATGTTACTCTGTTAAATATAAGTTTTTGATTCAGTTAAGTCTACTAGTAGCTGCAGGTCTGAAGCTCCCAGTCTGATTAAATTCGGATGGACGACATGGGAGCTACAGCGCCTTCGTAGTAAAAAAAAACTGCAATTTACGGCGCACAAAAAATTGCGCTAGTTTTGGACTGATTAAACTTATTTCCACACAAATTCTGTAAAACCAATTAGTACCATTAAATTTTTCAGGCAATTTACTACTGATATCGTCACTTTACTTGCCTCAGACTTTCTCTTAATCATGCTAACCGACCTCGAAAAATAAAATATATTAATTTACGTCGAGATCGAGAGTTGCCATTTTCACATGTACACAAACTGCACCACTTCACTTTACAGGGCTGGTGATGGTGTTTAAAAGAATATTAGAGGCAAGTGAAGTGACGATATCTGTAGTAAAATGTCCGAGGATTTTTTTTGAAATCAAATATTTGTACAGAATGTGTTTGTAAATGAGAATAATCAGTCCAAAACATAGCGCAATTTTTTGTGCGCCGTAAATTGCAGTTTTTTTTACGATGTGAGGCACTGTAGCTCCCAGGTCGTCCATCCGAATTTTTTCGGACCGGGAGCTACAGACATGCAGCTAGTCTACTAGTTATATACTACTCTTTGTTTTCAATTGTTTCTAAAGGTCAATGTTCTACAAATTATATCATTAAGAATTTCCTCCTGTAAGAACTTTGATTTATCAAATCCATTCATTAACATGAGTATCTTTTGACATGCATATCCTTAATTTAAAAAAAAGAATAATGCTAGAAAAAAATCATATCAAATATATAAGAGTTCACTTGGGTTATTCTTATTCCTGATCTGGAAATTTATGTATATATATCAAATATATTATCTTCCGACTAAAATTGCCAAAATGCTGTTATGATATGAATTTTAAGTGTACAATGTAAAATTTTGAAATGAAATGTTCCCACAATTTAGACGTTCTTCCTTGTTTCTAATTTTGTAATTCTAACAGCCGTAGTAACACAACTGCGATCAGAGGGCAGAGCATATGACATAACAAGGTACCTAAAAATTATGTAATCTCAATTATGCATCTAACAATTATTAAATTTCATCTACTATCGTAAGGTTCTTATCTGATAGTTTTTAAAACGTTATTTTGTTTTATTTGTAATTGTAAAAAAAAAAAACTTATTGCAGAATTTCTTCCTGCTTGAATGCTGTCAGAATTGTTCTAATTTACTAAACGTTTGTCTTTCCCTTTTATTTAATATCATAAATAACTCCGCCGGGTAATTAAAATTAAATATTAATAAAAACGTATCCTGCAAAGTAACAATGCATATAAAATATTCCTTCCTGATTTTCAGTTTGAAATGATCGCCGGTTAAATAACAAGTATATTGTTTTATGATAAAGAACTATTTTATCATATGGAATAGGGTAAATATGTATATTTGATTTGTCGGAATAAATCAAAATCAAGTCAATTTGTAATAATATTTCTTTAAACTCTCTTAAAACCTGTTTACGAATATTTATTATGCGATGTCTGTATAAAGAGAACAGATAATGGGATATTTCTTATGTCACATTTAAATTCGTTTTCATGTTAAATTATTGGTAATTATCTATACTACTATATTAAAATAATAGACTCGAATTTTTGGCCTTTAATACCGATAAATCAGAAAAGTACTGTCTTTTGTTTTATATATTTTAAACATCATTGGTACTTGAAGATTACCAATTTGTTTTTATTTTTTCTAAATCAAGCTTCGCTAATTGATAATCAAAGAAAATTCCTCAAAAAATTCCGGAATTCATCTGGATTTTTTGGATTTTACAATCTTGCGCATGCGCATTACATTCACGCTAAATCACGAGAGGCTCTTTAGTTTATGTTTCCTTAATATCACATTTGCATGGATAAATTCAAAAACGATAATAAAAATACGTGTAAAATTTGCTATGTATTCTGTTCACCAAAGAAAATACGGGAGATAACCCTAACACAGTGCATTTACTATCGTGCCGTTATGTGTTTCCGATAGTCATGTGTTTCCGATAGTCTATTTTGGTCGCGTGAGTTTACCCCAAAATTACGTCATTTTTAATTACGTACGACACTAGACATACGGAATCTCCTTTCATCTTTATACATCTGTATCACACAAGCGTGTGCTGCGTGCAAAGGTTTAAATCACACAATTACTCAAAAGACTAATAAAAAGCTATGTTCTACTACTACTTTAATAATTGTAATTAAAATTGCCTAAAATCTTAATTTTAATACCACAATATCTAAATTTACTTATTGTCTGGTAAAATATACCTCTGATAATGTATTTTCATGCTAAACTTATAACATGACTTTGTACCGTTTTTTCTTAGTATCGAAGATGAAGAGCGCGATAGATTAAGCTTGTTCTAAAATAAAAACGTAACTAATAATCATACAAATAATGGTATTGTATTACGTTTAAGTCATGAAATGTAGTTATGGGGTAAATTAAATAATTGAACTATTTAGGTTGAAATAAATGCTTTAAAAACAATTGAAAATAATGATAAGTATATTCATAAAGTTATGTTTCTTTTATTTCAAGTATTATTGAAGAAATTTGCTGATGAATCATACTATCGGAAACACATGACGCTCATTTTCATTGGTCAAATGCGGCATTAAGTTTATTTATACCTAGAAACTGCATATAATGACGTTTTTTCTTTTAGTATCGGTGGTTTGTGATGCTATGTCTGAGGTTAAAAATGATATAGTTTCAAAATTGTTGACTATAGAGACAACCATTAGAGGTAACGTTTAGTATTAGACTATCGGAAACCCATGACGCCAGGATATGAAAAATCCCGAGAGTTCCGAATGTCAACATGGTGTGTAAATTTGAAGCGAGTAAAATCGTTGGTGAAAAAATGTGGAATTCTTCAATAATATGAATTACATTTTTAGATGAAAGCTATTTATAGCCTCAAAATGGTTTGTTATGAATAATTTGACTGTTATTTTCAATGCAACTTCATTAATTTTCTCCAGAATCGTTTCGGAGTGATTCTGCAATTTTCTGCTACATTACGGGTAAATGAGAGGCATTTCAACTGTGATGAAGGCCTGTCCCGAGACCCAGTTAGATTATTCTAACTAAGCAGAGTGTAGTGAAATTAATAGCATTATTGTAGGCTTAAAGCTTGGTTATGTAAATGGCAACAATACGGTGTGTCGATGTATCTATTTTGTAAACGTCCGATATCATATGCTATGTCAACCCGTGCACGCATGGGTCAAAGTCTAGTCACCGATAAAGCAAACACATGCAACGTAAGAAATAATTACATGTATTGATTTTTTTTATTATATTTTTTGAATTTAAATTTTTCAAGTGAAAATATATAGTAATGGTTATAAGTCCTGATAAACTGTTTGTCCCAACTTGTGCCTTTTCCATAACATCGTTATTGTACACGAATTGGAAAAGAATCTTTATATCATTACTTAAATTTATCAAAATTACATTGACTGAAGTGAGATGGTCAAATTTTGTCTGTATACGAGTGGCTACCTATCAATATTTCAAGGTGTAATGTGTGTCAAAGTTCTTACTGAACAAGACGTGAATATAAAATACTCATATTTCATGTTAAGAAAATATGTATTAAGACTGGAAACTCAAACTTTAATTTGTAAATGCAAAAAAAGGGAAAAATATTTTATGGAGTGTTATTATGACTAAAGGCGAAATATCGTAGATTTAAGGACTACTAATATCTGTTTCTTTCTCAATTTTTTTCTCGCTCAAAACAACTAGTTCCACATCAGATTAAGAAATTGCTAACATATTGAACTATTGACGTTGCATTTAAAAAGACAGATACTTCAGATTGATGCTGATTTTTGCATCTTGTTATATAGCTTTTTATGGTAAATATTTGGTTTTGATTACATAAATTTAACTTGTCTAAATGATTTGTTTCCTAAGTATCTGTGCAAGTATTATCACGTTTATCTAAAATCTAAATCTACAGATAATACCAAAACATTTCACGTTCAGACAAGACACAGTGGTTTATTATACCGACAATAAAACCCCTTACTATCATTAGGGTCTTCCGTCTTCACCGGAAGAGCCTTCTATTATTCTATTTTTTCTTTTTCACCTTTCTTATTGTTATTATTATTATTAGGGTCTTCCGTTTCCGACGGAAGGCCCTCTTGTTATTCTATTGTTTCTTTTTTTTATTAATATTATTTTTTTGACTTTTATTTCGAACGCTATATCTCCTTTTTGCATTAAATTTACAGGATTGTTAGAGCCTTAACGTACTTGATATTATAAAGTTTGTGGTAGTTGAAGTCACTTTCGCTTTAAGATTTTGAGGATTTAGTGAATTTTTAAGGACCATTTTGTCCATGTACCTTCTCCGAAACTAATTGTGATAGAAACGTGAAACTTTCAGGGATAGTAGATCAATGTTTGTAAATGATCTTATGTATTTGATATTTTGAAAAATGCGCAAGGAGCCGACGCTCGCTCGAGCTCGAAAATTGGCAGCAAATTTTTTCACGAAATTTTTGCTAATTTTCTGAATTATTTTTGAATATGTATATATTTTTGTGAAGACATGTAATGCAAAAGTTGTTAGAATTTACACGCTCTTTTATTTGATATCAGCCAAAAGGGGCCGGTCTCCTAAATTTTGGGCCAAGAGGACTCTAAAGTCTCTTTATTATAACTTTCTACTACGCAATAATTTGCTAATAATTATAGAAGCAAAATTATTTATTATACAGCTGTTTATCTATACAATGCCATACTTAAATCATATGTTACTTAATTAGGGATTTCAAAGGACCAGAAGTCCAAAACTATGATTATTAATATCTGAAAAAGGAGAAATATTTTGAAAAGCAATGTAGAACAAAAGTTGCTCATAATAATGTTCTTAACAATATGCTACCTCAGAATCTTTTATTCACGGCCCCGGTAGGGAGTTAAAGGGTCGGCTCCTAAAAAACTTTTGTTCGGATATCTATAACGCTTAACAATTTCTGAAAACTTGTTGAACAAAATATGTTTCTATTTACAAGACCTTTCATTTGATGTCAAGAAAAATGGGCTGGTCCTTTTATTTAAGGGACAAGAGGTTTTCAAAGTATTTTTATTATAACTCTTTACCGAGCAATAATTTGTTATCAATTATAGAAGCGAAAATGTTCATCTCGAAACTATCTACCTGTACAGTATCTTACTTTACTCATGTATTACGTAATTAGGTGTTCAAATGGCCTTTTAGAGCGTTTTATCTTTAAACTTATGAAATTTTTCTTGTTTTTTTTTAGCAAAGAATTTTTAAGGGCTATTGAATAAAAGTGAATACAATGTGTAGAGGTAATCATGAATTCAAATCTGAAATCAGTTTTTAAAATCGGAAAATGCATTGCAGAGATATAGATTTCTGAGACTCTATTTTTCCGGAAACTTTTATTCCGGTGGTCTTGGTTCAGAAAATAGTAAAAAGTTCAAAACAAAAGTTAACTCATACAAGAAACAATTAAAAAAAATGATTTTATTCGGAATTTTTTTTTTTTTTTTTTTTTTTTCTTTTTTTTTGAATCTTTTGGCTTTTTGTTAATTCGTACTATGAATAATTCGTATTTTGTTAAGTCGTGCCATGAATCGTTCGGATTTTTTCCTTTTGTTCGTTTTTTAGCTATTGACTTCAGAATCCTGCTTCCAGCAGGAACTGCCAACATTTACTTTTTACATTAAAGGAAGACCCACTCGTTTCTTTGCAACGCGCTTTGCTCTAGTTATTGTTATTTTTCTTGGTAGTCACCCTTAATTTCTCAGCCATTTTACCATCGAATTTAAGGACGGCGGACCCAATTCACTTCTACAATAGATTTTTTATTCAAATTTTTATATAATGTTAATCAGTTAATGGTGAGTGAAAATCAATAAAAAAATTACATGATCATCGACTTCCTTTTTTTACTAGGGGCATTACAAAATTTGGGTACGAAAAGTGGCAGATATAATAGAAAGTAATGGGAATTTTCTGGGTCATGGTATAAAAACTGATATTTTAAAAATTCTGCAATAGATTTTTTACTCTAATTAAATTGTAATATTAAGAAATCAATTACCTTACCGATGAACAGAAAAAAAATGTAGGTTATCGACCTAAATTTTTTGAGGGGTTGTGTCAAAGTTCACTGCATGGTTAATTTTTCTTCAGAAATATCATTGAAAAAATGACATAATTATTTATTGCCTGACGTTACATTAACTGCTGTATGTATAAATATTGTTAAGTTAATGTATAAATTCAATATCTACCAGAATATAAGACTATTAACTGCCTTTCAGCATTGTATGATTTATAAACCGTGGAAATATAACAGACTTGTCGCAAACAGAGGAAATTCGGACTAATTTTTTTTTCTTAATTTTTCTCCACAAAAAATATTTTGGCATCACAAAGTATGTTTAGTACAATGAAAATTTTATTATTTTCTCTTATTTTGATATACATAATTACAACAGTCATATTTATAGCACATGCGCGGTTTCTGCGCAGAGGTGAGAAATCTTGAATTGGGTCCGTCGTCCTTAATGATTTTTACAGGGATAATCTTAGGTGAATGTCTCCATGCATGCCAAATATAAGAAATATTTCGTAATGTATTATAGGAGCAAAACTGTTCATCTACCAGCTATTAATCCACAAATGATAAAAATGTTCTCATATGTGACGTAATTAGGGGTTTTAAGGGGATAGAAGTCCAATATTTTGTTCATTTATATCTTAAAAGGAGAAATAATTTGAAAGGCGATATAGAAGAGAAGATGCTAAGAATGATGTACTTTCCAATATTTAACCAACAAAATTTCGTTAAATGGTTCCTTATAAGGAGATAAAGGGTCGGCCCCTAAAACAATCTTTACCAAATATCTCAAGAACGGTAACGAATTTCTAAACACTTAATGAACAAAATATGTTTAGAATTAATGGCCTTTCATTTGAAATCAAAGAGGCTGCCCCTCAAATTAGGAACCAAGAGGGTTCTAAAGTCTTTCATTCACAGCTCTTTACTGAGGAATATTTTGTATTATTATATGATTGATTAATTCCTAGCTCTCTGATTGGCTGATATCCAACAATCTAGAAAAATAGAACGTTATATTCATCTGCACATGACCTAGGAGGTCAATATAACATTTGATTTTCTCTACATTGGACTAAAAATAGATCATCCAATAAAAAATCGCGTTTCTTAATTTGTTCGGCTATGGCTTCAAACTAAAATCTTCGCTTGATAACACTCAATATGATATGTCTGTATCAATTCGTCGCTGAATCATATGATAAAACAATTTTTGTTGGGTTTTTTCCGATCAATAAGATGATTTAGCTACCCTCGAAGTACAATATTTACCTCGCCTTCGGCTCGGTGAATATTGTACTTCTCGGGTAGCTAAATCATCGTATTGACCTCAAAAACAGCAATAATTGTATAATATGTTATACAAGCAAATATGTACATCTTCCAATTATTTATCTAAATATGATAAAAGTTTTCTCATATGTTACAGACGTAGGGGTTTTAAGGGACTAGAAGTCCAATATTTTGATCATTTATATCTTAAAAAAGAGAAATATTTTGAAAAGCATTTTAGAAGAGAAATGCTAAAAATAATGTACTTCACAATATTTAACCAACAAAATTTCGTTAAATGGCCCCTATAAGGAGGTAAAGAGTCGGCCCCTAAAACAATCTTTTCCAAATATCTAAAGACCGATAACAAATTTCTAAACACTTAATGAACAAAATGTGCTAAGAATAAAAAGACCTTTCATTTGATATCAAGGGAAAGGGGCTGGCCCCTCAAATTAGGGACCAAAAGGGGTCTTAATGTTTCCAACCAAAGCTCTTACACCTGAAACAAAATAGTCTCTGGCTCTTAGAATAAAGACCCCTTTCTTCTATTTCCAAATCATGTTTAGCTGGTAAATAGCAAAATTATAAGGTCGTAAACGTATCTCAACTTTAAAAATTGGACGGAAGACCAACGAGATCGTGTCTACTTCTTTTTTTTCCTTACCGATGTTGTACAGAAGATTTCTCGGAGATGGCTCGACCGATTTAATTCTATTTTTTAGAGTTGGTGCGTTGCTATTGATACCACCGTTTCAGGTTTTAAAAATTCACTTCTGGGATTCTCAATATATTGGACATCAAAGTCCCGAAGCGAGAGTCCGCATAGGTCATTCGTTAGAATCGTGAACGTATGCCCAAGCGAACCGGGTTCAATCCTCTAGTGCTGAAAGTTTTTTTTCTTCCTGTATTGAGCTTGGATTTACAGATTTATCTCAATATCTTATCATAAATCGGATGGAAGACCCACTCGTTGCTCGCAACGAGAGCAATCTAGTTTATATTATATTCTTTTTTAAAATCAAATTGAGAGATATAGACCCCAACTTTATGTGATTTTTCGTACAGTCATCAATATGTTACTTTCTTTTATAGAGTTCGTCAAAATATAATTTATTAGAACAGGTAGCTATGCATTATCCGTGTGGTATTTATGTTTTGTATTCTTCAAGATCATCAGTGATTGCAGGTTCTTTATGTTTTCATCTATATTTTTAATGATTATAGATTCTATTGATTTTAACTCAGTATTTATTTTATTTATCACATTTGTTAACGTTAAAAAATCTTCTTTAACTGAGATTACTAAGTATGTTGTTGATAATTTTTAAAAAATGGTTTTTATTTATTCTTTTCCTGATTCACATTCAGCTAAAATTTACTTCAGCCATTTTGGTTTAATGTGTATGGCTGGTCATGGTTTGAAGCAAGAGATCATTGTCGGTCAAAGGGAGAAACTATACGAGCAGCATCTAATTTCAAGAACGCTTTCTGGACGAAATATTACATCCGTCGCTCTCATTTGATGGCTACACTAGGTAATTCTGTTATTTTTAACATATTTTTTAATTGTATAAAATGTAACTTTCATGTTTTCTATTATATACATATTTATGACTCTCCAAGGATGTTCACTTGCATGCCTTTTGAAAATAACTGTCATAACAATATATCGGCCATTTAAAGGATCTTGCCAAGAGTTTTGCATTGAACAATTTGGATTAAATAAAATATTTTTTTTTTTTTTGCACTTCAGGAAATTGTCCTGTGATAAAAAATTTTGAATAATAAATTATTTATAAAAATTATTTTTGTTTGCACTTCAGGTAATTGTCCTCTGATAAAATTTTCTGAAATATAAATTATTTATATTTTTGGTAAAATGGTAATTTATATTTTATTCGGATGAATTGTGATAACCACGTTTTACGCATATCTATTTTCAGAAAAAGAACTGCGTATGTGTAGAACAGAGTCCAACATTTCTGAATCTGAATCAAGACACCTGTAAAATTGACTGCATCAAAGATAACAAGATGTCAAGGGAATGTGATGAAAGACAGTCACAGTTTATTTGTCTAGTAATTATTTCCTAAGTTAAATTGCATTTTTTATCCTCCCTAGGACCATACTGTCGTAAGATAAAACGTATTTGTAAGCATTGTCTTAAGCAAAAAGACAACTTTGCTATACACGTTCTCGTTTCTCAAAAGTCAAGAGTGAACATTTATAGGGATAGCATTACCACAGTGTAGGAACGGAAGTGTACAGTGTTGGGTAGCGCTGTTCGTCGAAGCGAGAGAGCAAGTAGCGCTGCGTACAGTATTTTCATCGTAGGTTGAAAATACGTAAATAACTAATATCTGGACGGACAGTGTCTCGATTTTTATGCGATAGTAAACTAAAATAAGTTTATACTCATCATTTTCATACTTAAATCATAAAATTTCTCTCTGGAAAAAAATCTTATTGGATCAAAACAGTGGAAAAATTCAAAAAGAAATTAAATCACAATATCTAGAGAAGTGTTTCTCATTTTCCTTGACAAAAAATAATGTTTCTTGTTGTAAAAATATTTTCCTAATATGTTAACTTTGAGACAAAAAAGTTACATGTTTGAAGAAAGCAATAAATTCTTCGAAACTTAAGTTTTTCTGACCATACCTCGATAGTGTTTACTGTACGCGTAGCTCTTACTTGTCTGTACGGGTAGCTCTGATTCGCAGTTCAACAACTGTACGCGTAGCTCCGAACATCCTACATGTAGGTTCCCACTGTCGTGCGATATTTAACACTACGATTGACAAATTGAAACTAATCGTGGAACTTATCACAATTCTAATTCACAGAAACCGTGATGTTTGTGGGTCATACTCAAAGGTCATTTCGCTTACCTTAACAACATTACACACATAAAACGATTCAGTATGTAAAAGTTCTTTCTTATATTCATCTTTGTAAAAATATGCTTTCGGAGTTCTCCTTTCAATTCCTGTCTCCCCCCCCCCCCCCTCCCATCTTTGAAAATAATGCAACGTATCTGTGACAAAAAACTAGTATTACTTGATTTCACGAAGAATCCCTCCCCCTTTCAAAGAATTATTGCATAATGAATATGATATCATTAATAACTTGCTTTTCGTAACATTGAAAATACATGTAAATTATATATCTTCATTATCCATTATCTAAAATACCGTATAATAATAATCAACAACGTAAACTCCCATGCTCAGAATATACTATTTGCATCAGTATCTTAATCTGCAAGGCGTGAGGATATCAAACATAATTTCACTAAAGATTCACCCCAATACATATACATGTAGCTGAGGAAAATCATTTCCGAATTCACCCTTGAAATGAAGGGTGATTCCGCCTGCGACGGGTGTTGAAAATAATAGACAAAAAACAACATGTAAGTTATATGGCCCCTACGTTACCAACATTTTGAAATTACTCAACTCAGTTCTCAACTCAAGTCCATGAAAGACGAGTGCATTATTCTGAGGTAATCTAATTCTCTCAGTTAGATGAGGAGATCATGATTCCCCCAACATTCGTAATAATACGAGGTAACATGAATAATTACTGTATGCTTAACCATTTTGTGGATGGTAATTTTAAAACACAAACACAAACTATATATTGTGAAATTCAATACTGTAAAGCAACCTGCAATTCTCTGGAGGTAACTAGCATGCACCAAACACCAAATGACAACATGCACCTATATTAGGGACTCTTTTAACTCCTAACACCCTTTGCGTCTTATAATTTTTCTCAAATTATTTGTGGTGATTACACGTATTGGGTTATTTTACTTATTGGGGGGATTGCAACAACAATATTTGTTTTTCATCATTAAAAAATTATTTTAAAATAGTCCATTCATACCATTGTCATTCTTTTCAGTTAACTTACCATCCGAAACCAAACTTCTCCAAAACAAACTTCACAATGCTTCTAACAGCACTACCCGTACAGTAAAATTACAATGCTTTTGCGCTACGCGTACAGTATGAAATAATCACAGCTCGTGATATTCTGGTGATTTTTTCTACTTTTATTTGCAATAGCATCAGAAGCAAGGTCAGGTTTTTCTCTTGAGATATATATCTACCTTTACATGTCCTCAATTCAGTTGTAATGATTGTATTTTGTACATAATAATGATTTCAATCTTGAAGTGTGACCCAGGATATTGATTATCAAAATGTTCACTTGAAAATCGTATTGCATGAAGAATATATACAACTTTTATACTTTTGCCAGTTTATTACCGTAACGTATTGAACTGTTCCAGAAGCTATTTCAATTCATTGATCAATTCATTTGATTAAAATTACACTGAAACTGTCTTCTACTGTACGCAGAGTTACGTGTTCAATTTGTTTACTCGCTTCGACGAACAGCGCTACCCAAAACTGTACACTTCCATTCCTACACTGTGATTACATATCATCACCCGGTCTCGAGTCTCGAACTGAGAGTAAGCCCTTTACAAAATATCATATATTCTTAATGCTATATACGTAAACAAAGCAAATATCTTAGTCAGTTGATAAAGATAAAGAGGAGTTTCTATTTGAGTGACGTGTGCATGTATGCACATTTTTCTACTGTTAATGCATTATTGTCTTAATAGGTTACATGTTTGCAGATATGTATTCGATATATAGTTCATGGGACACAAAAGTAACAGGCATCTATAGATCACTTTTTGATAGCAAATTTTTCTAACATCAGCATCATTTAACATGATATATTAGAGAGGTTTAGCAGACCAACGGGTACGCGTCCTTGTACGTGTAGATTATTGTTTGGCAGTTATGTATTCTTTTTTAATCGGATTCTTTATAAGAAAAGTCGAAAACTAAAGATCGCACGAGTATTTTTTATTGAACACCGTCGTTTCAAGTAACCATGTTTTGAAAATATAAACTACAAGTTTGATCTTATGGTTACTTTGCAATCTACACGCATGTTTATTCGTGTACATATCTGTAGAAATTCGTCATTACAAAAACTAATGACGCAATGCACATATTTTCTATTCTACACGTACACATACGCGTACACATTGGTTTCCTAAACTGACCTATTTTGTCATCATCACAGTGTTATTTCAAACTATTTTATATAGTTTTACTATTTTGGTAGTATATTACTTTTTCGATTTTACTTACCTTTATTTTACAATTTTTGGTCCCTGTAACAGCCAAAACTCTATATTATCTAAATTACTAGGCCTGTCGTCAGATCACTCAACTCAGTTCTAAACTCAATTCTTAAAAGAAAAGTGAGTGAGTTTAAGTTCAAAACTCAGACTTGAGGCTACAATGTAAGTGTTGACTTATTACAACTGGCAATACCAGCTGTAATAAGTGTTGTTTTCTGAATCTTTCTGAATAATATCGAGTAATTAACATATTATTTAAAATTACGTTTAAAATCAAGTTTTAAACAGATATGTTTGACAGAAATGAATATAAAGATGTTTCTTGAGCTGCGGATAGTAGAAGAACATGTTCAGTAGATAAGAAATTGAAAAACAGAGATTGTAAGGATGTGCTTGGAATCAGGTGATTACTTTTGTGGGCTTAATTACGAACGTGAAGTAGAACCAGCACATGTATCTTACTACTTATTTTTAAAAAAAAATTAAAATGAAATCAATGTTAATATACCTTTCTGTTTTAACTTGATCGATCATATTTTTCAGAAACCGTATTCACAGAAAATAATATCTAAAGTTTTTGTTTTCAAAGCTCGGCGTCTTATATTCAATCATTAATGAATGAAAGCTGTGATACAACGAGTAATCAATATTCATCCAAAACATGGATTGTCTTTAAAAGGCAAACTTACTTGAGTAAAGATAGAGGTAAATATATTGTCATAAGTATTTAGAAATCCAAGATTCCTGTCCCTTTTTATACAAAACGTCTTTATCACGGCCTTTAATGAAACATTTAAACTTGTTTTTCATCATGATAAACCCTTTGTAATGTATGCAGTAGAAATTTTTATCTCTTTCTGACCTGAATTATTGCAGATAATTCAGCAATCAATATCAAGCAAAATATGAACACTTATGATAAATAATATTCTAATCCAAATGATTTAATACACATGTAATACTTAATATTTTCATTCCAGAAAGTTTGCAATTAACCGGTTTTGAAAAATTAAACATAGTTATATCTTTTCAACAATCTAAAAATGGAGGCTGTTCATTCATTGAGTGCAACAATGATACAAGCGATATTTTGTGTTCAAACGTAAGTGTCTTTTGAAATAGTCTTTGAATTCCATTTCAATTTAAATTTTTAGCTTGATATCATGTTTACTATCATAATACTTTAATAACGTGTACTAAATTGTAGGTTGGTTTGTTTTCAAAATTTCACACAATTGCACTTATTTGAGCTTATACTGTGTTTGTTTCCTAAAGGGAGTGGTTATAACTAATTCACCATTTGCTCCAATATCTGCAACACAAACAAATCTTTATTCATAATGTCAAAAGTTACAGGCACTGAAAAACGCTATAACTGGGAACATTCATTACGCAAGAAATTGGAGACATAGATAAGAAAGGTAAGAATTCGTGAGCATGTGCCATATACCATTCCAAAATTATTAGAACATTAAATATATCGATATCCTAGGATTTTTCTTGTCTTCAAAGAGTTTTTCATTTCTATGTTCTAAAGAAAAGTAATGCACTGGTTTCGTTAAGAATTTGTCAGAGATTCTATACCATTGAATATACATTCCTTATTGTATGTAAAGGCTAAGTCACGACTGTGAACTCTAATACCTATGAAGGAGATCTTTGCTTTTCCTTCCTCTTTTATAACCAGCATCCATGCGAATATCAGCAATTATTCTGTACCTAGTGAACATATGTCTATAGGTGCTGTTCATATGTCAAGGCAACTTGTTACAAAGCATCCTTATGGGAAGGGGATTCTAAATTGTAAAAATAAATTGAAGAACCCTTCTTTTAAAAGGAGATAATCGCGAAACAGTGAAAATTGGGAGTGATTCTTTAAAAATTTTCGTTTTAAGAACCACTGCACTAGAAATAACAGTCTTTTCACCAAAGCTTGTATATATAATGAAGATTCTAAATTGGTAAAATAATGACCTCGGACCAAAATTGTGGCTCTAAGAGGGGTTCTAAATTCATCAAAGAAACATGTAGGGAAAATGTTTTAAAACTTCTTTCAAAGGATTAAAACGCTACAATTTGTGAGATAACTATGCAAGAATCCTAAGATAGTGAAAATTCTAAATTGTTCGAACGGTACCCCTGGATCACTTCTTGGGGTTCAAAGTTTAACATAGAAATATATAAGGAAACTGTTTTAAATCTTCTTTTAAACATCTAAAATGCTACAAATAGTGAGATTACTATACAAGCATCCCAAAATGGTGCAAATTATACATTTTTAAATTCATGAAACCGGACTAATACTGGGGTCCTAAGTGGGGTTCAAATTTATCATAGAAACATATAGGAAAAATGTTTTAAAATCTTCTTTTGAAGAACTTTTATGCTACAATTTGTGAGATTACTATGCAAACATCCTAAGATGGTGTAGATTATAAATTGTTCAAACAGTGACCCCCAAGGCCAATACTGGGGCCCCAAGAAGTGTTCAAAGTTCTATATTAAACATAATGGGGAAATATTTTAAAATCCTTTTTTAAAGGACTAGAAAACTACAATGTGTGAGAATACTATGCAAACATCCTAAGATAGGGTAGATTCTAAATTATTCAAACCGTGACCCCCGACCAATACAAGGGTCTCAAGAGGGGTTCAAATTTAAACATTCAAATATATAGGGACTATTTTTAAACATCTTCTATTAAGATCTACATTTCTACCATTTGTGAAATGACTATGCAAACATCCTCAGATAGTGTAGATTTCAAATTGTTTATGCCGTGACCCCTGGACCAATACAATCGCCCAAAGTGGGGTTCACAATTAAACATTTAAATATATAGGGAAAATGTTTAAAATCTTCTTTTCAAGAACTACATTGCTATATTTTGTGAGATTACCATGCAAGCATTCTCAGATAGTGTATAATATTCAAACCGTGACCCTCGGACCAATACAGGGGCCCCAAAAGGGGGTTAAAGTTTAACATAGAAACATATGGGGAAAACTTTTCAAAATCTTCTTTTTAAAAACTTTAATGCTACAATTTGTGATATTACTGGAGCCCCAGAGAGGTTTAAAGTTCACTATAGAAGTAGATAGGAAAAAGGTTTTAAAATCTAGCAATGCTACGTTTAGTTATTTTACTATTTAAGCATCCTCAAATCTTCATATCCTCATATAAAGGTCACAAAAACTTCCTTCATTTGTTGAGATTATTTATAGTTCATTTTACAATTTAGTTATCTTTGATACTTCAAGGCCGAGAATAATGAGATTTATGCATTTTAGATCATAGGATATAATGTCCAAAAAAGTAAGCTTCTTTTTATATATTGTGATGATGTATTGTCAAATCTTGGAATATATGAAAACAAAATTTAATGTTAAACTGCGTTATTTATAAGTTTTAAATCAGTTACGTCTACCAGTTATAAACTAGTATTTTTTATCGTCAGATGTTTCTAAAGCTCAATGTTCTAAAAATAATATTACAAATAATTTCCTCCTCTAGAAACGTAGATTAATATTTTTTTTATTCCTGATCTGGAAAAATGTGTATGTAATAAAAAATATTTAATTATCTTCCGACAAAAAGTTTCCTATTACATTTAATGTTATGATATGATTTTTAAGTGTACAAGGTACAATTTATTACCAACCTAAATGTTCTTCCTTGTTTCTAATTCTATAATTCATAATAACAACCTCAATACACAATTGCAAAAATAGGAAAGAACAGATTGCATGAAAAGGTACGTGTACAATAAAATTTAATTCTTTAAAAAACCTTTCAAATTCACTTTGTTTACGATACCTAACCGGTCTTTTTTACCGATGTAAGGTCCTTTTAAGATTTTTAAAACTGTTTCATGTTTGTTTGTGATTGTTGAAGAAATTTTGAGTGCAAGATTTCTTTTTGCTTGAATGTTGTCTCCAAAAAGCCAAAACTATGCTTTTTCCTTTTGATTAGTATTATAAATAACCCCGTGGGGTTGAAAGTAATATTTTAATGGTTAAATATCGCAAGGTAAAAATGCATAGAAAGTATTCAGTCTAATTTTTAGTTCGTTATAACTGCAGGCCCATGATAAGGATCATTTCTTTCAATAACAGACTATTATATTCGTCATATGAGATGGTGTAAACGTGCATACTGGCTTGCTCTGAAGAATCACAACCAAATCAGGTCAACCTGTAATTACGTTTTAACATACTTTTATTGATGCTTAGAATATATGTAACAAAACCGGAAACGCAAATGTTTAATTTGTAAATGCAATAAATGGAAACGCAATGATTGATTTTAATGAAACTTGTCATTACAAAGGGCAAAATTTTCGTAGATTGTAAGCCAACCAATGTCCTTTATTTTCTAAAATGTGCTTTAAAGGGACCTAGACACTATTTCAGTTCGAAATTTTCAAATTTTATGTTTCCATTTTAATGTCTAGAATAGTTAATATGGGTATAGTTAATGCTTGTCAAAATTTGAAAGTCAAATATCAAGTTACAAGCAAGATTCTTTACTTTGTAAACAAAGCTCGAGTCTTGTCATTGTTGAAATGTGTTTTGTATCGGTATAAGTTTAAATCAAATGTTGCTGTCTTTTGTTGATAATATTATTTATGAAAACATTGATTCAGTTTATCTTGTTTGCCACGAGTCAGTTTGTCAGAAAATGGTTATTTCTTTTCTTTGCATTATTTGTAAACAAATATGACACTCAAGCTTTGTTAACATAACAATGAATTCTTACTTCTGTATCACGCTTGTAACTTGACTTCTAACATCCAAATTTTGGTCACTCATTCAAATTGCACAAGTAAACCATTTTATACATAAAAAAATTAAAAGATAAAATTCTGATCTTAAATCGTGTCTAGGACCCTTTGATTAAAGCAGACTTTGACTGAAGTCACTAATTCAATAAAAGGCTGAGAAACTCTTAACTTCTGAATAATGCTGATCTCGGTACATTATTATATTACACTGATTTATTCGGTACGTTATTCTAATATTAATTGCAAAAACTAAGCTAATCACAATGGTTTCTTTCCCATATGTTAATGTGCATGTATTATCACGTAAATCTAGATCATAATCAGCTGAAAAAAACACAGCATTCAAAGTTCTGTCATTACCAGCGAATACAGAGCTTGCCTTTACTTTGTATAGGTTTAGGATTATGCAAAATAAGATACCAAAGTTCATAGTGTTCCCCTAATAAATTGTTTTTAAGGAGGCCGATTTGGGTTTTTTGCAGAAAAACTACAATAGCAAAACTCTTTATTTTTTAACCATATGTAATTTAAACCAACTCTAGTTTATTTGCGAAGGTTCATGAAAATCGACCGTCTGGTTCTTTTTAGGGACCATCTCAAAATAGAGGTACATTTACTATAGGAATATATAGGAAACTGTCATTTTCCGCACATCAAAGCAGTTTTAAAAAATACTACAATAGCTTTTTTCTCAAATTGTTATATATGATTAGTAATATCATTTCCTACCTTATATGTAAAAAACACAAAATTCTACCGTCTGGTTTTTAGTGGGGGCCATCTCAAAATATTAAAATGCACCAAATTTTGCTATATATTTGGATCATAACAAATGATGATTGGTATAATGGATTCATTCAAAAAATGAGGAAAATGTCCTCGAGGATAGCATCATTCTGTATATAAAATTTCAACAGCGTACAATTTTTACTTTTTCTTTTATGTTATTTCTTATAACGTACTCCTACAAAGCTTCATTTTATCATAACGTCATAAAAGCGCAATGGCAACGCTCCCCTACCGCACAACGTAAAAACCGTTTTAAAAATAAAAATTTCCTTAAAAAATCTAAATATTTTTATCTGTATTTTGTTTATTGTGTTCAATTTTATAAATGATATCGAAAAAATTTCATAAGAAGTATAAATCAACTGTATTATATTAGAATGCGCAAAAACATGCGCAATGCAAACTAAAGTCGGCCTCCTTAATATATGAAATAAACCCATTTGTTTGTCTTGCCGTTTGGGGAAACTGACTTCCATCTAACTCTGAAGTCATTAAGAACGTTGTAGCAATATAACATCTGGTTGCGACCCGAGACCTTGGCCTTTGCTGGATATCACGAGCAATTCCGATATAGCAGCTTTCTCCCATTGTAGCTTTCCCCCGGAAAACTGGCTATATAGTAGTCTTTCCCACATTGTAGTTTCTCCTCCACGTTTTTGGTGCAGATTTAACAAAACAAGATCACAGAAAGCCAGTCGGAATCAAAATCAATCTTTTGTACATCCCAAGGTTACATAAGCCTGTATACATCTGTACACTGAAGGTGTGTTTTGTCAATTATTTTTATAGATTGAGAATTAATTTGATTCATACAAAATACAGAGAACTTATGTAAAAATATCTTCTGGATTTGTAAAGTTTTACTAAAAATGTCTTCAAAATTCTAATTTTTTTTAAATTTTCTAATCGGTCTGTCCGTCATTCTGTTCGTTTAATCTTGTTCGGGAAAATGGATAATTATATATTCCACGCCATACAAAGATCGCTCATGACTTGATGGTGTATATGATCTTTTTCGCTGATGTGTTTACGATAATCAATCAGTACTTTCTCTTTTACGATCAAATTATGTTTTCTGAGTTTGTGATTGGTATAATTGTCCCACAATTTATAAAGAACACGTACATTCTGTATAGTGTACACTGCCTACGTCACAAAAGGACGTTGATAATAGGCTACAGGTACCTGTATTAAATTATTTGATATCGCGATAGATATAAATGGTGTACAATGTCGTGTTTTTACACGTTTAAGTCATTTTTAAAAGAAAAAGATTTCTTATTTTTCACCAGTAGAAAATTATTAAATTAGTCTTTCATTTCAAAAAAAAAAAGGAAGAGAAACTTGCAAATATGCATTACTCACGCATACATCTTTCTAACAAAACCAAACAAATGTCCAACTATATAACAAAAGACAACATTCATTTTTAATTAAGAAATAAAATACTTACAGATAAAAAGTTAATTAGACAAAACAACACTTGAAATGGGATTTGCTAATATTAATTTCTTTTTCTAGTACATGTTATGGTCTATCACCCTATCCCTCTCTTTTTTCTCAAAACATTGGGCTTTTTATTTAATGACATTGAAATCATTTAACATTATAAATAGACTAAATTAACATTACTAAGGGCAAACTCTTCCTTAAACTGACGAATAACTTGCAAATTTTATACAGGAACAAGTTTGTATTTTTAGACATTTAGTAAGTTACATAATGTAGCGTAGTTGGATATGAATACTCACAGAAAAACAATTTAAGTAGGGGATGGTGTTTTAAATTTTACTGTTTTACTGTTATCAAAACCAAACGACACTATGACTATACGTCGCAAAATTTGAAATTAAAAGTATCGTTATAATCTTTAAAAAAAATGTTCTAAAATGCTGAGAAATTTTTATTTTACGCAAATTGTATTTATTGTTTCCTAAAACATAGTTTTCAAAATAGTATACATTGATGTATTTCCAATTCACGCTGCAAATTAAAAAGCGGAAGAAAGCTTAAAGTAGAATACAGTGAATTGTGACAAACATAAGGTTGAATAAGGCCCCATTTTACATTTTAAAGACTTTCTACTCATGACTGACTAACCATGCGTATTTCCAGCAAAAAACTTACTGAATTCTGCCATTTCATTTGCTTACAAAGTGTTTACATTGTATAACATAACGTTCCATATATAATTTGCTTGCAATTATATCAATGCGCTGGATGCTACTTATAATATGTAAAATTTGAAAACTTAGTTTTGAATTCGTTTTTATTACATTATCGATTGTACTCCTTACCCTCACTTAGAAACCCCACCTATCGAAGCCAAAATTTCTTCAGTTTCTAATCCTATTATTGCACCAAGTCGCAATCCAGAAGTAAAGGTTTGAAAAACATCGATTTGTACAGTTTATATCTTAAATGAATGACTTTTGGAGGATTAAGGGGTAATACATTTTGTAATATTTAACCTCGCCTTTCTTCATCAGACAAACAACAAATTTAGTCAACATATATATAGCCAGCTTTCCGTTGTGGAAAATCTACTACAATGTATATAGCAATTTTCCGGGGGGAAATTCTGTTATGTAGTCATTTTTCTCGGGGAAAAGATATCTAGGGGGAAATCGCACTATAAACACTGGTTTGGTTGAATTTCGGTCAGAGCTTTCGGATAGTTTTAGGTTGCTGATGGAAATGACTACACAAGCGAAGAAAAAAATTACGTTAAAATAAATTTTTATTCGGATTGCTTAATATTTTAAATATTGTCGAAGTTGAAATGAACAGCAGATTTAAAGGGAATACAGCCTGAAAAATCCAGACACGAACATTACAACAGCTCTGGTTCTTATCTCATGGGTCATTCTGACCACTTTAAGTGTTTTACGATTGAAACTTTTACTAAAGACTAATATCAATCGCAAAAAGTTGTCATTTATATTAAGCACTCGCAGAAAAAATACCAATTTATTGTTTTGAGGTTTTTTCATAGGTAATTGATTATAATCGGTAGTCTTATTTCATATGTGCTATTGATGAGAAGACATATCGGTTCGGAATGTTTAAAATTACACATTATTCTATTTCATAATTTCAAGTTATTTTACTAATCAAGGTGAACACTTTTTGTTATTTGTAAAGTGTACATGTTTAATAATTTTAATCATTTTGATTTTAATTTATAAGATCGAATTGAAAACTTAAACAGACTGTAACTTTTGATATTTTTTCTATACAGTCATGAGAATGTTACTTATTATGCAGGTTTGTAAGGAAAAAAAACCAATAGAACAGGTAACCATGCGATATCTTTGTGGTATTCATCTTATGATTTTTTCGAAATCTTTGATTTTAGCAGGTAATAGGTTTATTCTACTTATATTTTAATATTATTAATTGTGAACATTTCAATTGATTTCATTTAAGTATTTATTGGTTAACGTTAGGCGAATCTTCTTCAACTGAGATTTTTTTATTAGTTAAATTTAAAGTTAAAGGAATTTATTTTATTTCTTCTTTTCCTGATTCATATTAATTTAAAATTTGTTTTAGCTTTTTGGTTTAATGTATATGGCTTGTCATGGTTTGAAGCAAGAGATCAGTGTCGATTAAAAAAACAAACTTTAAGAGCAACATCTAATTCAAGTACCTCTTTCTGGACGAAATATTACACTCGTCGCTCTCATTGGATGGCTGCATTAGGTAATTCTGTTATTTTTATCTTATTTTATAGTTGTATAAAATGTAACTTTCAAATTTTTCATATTGTATTCATATTTATGACTCTTCAAGGATGTTCCCTTGGTGTGCCTTTTGAAAATAACACATTTGAGACTGTCATAAGAATACATCTGCCATCTGAAGGAATTTGCCAAGAGCTTTGCATTGAACATTTTGGATCAAATAAATTATTTTTGTTTGCACTTAAGGTAATTGTCCTCGGATAAAATTTTTTGAAAGATGAATCATTTATATTTTTGCGAAAAAATGGTAATTTATATTTTACACGAATGAATTGTGATAACCGCGTTTTACGCATATTTATTTCTAGAAAAAGACATGCAGATGTGTAGAAGACAGTCCAACATTTCTGAATTTGAATCTAGACACCTGTAAAATTGACTGTATCAAAGATAACAAGATGTCAAGTGAATGTGATGAAAGACAAAGACAGTCAACTTTCACAGTTTATTTGTCTAGTAATTATTTCCTAAGTTGAATTGCATTTTTATCCTCTCCATATTGTCGTCACCTAAAACGCATGTCTTAAGCAAACATTGTTATACACGTTCTCATTTCTCAAGAGTCAATAGTGAACATTTATAGGGATAACATTATATATCATCACCCGGTCTCGAGTCTCGACTTGAGAGTAAGCCCTTTACAAAATATCATATTATTTTCTTAATTTTATATACGTTATCTAAGCAGACATGTAAAACAGTTGATAGAAATATAGAGGAGTATCTATTTGAGTGACGTGTACATGTATACACATTTTTCTACTGATTATGCATTATCGTTTTTAGCATTGTATGTATGTGTATATATATATATATATAGAGAGAGAGAGAGAGAGAGAGAGAGAGAGAGAGAGAGAGATAGATACATGTAGATAGATAGATATATTGGCAGTACATGTTTATTTTAAAATTAGGTTACATGTTTGTCGAGGATGCTCACTTCTCCATGGCACCTGATGCTACCTCTAATGTTTTAGAGGTCCGTGTTTGCTTTGATCCTATTTTGTACTTTTTCTTTGGACTTTTGATTTTTTGAACACTGTTCGTTAATTCCACATTTCATCGATAAGTATTCGATGTATAGTTCATGAGACATAGAAATCACAGACATCTGTAAATCAATTTTTCATCGCAAATTATTCTTACATCAGCATCATTGCATATGACATATAAGAGAAGTTTAACAGATTAACGGTTACAAGTTACAACTACGCTTACCAGTTCACATTGCTTAGCAGTTATAACCTGTACTTTTACTTGTTAATGTTTTAAATGCATTTCTTTATATCCTCTCCTTTTAATTTAGTTCTTATAGTAACAGTCGAACATTAGGATTGCACCGGTATTTTTATTGAACATCGTCGTTTCAAGTAATCATATATGCATATTTTATTTATCATAGATGATTAAGAATCACTGCATGTTTTGAAAATATAAACTACAAGTTCGATCTTACTGGTACTTTGTAATCTACACGTATGTTTATTCGTGTACATAAGTGTACAAATTGTCATTACAAAAACTGATAACGAAATGCACGAACACGTTGGTTTGCTAAACTGATCTATTTTGTCGTCATCAAACTATTTTATATAGTTTTACTATTTTACTACTTTACTATTTTTCAAATTTTTTTTAAATTTTTTGGGTTGCCCTTTTAGTTCCTGTAATAGCCAAAACTATAGATTCATCTAATTTAATAGGTCCTTCCGTCAAATCACTCAACTCAATTCTAAACTCAAGTCTTTAAAGAAAAGTGCATGAATTTGAGGTCGGAACTCAGACATGAGGCTGAGTATTGACTTGAGGAAAGTTGTTGACAGTGGGACCAGCTGTGACAAGTGCTGTATTCTGAATCTTTATAATATCGAGATATTAACATATTATTTAAGGATTTATTAAAATTGCATTTAAAATCATGTTTAAAACAGATATGTTTGACAGAAATGAATATAAAGATGTTTCTTGTGCAGAACCAGTCAATTGGCAGGAAAACTCTTCATTGAATTCTAGTTGCTTTCCTGTGGATTGTAACAGAACGTGTACGACAAATGGTAAATTGAAAAATAGAGATTGTAAAAGGATTGTAAAAGGATGTGCTTAGAATCAGATTTCTGCTGTGAGTTTAATTTCGAATGTGAAATAGAACCAGCACATGTCTCTTACTAATAAGTTTAAAATAATTAAATGAAATCGATGTCAATATAGCTTTCTGTTTTAACTTGATCAAACATATTTTTCAGAAACCGTATTCACGGAAAATCGTATCCAAAGTTGCTGTATTCAAAGCTCGGTTTCTCATTTTCAATCATTAATGAATAAAAGCTGTGATACAACGAGTAATCAATATTCATCAAAAAAACGGATTGTCTTTGAAAGGCAAACATACTTGAGTAATGATAGAGGTAAAGATATTTTGATAAGTATTTAGAAATCCAAGATTTCTTTGTCTTTTTATAAACAACATCTTATCACGGCCTAATAAGACATTTAAACTTGTTTCTATCATTATGACCCCCTCGTTCTGTATGCAAATTCAGCAAACAACATCAAACAAAATTTGAACACTTATAATAAATCATATTTTTGTCAATACCTTTTATTGAGATATTAAAAATTGTCATTTCAGAAAGGTTGCAATTAACCAATTTGGAAAAATTGAATATAGTTGTATTATGTGAACAATGTATTAATAGAGGCTGTTCATACATTGACTGCAACAATGATTCAAGCGATATTTTGTGTACAAACGTAAGTGCTCTTTCAGTTTCAATTCAACTCCAATTTGTAAATTCGTACCATGTTTACTCTAAAAATCTATAATAACATTTAATTACTAAATTGTAGGTTTTTTTCGAAATTTCACCGAATTGCACTTATTTGAGCTTATACATTCTTTGTTTTTAAAAGGGAGTGGTTATAACTAAGTCACCGTTTAAACCAACATCTGCAACGCAAAACAAAACTTTGTATATAATGCCAAAAGTAACAGGCACTGAAAAACGCTATAACGTTTTGGGAACAACCATTGCGCAAGAAATTGGCGATATAGGTAAAGGTAAGAATTCGTGAGCATATGCCATATACCATTCCAAAATTACTAAAACATTAAATAGTTCTTTATTCCAGGATTGTTGTTGTCTTTGAAGAGTTTTCATATCCATGAACGGCTAGAATTGACTTGGAATAAGATATAAGTAATGTACTGGTTTCAGAAAGTATTTGTCGGAGATTCTGTAGTAATCAAGTAGCCACTAAATATACATTCTTTATTGTATGTAAAGGCTAAGTCACCACTGTGTATTGTAATACCCACGAAGGAGGTCTTTGGGTTATTAAGGTCTTCCGTTTCCAACGGAAGACCTTATAGTTTTCTTACTGTTTCTTATTATTATTTTTTTTTTCCACAAATTTTGTGCACGCGATTTCTCGAAAACTATCCAACCGATTTCAACAATTTGTTCACAGATGATTGGAAGTGATCTGAATTTATTTTGTTTTTAATATTTTTGCCGTCGTCACTTCCGGTACCGATTTATCGCTGATTTTGTAAGTTTTTCGACCCACTTTGTGCACACAAAAACTCAAAAACTATCAGAGATATGGATATGAAATTTTCAGGATAGGTAGACCATAGTTTAAAGTTGTTCCGAATGTTTTTGTTTTTCGCCAGTGGCGCCCTTTTTTAGAGCTCGCCATGGCTCGAAAATTGGGTACCAATTTTGACATTCACCCCCCTTTTTTTTGTGCACAAGATTTCTCAGAGACGGCTTAACAATTTTTTTTGGAAATTTTCAGGAATGATAGAAAATAATAATATCTGCATTTAGTTATTTAATTTTTTTTAAAATTCATTTCCTCTTGTCCGTTTCCTGTCCCGCGACAAAAAGCTTGTGACATTGAGATCTCAAAAAATGATAAGGACTTGAGCATTCAGACTTTGTAGGATGAAAGACCTATAGTTTTAGATGTCTTCAAACTATTTTGTTTTGTTCGTCATAACTTCCGGTCGTCACTTCAAAAACTATTTTTTTTACGCATTTCATTTATTTTCACATATATTTGAAATATAAGTATAAGGCCTTACATATGTCATCTATTCGATGTAATAGAAACAAAAACATTCTACTTCCGGTGAGATTTCTCAAACATCTCAGATAGCCTTTTTTAAACCAATGTTTTACCCGCGAGATCTTAGAAAGTGCAAGTGATCAATACACGAAACTTACATGAATGATAGAAATTTAATAGAAAATGCCTTTAACCACTTTTATTTTGTCAACCGTCACTTCCGGTCCTCACCGGAAGGGTTCAAATAGATTAGGTTGTTTGAAAGTTTAACTGTTTATGTGTGACAATTTTAGTAAAATTGATAAACAATTAAGTACAGTTATCCAGTATTAAAAAAACACAAACTTTTATTTTCACTGAGCACTTCCGTTCGTCCGTTTCCTGTCCAGAGACAAAAAACATTGACTCCACGAGATCTCAAAAACGGTGACGACTTGAACAACCAAACTTTGTTGGATGATAGTCCTATGTATGTATCTGTGTTGACATTATTTTGTGTGATTCGTCGTAACTTCCGGTCGTCACCGGAAGCACCTCAATTTTTTATTATCTTATTTTATTTGTATTACATGGAATGATTAAATCAGTATAAATTCTTATATATGTTGTCTATACAATGTTAAATAAGCAAACATATTTTACTTCCGGCAAGATATATCAAATATCTTAGGTAGCTTTCCTTTTTACAGATTTGATACTCGCGAGATTTAGTCACTGTAAGTGATTGAGACACGAAACTTTTATGAATGATAGACATTTGATTGAAAATGTGTTTAACGGGTTTTATTTTGTCAACAGTCACTTCCGGCTCTTACCGGAAGGGTTCAAACAATTCATGTTTTTAACAAGTTTAACAGACTTTCTAAGGTGTTTCATCTAGCCTGATAAACAGTGATGTTCACTAGGCAAATATACAAGAAATACCAGCTTTTATTTTCATTAATCACTTCCCGTTCGTCCGTTTCCGGTCCAAAGACAAAAACCTAGTTTCAACGTGATCTCAGATTTGGCAGAGAGTATCGATATTTCATTGTATCATATAAAACAAATCGGACGGAAGACCTACTCGTTACTCGTAACGAGATCTAGTTCTATTTCTTATACGACCATTCAAGTATTCTATACATAGTGAACATGTCCATGTGTGCCGATCATATGCTAAGGTTTTTTTCGAGGAATATTTTTTTGCAGCGGTTTAGTTAAATATATGAGGAAGCTGTTTAATCGGTTTTATTTCGATCGAAATTACGAAGCATCGTTTGCTACGATACATGGCTGCCTTTGCATTTTGTTTGGGCTGTTGGAAATCAACAAAATGACCGAAAGAAAGAATTGCAAAAATTACGGGGAATCCAAAGGAGATGAGAACCACTCTTTGGCAGATTTTTTGCTTCAAAGTGTATTGTGCGACAAATGTCAACTGCATCAAATACGAACGTTTGTATTTTGAAATGAATTGAACAGCGGTCAACATATCATACCATTTAGATTTCTGTTGGGCAGACATTATAGTTTTCATGTTTCACATGTTTCTATTTTTTTTAAATCGAGTACGACTGACCCTTTCATGAGGAGAGGCAGCTTTTCTATTTAATTTAGAGATTATTTTTCTTCAGGACAGATATTGCAGATGGACTTTTTTTTAACAATATTTACACAAGATTAAAAAAAGAAGGATATTGTATGGAATTATCAGATGTAATTGTTATGCAGTTGTCAATGCATAACACAACAATTTTATGTCTATAAAACAATGAATGTTTTCCTCTTTATTATAATAGAGGAAATTTGTTTTACTCATGTAAACAAACCGGATTCAAAATCTGTTTCAAAAATTGTTTCAAAATTGTATAAATATAAATCATGAGAAATTTATTAAGAATCATCTACATGAAAGTTCCCTAATGTTTTATTCAGCTGTTTCTGGGAAATATATTTCAACCTTTTCCTTGAGTATTTTGTTCATTTAGAAAACGCTCTCTAGACTTCCTATGAGAAATAATTCTGGAAAGAAACGTCACATAGTTTAAAAAGGAAAGTGTTAGTACCAACAGTCCCAAATAGGATATTGATCATTTTTTTTAACTGTATTATTAAACGTTTGCCTGTCCTCAGTTATTGCCTATCGTATTAGTTCTTTTCTAAACTGTTTTAGGCATTTCACGTGGGACGTCAAGAATTTCTTCTCGAATCCCTTCAACTGTAGAAGTCAGCTCTGGAACGGTTAACTGGGTCCGGCGCACTGGTGAGTAAGAGTTTTAAAAAGTCAGAAGAAAATGTATGTGAAGGGGTAGCTGATATAAATATTTTCTTCTCTAACCAGATTCAAGAAATTTTCAAGGCCTTCATACGAAAATACTAAATTTTTATTCTCCTAGTCTTACTTTCGAGATCAATACTTAAATAAATTCTAGGTGATCTAGAATCGTATAAGAACAATATTCAAACACTCTTGTTCCCTACAATAGCTCATTAAATATACCTTTAATTAGATAGAATTTAAATTGCATAAAATTATGTAAAATAACTCACCTAGTACTACAGCATTATGGACTTATAATAAATAATAAGACAAGCAGTCTTTACATCAACCGTCTGTCTTGGTTGTTGTCGTAAAAATAATTATTAAAGTTCGTGCTAAAAGTTAAGTTTATATGCGCACCAGCGCACTCACTTACACAAACCCCAAAAAGCAGTCTTAGACACTCTTTCATTCACCGATCCACCCGCCAAACGCAACCATGTGACCACTTGTACTACGATCATACTATGAATGAATGCATGAATGAATGAATCAAAGTATGAACGTAACCAAATGAACAATTGAAAATGAAAACATGAAATGTTGAAAATAAATGAACGCAACTATGATTAATATTTATCTGTTTAATAACTAATTAGAATAATTAATCCCGTGACATGTATTTTATATGTATGTATGTATGTATATTTAATATGTAACGTCTATAATTTCTTTTCTATTATATTTGTTGTAAAGAAATTGTATATATAAAGGTTATGTTGTGTTAAATTGTTCATATAAAAGCTAAGCTTGCGATATTTTGCATATATACAAGTTTCGAGTTACATCTATATGTTAATAGGAAAAACAAGGTTTTGTAGAGATTAGTTTGAACATTCAACCTAATTTAAAAGATATTGCATCTGACAACAATCAATATTGAACTTATTTTCATGCATGCCAATGTTGACGTTCTAAACTACACAAGTATTTATTTTTAAAATGTAGTTCAAATATAATTTAGCAGTTTGATAGAGACGTTTGATAACTATCATCAGAAATTTATCTCTATAGCTCTCTCATTCCATTCTGTGTGGGTAAGTGGGTGGGTGTGCGTGCGTGCGTGCGTGTTCTTTTTAGATAAATAATACTAATAAAATCCATGTGTTTTACTTTCAACAGACCATACCATATCGGTTGTGGAAATTGTTGCTGGGTCCTCGGTGATCTGTTTTTTCTTTTTATCAGGAGCATTTTATATTATATACATTAGGTATGTAGATCTCTGAATATTTTTTCAAGTATTAATATAATCTATTTCATAATCTTTCAAGAAAGCGTGTCTCAAGCATTTCTTTACATTCAATGTGTAAACTGAATTTAAATATATCTGAGTAAACAACATCTAAACCAATTCATGGTAGTTTGTGTAAATAATAAAATAATAATAATGAATTCTTACATAATTTTAAAGGACCCTACATAATAAGAGTTTACAACGATACCACAAATAAAGATTCTGTTTCTTGTTTACAAAAGAAAAAGAAAAAGAATTATTAATAAAAGTATATAATTCACATCAATTTTAATACCAATTAATGTAAAGTCATTTCAATTCGTCGTGAGCAATTTTTGTGAATGGGCATTTTTTACAGTTTTTGAAAAACCCTAAATTTCATGATCTTTTTTAAACTGAAATTCGAGGATGGGTACATGTAACTCGCCACGGATATAATTTATTCCATATAATTTATGCTCATTTAACACCTGTGCCAGATTTTTGTATGGAAAAAATAGCCCATATTAGTGTGTTCTTATCCATGTTTATCTCTTGTATTTGTTCTCTGCCTAAGTATATATGTTAAAGTGACGTATCTTTTGTAATTTTTCTTTAATGAGCTTAAATGTGACCCTATCAAAATAAAGTTATTTCTTTGTATTTTTTTCTTTCAATCAAACTTTCACCAGATTTTTTTAAACTGTAAACTTCAATGCATCTCAACAAACATTTTTTATATTATTGAGATTAATGATCTCCAATTTTCAAAACATATATTTAATATACATTATATTAAACATTATATATATATATATATATAATGTTTAATATAA
>WFKH01003881.1:25707323-25723157 GCA_016163765.1 Magallana hongkongensis | reverse complement strand
TATATATATATAGGTTACAAGCTAGTTAGAAATTTTTGTTCAATCTTCTACAACTAGATAACTAAGTTTTTTGTTATGTATACCATTTTTGGGTCGTAAGTAATTAACTAATGATATCAATAACTAATCGTTTCTGTTGTTTATATATCTATACAAGAATATGGTTGATTTATATATAAATTATATCAGTAATTTACAACTTTCATAGATGCATACATGCTTATCATGACCATGTACTTGATTTGTCAGGTATGCCAAGATAAGAAAAAAAAGATTCATGAAAATTGCATCAGTTTTAACAGTTTTCCAGTAATAATGTTTGGCTCATTAGGGAAGGGGTTTATAAATTTCACATGTATCTTCACCAACATATACATTGCAACTTGGTCAATATTTCCTTGTTTATTATTATTAAAAGGTCAAATGTTCAAATATTTCAACTGCCGCTCACCTGCACGATGAAAAACGATAGCGATAGCAACAGACCACCTGAAATATGTAAAAGACTCAGGTGATCTTAAAAATTTAGGATTGAAAAAGGTGCCATCAAAGAACTGTTGTAGGAGATTCCATTTTGCAATGTTAAGACGAATTGACATTTGAGTTGCTTTTTATTTATTGAGATTGAATAAGTTTGTCAGAAAGTAAACATCTTGGTCCTTGAAACACTGCTTGTAGATCTACGTATACATGTATTTTACATATGATTAAAACCTGACTGGAGACGTTCAGAGAAGTATAAACAAATTGAAATTTTAATTGCTGAAATAACATGGGTTATAATTTTGAAATTTGTCACGTCAGACACGGTATGTCATTCATTTTCTTTGAGTTAAATGTATTTCTCTAAAGCTTGAATTTTACGAACCTTTGCAGAAAAAAGAAAACCTTGAAGAAGTGTGAAGACCCAAGCACTCCTCAAATGATGGATTATACCACGAAAAGAAACGAACAGAATGGATTATCTATTTCAGAATGTCTGTATGAATTGGCAGACAACAAGAAATGTGAAGCAAACTATTCTCAAATTCAAGAACAGGAGGACCTATATCATCATCTAAGAGAAACTGTTCCTAAAAATAATTTAAATGATGACACTTACATGGTAGCCGGATACAAGACTGTAGACAAAGAAAACGTGTACTTTCACGGAATGAACGACCCGTACGACCATCTCAGAGAAACTTATCGTACAAAACACAAAGACGATACCTATGACCATGTGAGTTTGATAACTCCAGCTCTGACTATGGAGTGACAAAGAAAAAAAACAAATATATATAATATAACAGTTAAGAAGGTCGGTAGGTAGTATGTGCAAGTGGGGAAAATGCAGTCGATTTTTCCAAAAATAGATCAATCAAATATAACAACGATTATGATACTGTTTTATTTCAAGGCATAGTGTTTGTTAAAAATATTCATATACAAAAGGTACATAATTTGTTGCGAAATAAAAAACTAACATATATTTCGTGCTCTAATTTGTTTCAATTTTATAAAGTTGTTTTTATAAATATTAGTTATTAATTTTGATTTGTACACTTTTTCACCTGCAAACACAACATTTCAAATGCAAATTCATTCACGTTTTCCGTACTTAATCATGTAAGTCGTTACAGCAAAAATATCTAAACAATCAATTAAGTAAAGTTACATTTACTGGTATACTGGTACTGGAATACATACAGTTTGAATTGATTGAATGTTTTGAATCCATATATCCATTTATCATTATTACTGTAAAAACGGCTATAATATTTTTGATCATAAGAAACAGTTTTCTTGCATACATTTAGGCAACAAGCTTGAATTCTGCAATGGTTTTGATCACAGTTATATATGCATTCTTTCACTAAATAACTTATGCGATCTTAATAGCTATAAATATAAAATGGCTAACTAGTAAGCCGTACTCTTTTGTAAGAATAATTTAAAACTCATTTTAGTATAATGGAAAAAATGCAGCAATAATATTAGCAAAGATAATTTAGGACAAAAGCATGAATGCCACACACCCATAAACGTTCTAAGAGTTAGCTACTATGAAAAAGAATCGTTTTGTCAATGTACTCCAGGAGCAAGGCATCTGAGCGATTTCCTTAGTTCGTCGCCATCTTGGATCGAGTGCAATGACAGCCTTTACGTCTATCATCATTTCCTCTAAATGCATGGTAGGGTAATTTTTCTCAAATATATTTACACAGTTGTAGATAAATATTGAGCCTACAGCTTTATGACGATATGATCTGTATCCTAAGGAAAAAAGAATAATTTGTTAAAATTCATTAAACTTGTATATGTCGTAAAAGGTGTACTGTGAATGTATTATATATTGTCATTAATGTGTTATTTAAATCTACCATTTCAAATTTATATTTTAATGTTTGTAAATTTGTAGGAACATGACTATGTTTTGATAGTGGTATTTTGTTTTTTGTATATATAGGATATAATTTGGGATTTGGAATTGTATGTTTCTGTTGAAAAACATATATTAACTGAGTAACTGATATATATTCTGAATTGGTCATGTTTACCCTCCGTAGTGGAATAAGCAATAAAGATGTCTCCGTCGGTTGGTACTCGGAACTTCTCGGCATCTTCCTCTTCTTCGTCATTGTCTGGTTGAACCATCGTATCTTGGTGAGCTTCACCTCGACAACATTGAATAAAAAATGCCTTTGGTTTGCCTACCAAGAAAAAAGTTTAAGTATGCAGTTATCGTTTATTATTTGATAATTTCAATCTTTAATTTTTTACAAATTAATTGTAGTAAATAGCACAGTGTAGACAGTGAATGTTATTGTTAATTTGATAGGAGAAGAATTGATCTCTTTCAGTATGCTGGTTTCAATCTTACCTGTGAAAGCAGGTATTTTGTTATTTTTGAAGTTTTCTAAAATGTCATCTACACCTATTGTTCTCTTTTTGCCCTTGTCGACTGTTCTGATACCAAACTGAATAAAGCAAGACAAAACAAATTGCTGAATTCATTTCAGCTGAACAAAAAAACTTTGTTGATAATACTTTGCTCTATATGTTTCATGATATAAAAAAAGTTAAAGCTGTACCATTAGCCAAATTCAATGTAAATAAGAATAAAATGCATCCTTTGATTTATTTATATACATATTTATGTCCCGCTTGTTATGTTGTAATCATTTTCTATATTTTAGAAATAAATATATTTTTCATGATATATCTTTTTGAATTGTAACATTGCTTACCTGGTTACCATGACCCATAATAAAGAATGTAAAACAGTAGTAGTCCCTGGCATTGTCGTTCAGGTGAGTGGCCGTCTCTTCAAGGACTTTCATCAGTTCGTCTCTTTTAGGGTCTTTTACAACTTTGCAACGGAACCTAAGCGTGTTTTCCATAAATCCTGTGATATTATTTATGTCTTGATCCGCCCCTGAAAAGTGCGTTAAAACTTGTTTCTTTTCAATATAAACATGAAATATCATTCATTCAGTGAAGGATTGTTTTTATAGAACTGTAAATGCGGAAAGTAACGACGTATATAAGTGTTCACCTAGCTGCATGTTGACTACAGTAGTTTACATAAAAATATACACAGTCATACTGAAAAACGATCTATCAGGCCTAAGGTATGATCCGTGTATTTGATAGTTGTACTCACAGTCTCTGTCTTTAGTGAAACACACAATTAGGGCATATCCAGTTTGTGTTGGTCTGCACTCGAAGCTTCTCCCAGCCGTAGGAGCACCAGATTCTAGATCAAGCAAGATAAATGAGAACATGTCTCACAAAAACAAGTTATAAAAAACAATTTTCCTTTATATTTCTTTATTTTATTAAATTAAACGTATATCATCAGTGAATAATCAGTGCTTTGCCTGCTAGTAAGAGCTTTTATTGTCATATTGTCATAAGTTATTTCAATTTCTGGCATTGAGTATGTGTCAACATAGACTGCGGAAGGGGGTAGGCTTCCATCTTTGTTGCTATTCTTGTCTAAACTAAATAGCTTATCTTCAAGATCCAGAGATTGTTTTAGACTGAACTCAAATCCTCATGCTTATTTCTTATAATTCCACATTTGAATTTGGGTAGAGAAACTATCTTTAGTACTATCTTAAATTCTATACGTGTTTGCAATGATAAAAGTTCCAAGTCATGCACAGAAATGTATGCCCTAAGAGATTTATTAATGTTAAAATATGTAAAAACCAGGGCTTCAACTGAAGACAACGTTGTAATTGAACATTCTGAAATGATCAAATAAAGAGCATTGTACCTTCCATGAAGGACTGTAAGATGTAACTTCTCTTCAGTGCTGTGGAGGCCGAGTTATGCTTAGCTTCCTTCTTAGACCTCCCCTTTCCTATATGTTCCTCCTCATCATTTCCTCCATCTTCTTTCTCGTGGATGATGAAAAGTCTGCACATAAACTCGTCTCCTTCTGGTACTGCATCGTCATAATTTAAATGTACCTTTGTCTGCACAGAAATAAATATTTTACTGTATCCATACCTTTTCTTTATTTAATTTCAGAAACAAGGTATTAAACAACATTGTATGTGCATTGTCACTAAATAATAGCATACTAGCAAACTATAAAATGCCCTATAAAACAATACAGTCAGTTTATGATATTGTATATCCTTAATTGTCGGGGGAAAAGTTTTGCTGTATGCATGAACATATTTGAATTCTTCGCACTAAACGATGTTTTACTTCCGTTTCTGTACTTCAAGTACATACTTGCTTGAGTCTTTGACAAAGCTCGTTTAGTTCGGTAACCGCTGTCTTTTCCGTCCCTTTCTTCGGCGGTGTTGATTTAAAACTCCAAAGTTCCAATGCCTCTTCCGACGCCCTATCTTTGGCAGACGTTTTGTTACTTCCGGTTCCGGTGAATGTTTCATCTCCAAGATGAAGAGTGGCTAGAAATCCCTCTATGTGCGTTTCATAATCTACTTTGATCTGTAAAAATGAAGGTATGCGATTTTTACTTATGAAATATAATAGCTTCAATTTTGCTTCTAGTACAGGGCGTGTGTATTTTGTATGATTTGTCGATCTTTCATAATGAAACATTACTACTTTAAAAAGTTACACGAGTTGTCTATGTTAATATATTCCGCTGGTTTTCATTTCTTATTTCTTACAATTGCAGCACTTTGAAATTGTGCTGTTATATCTGTATTAGGTCAAAATCTGTTTGTTGTTGAGATTCTTATTTGGCACACCATTTACTTGTCATTTTTAGGATATTCACATGTTTGTAGTATACTTTGTTTATTTTGTAACTTTCTTTTGATACCTTTTGAACTATTTACTTAATTTTTGTCAATAGAGTAGAAACCTTGTACGGTCCAATTAGATATTAATAAATTTCAACCTGTACATGATATCCATAAGATACAAGTAGATTTGTTTGCTTATTAGAATTGAATAAAAGTAGTATTAAAAATATTAATCGAATGCATGCACAGAAAAAAGCGTTGAAGACTATATTACAAAAGGAGTGATTTACAGTTGTTAATTACAACTGTATGGTATTCACATTTTACTCTTAGAAAAAATTGTGATATCTTTCTGATTAGGCGATGTAATTGTATTGCTATTCAATATTCTTCTTTACTCTTCATTATACTTCATTATTGAGATATAGATTTTTGAAGAAAAAAAAGACAATGTTGAATTATTCAGACGTATTCTTATGTTTCCAAAACCAATTCACCCAAATTTTCGTTAATTGTATTAAAGAATAAAATGTATGCAATCATAGAAAATACGATTTCAATTTCATCAAAATAAAATATTTGTTGTTAAAACAATTTTTTGTTAAACATTTTTATGAGATCTCTATAGTAATGCTCAATATTATACTGCAATATATTGAGCCTATTTTTTGTAGCGCTGTTGGATCTGTTTCTATGCATGTATACTTTAAACATTGTTGGCAGGACTAAAAACTTACCTCTATACGAAATTTCTGTGCTATTTCATGTACTTGTTTGTATGGGCTCTTCGGTGCCTTTGATAGGGAATCAGAATTTTCCGCCATCTACTTTAATATTATAATAAAACAAAAATAAACAGAAAGTAGCTGAACATGGAACAATTCTGAGAAGATCATAGCTCTTTAAATCTACTTTCATTTTTTCTTGAGATTATATTTTTTCTTGAGATTATACAAAGTATTGAGATTATGTACGAAACTATGAGTGAAATACTTTTATCATTCTTAGAATAATAAACCATTAGTACAATAAACTATTTAAATCAAACTGAAAACATGTTTTGGTTTATATTATATCTGAGTCCCCCGCACCATTGATCAATTCACAGGGTAGTGAAATAAACTTAGGAACCAGGGACGTCGGGATTACACCCCTTTGTAGTACTACTGGTTTGAAAACTTGAACAAATGAGTACAATGTGATAAAATGACAATCTGTGAAACTTACTTCTGTTCTGTTCTGTGTGCGATTTTCAAATAGCGCAGCAATGCATAAATTAAAAAAAACAACCTTGTGTGTATTTATAGCTGAGGGATATTCCCATATTGTTTAAATTTAGACTATGATGCATCAGAGCTCATTCGCTGTAATGACATTGCAGCTGTCAAACAGAATAAAAATCACGAGTTATCTAAACCTTGCTCAAACTTATGTATTACCAAGTAATAGCTTTCCAAAAAGCTTGCCTGACTAAACATATTTATTTCATTGCAAGAACTTGGTTCTATGAGTTTTAATCTGTCTTTGATTTGTAGTTCGTTCTTCTCGCAGTCTACCAAATGCGCGTCTCTAAAGTTGAACTGTTTCAAATTATCTTTACTAAGGGGGGTTTTTACTTTAAATGAATTTTACATATGATTTATTTTGAACCTAAAATATTTTGCGTACATGTAATTTTCTCTTAAAACTTTATTATTTTCTGCCAACAAAATAAAAATATAGCAATTAAAACTTAATTACGAACACAATACAATTGTTAGAATAATGCTTAGCTTCCCATCATGGATTATTCCACTATAGTGGCGCGTAACATTATGGACTGCTCCTAAGATGGAAGTGACGGTCGCTGTATTTCCACAAAGTCATTCTTTCTGCATTAGTTTAGTCACAGGCAGCTATTTTTAGCAAAAGGTAAAACCAGAAGAAGATATCCGAATGGCGTTAGATACATGAAAAGATCAGAGGATCACGATTGTTAAAACAGTAAAATTTTACTAAAAATAGTTGCCTGCACCTAAAATAATGCAGATATGACGACTTCCGTTCACTTAGAATTGAAACGAGAGTTCGATGGTGTAAAATGTGAGAATAACACGACTGGATTTATTGAAAAGTCACAAAATAGCATTGCACCTCATTTGTAAATAACTTGTGGAAATACAGCGACCATCACTTCCAGACGGTCAGTTCTTTTCAGTTAAATAATGTTGGGATTTCCTAGCGAGGTGTCGAATTTTACAAGATGGCGTCTGCTGAAGTTGCCAACCTTCTTCTCTTTTTATACCAGTGGTATATACGTTTTTTATACATAGCTTATTTCGCGTTAATTGTGATTTTTTTTAGGGTAGTATACATCAACATATAATTTAAAAAATAAATGATGAAAAAAATAACTCGGGAATGTGGGGATGAATATTGGGGGGGGGGGGGCGTCCCCAAGCACCTGTGAATTGCACACGTGTACAGTGAACTTGTTTTTCTTTTTAAAAATAATAATATCAACCGATGCATGTTTAATGTGCCAGCCTTAAATTTAATTGCCTCGTTTGGTAATAACTTGTTGTGATCACACCCCCTCCCCTTCAACCGTTCAAACATTTAAGCACGACAAGGTATTAGCTTTTTAAAAAGCTAAGAAAGTCAGCCAGCGGAACTTTAATTTTAGGGCAAAAGTGAATACACAATCTTTTAAAATACTAGGTAAATAGTTTCCAGAACAATAATAATATGCGGGTGCACATTTAGTTTGCAGCCTTATTTTTATGGCTGTACATGTAGGTGACGAGATAAGCGTGTAGCGGTGTACATGCAATGTATGACTGCTCACCTACTTAATACCTGAAGTTGTAATTTGTTGACATAGCTCTCTGATTTTCATGGTTTGGTGGCAAACTACTTAATTTCAACATATTTACTTTTCAATCCCACTAAGTGAGTTGGGAAGATATACGCGGACTCTGGACTGTGGCTGCAGACGATTCCCAATGGAAGATGCGCAGTTTGACCTAGAAACTGACCGGTTTCATAACGTCTTCGAATATTTCTAACACGAACTGTCTAATTTCTTCCCAGAACTCCAATTTACGCAAGCGCAATTGAAGTTTCATCCTAACTAAATATAGTCAGCCAGAATTACACACGTGCACAGTGAATTTCCTGTTTGCTTTAAACACTTGCTCACTATTGCTAAATTGTTACATCCATTACAACGTTTTCGTTAATTGCGAATTTGAAGGTCGTCACATTATTTATATGCATTGATAAATCTTTTTTCAATGAAAAATGGTATTGCTAGCTTCCATTGTTGACTGCACTGTTTCGGATGTGGTAATTTTTAAACCTTAGATATGCCTGACGTCATGACGTCATGACGTCAGGCAATAAACACTCAAAATGGACAGATGCAATTTGATACAGATATAGAAGTCACTATATCTTAGTCAAAATGACAAGTTTACAAACGATTCAGTTACTTAAGTTTCTGTATGCTATATATTTCTGCAGAGCCTAGAAAATTGTTGATTCCTCAAACGTTGAATTGTGTTATCAATAAATTTATATACATTAATGAATTTAAAATATGTAGCTTTTTTTATTATTCGAAAATGTTTTGAAAACCAAAACGTTTCACAAACACAGATAGTAGAGGGTTAAATATGATTTTAGATTTGATCACGTCCGACCGTAATTGATCACCTCATAATATTCAGAGAATGATTCCTTATTACTTATATTTTAAGCAATTGTACGATTAAATATTAAAATAGTCATTGATGAAATGTATTGGACTATACATTACAAATCGATTTGTAGTTTTATCTCAAAGACACTGGATAATGTAAATATTGTTTCATCTATGTAATTCATTACCATGAAACGTAACAGGAACTATAACTGTGCCGGGCCACATGCACTATGTATGGTGTGTTATACATCAGCAGTCCACTGTTCAGTCCATTTTGCATGAAGATTTTACCATAAAAATATGGATCGACTTCGAGGTACTTTCAATGTTGGAAATACCTTTTTGTAAATTGTACGGTTGAGAATACACATTGTCAAGGCTCGTGGTTATGTACCTTACATTGTGTTGGGCACGACATGACTCTCTACGTCTAAACAAAAGAGGCGAACTACGCAATGGAGGTAGGATCTCAATTACAAAAAAGGAGAGCGTAACTTTTAAAATTCAAAGAGAAGAGCTCAGCCAAGGAAAGTATAAGATCTGTCTGTCCAATTACTGGCGATCAGCAATTATAGCAATTGAAGATTAAAGTTGTAGAACGTACGACTACAAAAGGAAAACTGACTACATGTAGAACGCTGACACAAATACTTAAAGAACAGTATGCAAAATTATAAAAAATAAAATAAAAAGTAGAGAACAAAGCAAGAACAGACGAAAATCAACCACAATACCATAAATAGAAGATGCCATATGACCAGAAATGAAACAAAAAATGCCTAAATCATCGCAATAGACGTAAAAAGAAGGCAAAATGGAAAACCTGATGCGGGATAAAGATGGATGTATCGTGACGAAGCTTCAACAACAATTAGGCGCTAGGAAGAACATTTCAGTAGTGCCCTGAATTGAAATGATATCATAGACAAGATGTCTATGATGAAATCAAAGAGTCCTTAGAACTTACTGTAAGACGGACAATTTTGCCCCTTTCCTTTCACCAGATACAGTTAAGAAATTCGAGAATGGCAAGTCTCCAGGACCGGATTTTATTATATAAGTATTTTTAAATTATCCCTAGAAACAACAGCAAACATATTGATGGATTTCTATCAGAAAAAAGATAGATAATACAACCCAGGGGCTTTCTTACAACACAAAACCCCAAGCCATCCACGGCTTAGCACTTTCGACGTCATTAATGTACGCACTAGATTTCAACAAGGTACCTTCAGTCTCATGACCTTCTGCGCAGTGATTGACTAGGTTACATTTGGAAACCACAATGATGATTCCAATTAGCGTAAAATAAACTCATACAGTTTACCTAGACCTATACATGTATATAGATACTATCCAACAAGAAACGGAGTAAATGTGCGGACTTAATAGGGCTAAAATGTTTTAAAAAGCACATTCCCCAGGTCGAAACGCAACAAGACTACTATATCACAGGCGGCCACATTACTGATCATTGTCAGTAAGGAAGGAGAAACGGGTGAAGTCGTAAGATGAAGATTAGAAAAGCAAAAAATTGTATGGCGATTTTTTAATTTTAATTATTTCATAAATTCCGTCTCAATTCGTCCTATACTATATCATGATATGATATTAAAAATTTTGTTTAACAGCCTCAAAATTGTTTCAAACCCCTAGCAACCATTGATGGTGCATCAATGTTAAAGAAATGAGAAAGAGTAAAGTTCACATACTAGGTCAAAATATGAGGAAGGAGGAGCTCAGTCAAAAAGGCAGGAATAAAAGATGTTGCTGTCCAATTCAAGGAGGATGTGAATCCATCTTGTACATTTGAGATCCAAATGTAAACATTTCTTGAACCGGATTGTTTCTGTCCAAAACTGACCAAGATTATTGTCAAAAGATGAAAAATATGAGGTTTTACATGCTGTTTTGTTTGCAAATTACGCATGCAAGGACAGAACAATGCCTTTTTAATCATTTAGAACTGTGCGGCTACAGACTTTAAGAACATTTTAAAATCTGAAAAAATATTAAAGAAGGTCATTAGTGCTTACTTTACAACTATTTGTTGAGAAAAAGGTCGAAGCTTGCCTATTTAAGTTGTAACTTTGTTTTAAAATAGTGAACCCAATTTTAACTATCAGTTGGCACGAGATATATTTGTCTGTGTCAATGGAGGTACATTGAAGTTATATTTTCATTGAGAAATATATGTATATTTCTATTTAAGATAATTAATTTTTGGGCCCCTACACCAAAGAAGTTACTTTAATTTATACAAATACAGCTGAGGAAAAAAACCCTTACGACTGGTAAGATGTCTGTCACATTCAACACAGCTAGACTGTTTTGAATTGACGTTTATTTATTTTTTCTATGAAAATATAACGTCAATGTGCCTCCAAAGACACAGGAGTTCTAAGCATAAACTGGAATTTTTCTTGTTCTACAAGTAGATCCCATGGCGACTGATAAAAATAGTAGTTTATTTTGAGAGAAAGCTACAGCACAAATGTGCAAGATTTAACCTTTTTCTCAACAAATGGTTGTACATGTATAGTGGACACCAATGAACCACTTTCATTTTTTTTTTAAATCTTTACGATAAGTCTGCAGCTGCGCAGTTCTACAGCTATTTTAAGTGATTAAAAGGCATTATTCTGCATTTGTGTGTGCAATTTGCATGCAGAACACCATGTGAAGCCTCGTATTTATTGCTTTTTTATCTTCTGACAATAATTTTATCAGTCTTGGGCATACACTAGTCAGTTTAAGAAATGTTTAAATTTTTGGTCCACAAACGTACAAGATGGCCGTACATCCCACTTTACAATAAAGGCAACTGAAGTACTCGCGAGTACAAAAGTGAAACTGTATGGCAAGGACCAAAACACAGACATGACGACTTTAACAAAAGTATGCCAAGTTAAAATATAAAGAGCATATGAAATAAAATATATTGATCAACCACAATGCCAAGCAGATGTTTCCATGGCCAGAAATGAAACAAAACATGCATCAAACTTGACATTTGAAACTTGTATGGGAGAAAGCAGAACACATAAACACAGAAAACCTGATGCACCCTATAGTCGTTGTTGTAGCTTTGTCAAAATACTTCCATCTTTAGCCCTCTATAGGAAGAACATTTCTGTAGTGTCCTGGATGTAAATGATATCAAAGAACCCCTAGATATTACTATAAGACCTAAACATTTTGCCATCGGAATCACCAAAGAAATTGCCATAATAACAGTGAAGAAAATCGAGAATGGCAAATCCTCAGAACCGGATTATATTCTACAGTTGTTCTTAAACTATTCCTAGAAACAACAGCATACGTATTGATAGATCAGGGAGGCATAAAAAGTAATTGATAAGAATGAGATACATTTTCGTGTTTCCTAAAAAGGAGAATACCTGAACTGTAGAAAAATGTACCTCCTTCACTCTTTAGCAAAATATTGTTTTTCCTGACATATTTTATTAGTCATATTGCAGATTTTATTTAAGAAATAAAATATGTCAGAGAAGACAATATCCTCACACAAATAGTTGCAGAAAAAAACAAAGACGCATTTGAGACGCAGTTGTAGCTGCTTAAGAGGTAACAAGCAGGATTTTGATGTAGGCGTTCCTTCAAAGATCAAATAGCCACACATATCATGGCATCTCAACTACACATCAATTTTGTTACTCCAAGAGAGCATTCGACCGACAAAACGTAAGAATTAACTAAACTTAAAACTAGAAATACTGTAAATAAAACAAAAGGAACTTAACTAAAAGACCTCGACTTTGCCAACATCAGATTCTCATCATTTTAAGCATATCTATCAAACGGGGTAACTATACACATTGATATGGCTAGAATGTCAAAAAAGCACATTCCCCTGGAATGGAAACGCAACAAGACTAGTATTTCACATGCGGACAAATTCATATACTAGTAAAGGAAATGAGCTTACAATGCCTGTCGAATCCCCCGCACCTAGGATACTTAAACGACTTGTGTACATGTCTTATATTAAAATTAATCTTACATTTGAATGTGTGCGTCATTACATTTATAATATAGAACTGCATTACGTGATCATTAACAAATATAATATTTATACTTTTCTCCTTTGTTTAATTACTGCGTTTATTTTATTAACATATTACAGCACGATCTCAAACAATGTCTGTGCTAGCGCTATTGTCACGTGACATTATTTCTATTGAGCAAGATCATTGTGTATTGTTGGTTGTTGCCTGAAAGGTTTTAAATATTTTCCCAAAATCATTCTATGTTATAAAAAAATTGAAAAAAATGTTTTACCTAAAACGGGAAGTAAAAACGCAAAAATTAAAAAGAAAACTTCCACTATGATTCGAACACCCTCTCAGCTGAGAGTGAGTGTCTAGTATGTACAATCCTCCGCCTATCACACTGAGCTACGATGAGACATTACAAACATTGTGAATAACTTTTATAGTTTGACAATTATTAATAATTGTAAAAATTTTTGTAAAAAATACTAGGTTTTGACCCAGTATGGGTCTAGACTCCACTTTAATAATTCAATAATAAAAATGAACGAAAACTTATCCTTTCAATAAAAGTTCTTTTAGGATGGAGTCTATAGACCCATTCATACCAAAAATTTGCAATATGGCACAGTATAAATGGTCAAGATTTTGGCATAAAACACCCTGTAGCTTAATCTATACCTGCTGTGATTACGGAATGAAGGCACGTTGTTGACTTGCATCGTGAAATTTATAATATAAACAATGTATACAAACCAAAAATAAATATTTTAACAACATTTGAAAATAGTTCTTCTTTATTACTCCAAGTGGGGGATATATAACGCCAGTGGCGTAGCTAGACCAGAAACGAAGTGCATGCTTAAAATGGCAGGGGGTCTGGGGGCCGCCATGCTATGAGGCCCCCAGTTGGTCCAGGATGAAGCCTGGTGGGGGCCCAGGGGGCGACGGCCCCGGAAGCTCATGGATTCGGACGATTTTTAACACTAAAAATCATCGCAGAAATTGAAAGGAATGCTCACTATTTAAACATATTTTTAGGCAGTTAAAATTGTTTTGGTTATAGTTCAGGCATAAAATAAAATCACAAAACTTATTAAAAGCTAAAAGAAGAAAAAACTTTTGACGTTTGTTTTTGACCCACTGAAAGCTTTTATTCTTATGAGAAATAAGTGTAGGCACAAAGATTCCGGATAAAGTAGGACCGGGTGACGGAAACGGATTGATGGAGTAACTAAGTATGGACCTTAATACTTCAATTCTTTTTTTTAATTTTTTTTCCTTATTTATTTTTTTACTGAGTTTCTTCCTTTTTTCCCAAATGATGTGCATGCTCAGGCATATAAGCATACATGGTAGCTACGCCACTGAACGCCTTGTACACCCTGTCTTTTTGATCCTTGTCAGTAGGAAAGGGGGTTAGATGAAATAAGATGAAGATTCTGAAACCGAAAAATAATATAGCGACCTGTAATTTTATGAAATTAAGTCGTCTTTAAAGCTGCTTGGTCCGATTTTATATCAAATTTTCTGTACGCTCTTAAACGATGGTTAAGCTAAATATTTGTATAATAATAGACATTACAGTATTTTTCCCGGTCAATCAAGCCATATTTCAATGAAAAAATAATGTACAAAATTTCTTTTACAAAACAAACGACATAAAAAGGGTATCGCGTTATTTCGCCTTATATCAAAATTCGCCCCTGGCATCGAGGCGGGGATGATTGTAATTACACCTTTGACATCGCTTTCAATAGAGTCTAAATTTGAGTAATGTTCTGGCAAATCAAAAATAAACATGTGTACATTTTGTTCACTATTATTTCTGAAGTTTGTTTTGTTTACAATCGATGTTTAACATGCGGGTTGAATAAACCAAAACATTCGGGGGACGAAACTAAACCGTTCCCTTTCCTAAACATTCCCATAATGCATTTTGGTTTGTTTTTTTGTTTGCTCAAAGAGAAATTATTTTTATTTACTTTGAATGTTTCTAACTTTGAAAGGAGATCGATTCTGCTGGTGTAATTAGACGAAAGTTTATAGCTTTCTAAGATAATTGGTTTGTATGGAAAATTATTTGATACTGTGATAGCCAAAAAAATCGGACCATGCAGCTTTAAATTCAGTACACTGTAGTATTATGATATATAGTGATAGACTTATGGAGACGGAATTTGTGGTCCATTATGAAATAAGCCAATCACAAACAGATGTACAAGGGAAAATGTGAAACACACATTGCTGTGCTAGTGCAAGCAAGAATAACATGATCCTACAGAAATGGAGCCAAATGATCCACTAATCATGTATCTATTCAGTTATTGTGCATTTACATTTTATTATAATTAAATCGAACAAATATAACAGTCACCCCTATCAAGTAAACTAGTACATGTATAATGTTTGAAATACGGATGTTTAGGAATTCTGATGTGCCTTTTCACAGTACCCTCATTAACTGTTTTGGCAAAACTTAAAAACGCAAGTTTTGTTAAATTTTTCTCAAACATTGTAGAATTGCACTTTTTTTTTATTCTGTAACATTTCTTAAGATAACATAGAGCACGGAAGACTAAATCAAATAAAATCAAGCAAGAAAATTTATAAAACACAAAGTCCTAGCCTGCTTTTCAGTTGTTTATATCTCATTGTGCTAGCTTTTTTTCTTTTTTTTTCAAATTAGCTTTTAACATCATAATACTGTCCTCTACAAATGGAAGCATGCACAGCGTTATATTCATGTGGTGTTGTGTATGACAGTCACTCCTTCAAACAAAAGGTGGCAAACAATCCTTATTCATCTTATTCTCCATCTTTTTAGAACAAACACTGCCAAATATAGTACAACAGAGCAAAGTATGAGTAAACATACTTTTATTCAAGAATTGCATTAACTGCTTCTGTAAATGCAATCTCT
>WFKH01003881.1:25684291-25699829 GCA_016163765.1 Magallana hongkongensis | reverse complement strand
GTGCGTGCGTGCGTGCGTGCGTGCGTGCGTGCGTGCGCGCGCGCGCGCGCGTGAATACTTTACTTTGAGGGTCGCTAAATAATCGTATTGATCGATAATCGATCAATTATTGCTTTATCATATGAATTAATAACGCGCGTGCGTGCGTGAATACTTTACTTTGAGGGTCGCTAAATAATCGTATTGATCGATAATCGATCAATTATTGCTTTATCATATGAATTAATGACAAATTAATACAGACATATTAAACGAAGTGGTATCTCATCATCTTTAATTTGTGGGCTTTGGGTTGATGTCCTCGCCTAAAATTAAATTCTGTTCACATAAATTTCATACACATAATTTTTTAAAAACACCTTTTCAAACCTTTTCCGTGTAGATTAAAATAATTATCACTTTTAAAATTTGCATTCGCAAAACGTTACTTCTTGAGATATTACAGATGTTTATGCTGCTGTTCATAACAGATTTGTAACTGATACATGCAGAGATATATTCTAACTGGTAAATTCCAGTAATATTGGATGTAATAAGTCATATAAAAATCGTGCTTGTGAGTGATTTTTTAGACGAAAAATTGCAATCCTGAAAGTTTTCTAAAAAGAAATTGCACCATCAAATTTCAAAAAAATAGTATGATTTTCATGACACTGTCATAGAAATTGAACTTTGTTTTAAATTAATCTCCTTCCCCACAATCACGCACTTCAACTCATAAAAAATGTTGAACCTCAATTTTGGGGGGTTGGTGGGGGTTTTCTTCGATTTTTTTATTTTTCATTTTTTATTTTTTTTGGGGGGGGGGGGGTCTTCTTTGGGGGGTTGTATTTTTTCATATATTATAGAGTACAAATGATAATTTGTTGAAAGATGAAAGTTTTTAAAAAAGCAATGCATTAATAAACAGTAGCTGTGAATTTCATATTTATTGCTAGTGAGTATATCTCCTTCGTTTCTTAAAAAAATCAGATCGTGTTTTTATAGTCATTCAACATGCCGAGTCACGATTTTTAGACCAATTTGTCTGCGTATGAATATAATACTCTATCTTAACTTGTGATCAAACGCACTGTTAAGTGTGTTCAGTTAATATGTACAAAAAATGAATTTTTAGTGACATTTTTTCCAGTACCAATGACAAATATTAAGGGTTGCTTTGTTAAATGTTGTCTCATTTTATATTGCTGAGGGCAAATGCCACTATGCGTACACTAATTTATCATTAAAAATTTAAGAATGGTAGGATGGACTCGAAAGACTGATGTTAGACTTCATCATATTTAACATTCTTTATTTTAGCAAACTATGACTGATTTTGCTTAAAAATCGTCTGAGGTGTGGTTTTTTTTAACCTTACATGTATGGAAGTAATATTTGCTGTTCTTCTGTGCAACATATATTCATCAACGTTAAGTTAAATTTACTAATTCTACTCACTTTTCATGAATGATGGAAGATGATTCAAACAAAGATATAAACGCTCACAGTAAATTGCAATGTTTTCTATAGTATTTCATACAAGCTATTTTTTATAGCTCGCTACCTTTAAACCTGTAAAAAAAAACCCACCAAACATGGCATTTAAAAGTTCAGATGAAATTATTGATCACTTTCTGTATAAGTTAATAAATACAGTGTTCAGCAAAAAAAAAACCAAATCAGTATAAAAGAGCAATTTCAGAAAAACGCCTGCAGGGTTTGTACTTTACAACTTCATTATTATTTTTCATGCAGAAGAAAGCAAACAGTTATTAAGCGGCAAGGACCAATCACGCTTAAAGATTCAACAGAACGGACATCAAACAGAAAAGAAAAGAAGAGGAGTGGGGGAGTATCAGTTGCAAATTCGCCAAAACTATGTCTGTACAGTTTCGCAAACAACAGTAAATTAGAAGAGCAAACTCAATATAACCAAGAAAATGAGGTACTGTATCATCATCTCAGAGAAAGTGTTCCAACAAATAATGTGAATGACGATACATATATGGTAGCAGGATACAAGACATCGGACGAAGACAACGTGTACTTTGGAAGAATGGAGGACCCATACGATCATCTTAGAGGGACGGATCGTACAAGACACGAAGATGATACCTACGACCATGCACCGAATGTGGGCGAGCCTACCTAATCTGGCTATATATCAATGTGGGTATGAAAAACAGTCAATCAAAAATTGAAGTCAGTATATATGACCATTTAGATAGCAAGGAAGGCAATATCTGTAAAATGCGTTTTCTCGAAAAATGAAATTTCCACGAAAAACTACACCTGTATTTGTTCTTTTTTTTTTCATTCAAAGAGTTTGTAAAACAGTTGTCAGGGCGTCGTGTACATATTGTTGGGCCAAGAACAAAAATTGGAAATCTCATGCTTTTATTATTACTTATACTATAATAAGATAGATAGTACATGTTTCAAAAATATAACTTACAAAACAATTTTCGAGTAGGATACATACTGCATTTTACATGCAAAAACAATAACATTACTTAGGATCCCAAGTTATTGTCATTTGCAGAACAAAACATTAAGTAGTGGCCTTTTTGATAATACATGTACATACATGTTAACTAGTGTCCAAACATAGTAATTTGATTGGGATTGAAATTCATATTGACTTTTCAAAAGTTGATAAATAATTGATGATATTAATCAGAATTAGAAAAAGTTTTCTCTTACAAACATTTTAATAACAAGATTGAGTCCTGCAATGGTTTTAGTTTGTTTAATTGGAAATTTTGCACTTTTATTAATTTTCGTTATTATTTTCATAAAAGATGGCTGATCAGTAGGAAACAAAATGAGAAAAATATAAGGACTTAAATGATTGTGTATAGTGATAAAAAGAGCAACCAAATTAACACAAATAATATAAAACAAAGGGATACAATCACCAGTGTCATACTGCGATATAAAATTAATTACATTCTATTACAACGTAGCTGCTATAAAATAAAATCGTTTTGTCAATGTACTCCAAGAGCACGGCATCTGAGCGATCTCCTTTGTGTCCTTAGTTCGCCGCCATCTTGGATCGAGTGCAATGACCGCCTTTACGTCTATCATCATTTCCTCTAAGTGAGTGGTAGGGTAGTTTTTCTCAAATATATTTACACAGTTGTAGATAAATATTGAGCCTACAGCTTTATGACGATATGATCTGTATCCTAAGGAAAAAAGAATTATTGTTTAAGATTCATTAAACTTGTATATGTCGTAAAAGGTGCACTGTGAATGTATTATATATTGTCATTAGTATTGATGTATTATTTAAATTTACCATTTTAAATTTATATTTTAATGTTTGTAAATTTGTAGGTACATGACTATGTTTTGATATTGGGCGTGTCTTCTGTTTATACTGGGTATTTTTTTTTGTACGTGTAGGATATTTTTGGGGATTTGGAATTGTATGCTCCTGTTGGAAATCATATACTATCTGAGCAACTGATATATATTCTAAATAAGTCATATTTACACAGTTGTAGATAAATATTGAGCCTACAGCTTTATGACGATACCCAGTGGGCACGCAACGTTGTTTCAACGTTGAGAAATGGTTGAAATCAAGTTGCAACGTTGATCAACCATTATTCAACGTTGATTCAACGTTGAGATTTCAACGTTGAAACCCAAACCATATCTCAACGTTGATTCCACGTTGAAGACCCAACCTATTTTCAACGTTGAAGACATCAACCACTTTTCTACGTTGAAACAACGTATTAATAAATGAAACTGAACACATATTTTCAAATTTGAAACTTCCTTTTTATTATTTTTTAAATTTAGCTTTTACTTATATTTTGTCAATTGTGGAAGCATTACATAATGTGTACTACAAATATTAATGTTAATTTGAATTTATTTCTATATTATTTGATTTCGGATGAAATTATTATATTGTTGTATTATCCAAATTCAATATCAATGATTTTTTAAAAATGAAATCTTAAATAATTTTTTCACGTTACATTTTAAAACAAAAAATTGATTTGATACACGAAATTTGAGATTGAGCTCTGCGATTGAGCTCTGCGTACAGCAAGTTGCTAATTGCATTAATTAGGTCAGTGATAAGGGAATGCGGACCTATCACTACTGGCACTGCTGATCTTGGGAGTTATGCAATTTACCAGGCTGCTTTATGTCAGCTTGACCGCTAAAGACGCTAGTGGGAACAAAGAAATTCAGTTCTTAGGTACACCTCGTGCAGTCACTACATGGATTTGATGTACAGTAAAATGCCGGGATTTTAGCTTTAGGACTATTGTGACTATTTTATATTTTACATTGGCATATCTTGGGAGTTATTTGTTTTAGAACAGTCTGCAGAGTACAAATGATGAACTGATTATTGTGGATTGTACGTTTTTGTGTTGACATCCTTTGTTCTATATCATAGAAAACAAGCATGGCTACCATTTGACGGAATGTACGCGTGGTTTCCTTGTGTTCATTTTCCTACAGCCTTAAGAAAAACATTATGAAATGCCAAGTTCAACTTTTTAACGAGGACTTTATACACAAGCTGTTTAGCGAAGGATGTACTCGTATATTACTAGGACTTAAATGAAGGGCGACTTTTTACATTTGGATCTTATCTTTTATTTTTAATAAAGTGTCAAATTACATAATTTAAAAACAGCACAACATAATAAAAAATATGTTTATAAGCAACATTTTACGAAAAAAGTCATTTAATTTTAACTTTTTTTCAACGTCATATTAACGTGTTTTAAACCAAATTTCAACACAATTTCTACGTTGAATCAACGTTGAATTTTGACGTTGAAACAACGTTACATTTTCAACGTTGCCTCAACTTTCATATGCAACCTTATTTCAACGTTGATTCAACGTTGAAGCCTGACGTTGAAACAACGTTGTTTCAACGTTGAAATGCCCGCTGGGTATGATCTGTATCCTAAGGAAAAAAGAATTATTGTTTAAAATTCATTAAACTTGTATATGTCTTAAAAGGTGTATTGTGAATGTATTATATATTGTCATTAGTATTAATGTATTATTTAAATTTACCATTTTAAATTTATATTTTAATGTTTGTAAATTTGTAGGTACATGACTATGTTTTGATATTGGGCGTGTCTTCTGTTTATACTTGGTATTTTTTTTTTTTGTACATATAGGATATTATTTGGGATTTGGAATTGTATGCTCCTGTTGGAAATCATATACTAACTGAGTAACTGATATATATTCTAAATAAGTCATGTTTACCCTCAGTAGTGGAATAAGCAATAAAGATGTCTCCGTCGGTCGGTACTCGGAACTTCTCGGCATCTTCCTCTTCTTCGTCATTGTCTGGTTGAACCATCGTATCTTGGTGAGCTTCACCTCGACAACATTGAATAAAAAATGCCTTTGGTTTGCCTACCAAGAAAAAAGTTTAAGTATGCAGTTATCGTTTATTATTTGATAATTTCAATCTTGAATTTTTTTACAAATTAATTGTAGTAAATAGCACAATGTAGACAATATATAAATGTTATTGTTAATTTGATAGAAGAAGAATTGATCTCTTTCGGTATGTTGGTTTCAATCTTACCTGTAAAAGCAGGTATTTTGTTATTTTTGAAGTTTTCTAAAATGTCATCTACACTTATTGTTCTCTTTTTGCCCTTGTCGACTGTTCTGATCCCAAACTGAATAAAGCAAGACAAAACAAACTGCTGAATTCATTTCAGAATTCATTTCAGCTGAACAAAAAAACGTTTTTGATAATACTTTGCTCTATATGTTTCTTGATATTAAAAAGTTAAAGCTGTACCATTAGCCAAATTCAATGTAAATAAGAATAAAATGCATCCTTTGATTTATTTATATACATATTTATGTCCCGCTTGTTATGTTGTAATCATTTTCTATATTTTAGTAATAAATATATTTTTCATGATATATCTTTTAATTGTTACATTGCTTACCTGGTTTCCATGGCCCATGATAAAGAATGTAAAACAGTAGTAGTCTCCGGCATTGTTGTTCAGGTGAGTGGCCGTCTCTTCAAGGACTTTTACCAGTTCATCTTTCTTAGGGTCTTTTACAACTTTGCAAAGGAACTTAAGCGTGTTTTCTATAAATCCTGTAATATTATTTATGTCTTGATCCGCCCCTAAAATGCATTAAAACTTGTTTTATTCAATATAAACATGTAATATCATTCACTCAGTGAAGGATTGTTTTTTAGAACTGTAAATGCGGAAAGTAACGACGTGTATAAGTGTTTAACTAGCTGCATGTTAACTACAGTAGTTTACATAAAATTATACACATACTGAAAAACGACCTATCAGGCCTAAGGTAAGATCCGTGTATTTGATAGATGTACTCACAGTCTCTGTCTTTAGTGAAACACACGATCAGCGCATATCCAGTTTGTGTTGGTCTGCACTCGTAGGTTCTCCCAGCCGTAGGAGCACCAGATTCTAGAACAAGCGAAAAAATGAGAACCTGTCTCACAAAAACAAGTCATGAAAGGCGAAACGACAACTGTTTCCTATATTTGTATTATGTTATATATTTGAAAAAATAATAAAACTATTAGTTCAAAATCTGTGTGTGCTTCTAAATGTAACGATGTAAATGGTACATCAATTCCAGTGGCACTTTCTATTTGTCAAAACTGCGATATAAGATCTGTTTGTCCTTTGTTGTGATTTGTTATTGCTTTCCTATAACTTAAAAGCTTACATTAACTAGGATGTAGCTTTAAATTTAGTTAAATTCGAATGATTACTTTTCCAAAATTAACATTTGAATTATGATGGGCATGGTTAAGTCACATTTGACCTAAGTCTTGATCTACGCCATGATGTTATAGCTAGACTTTTCTAGTAAATTAATTTCTTTTCAAAGAAAAAAAACCCATTTGAAGCATGATAAATTATGAAAGAATAATATATATTAAAATGATATATAAATTATGCAAAAATTATGGGATAAAAAAGAGACGATATCTTGTACACAGTGTAATAATCAAATATACAGCACTGTACCGTCCATGAACGACTGTAAGATATAACTTCTCTGCAACGCAATGGAGGCCGAGTTATGCTTTGCTTCCTTCTTGGACCTCCCCTTTCCTATATGTTCCTCCTCATCATCTCCATCTTCTTTCTCGAGGATGATGACAAGTCTGCACAAAAACTCGCCCCCTTCTGGTACTGCCTCGTCATATCTTACACGTAGCTTTGGCTACATAAAATATTATGCATATCTTTCTGTTACAGGTATAAATTTCAGAAACATGGTATCACATTATTCTCTCTGTTCTGTGTCTTTAAGTAATAGTATGCTGACAAGCTATCATAAGTGCCTTACATATTCATACAATCAAGTGAAGTATATATAATGTGACAGTCGAAGTAAATCTTTGACTGCCTTAAAAGAGTTTTACTGTATATATTTAGCTTTCTGCATTTGAACTCTATCCGTTTAAAATTTGAGCTAAGCGATGATTTACTTTTATAAGTATCTATTCTAAAAGGACATACTTGTTTGAGTCTTTGACAAAGCTCGTTTAGTTCTGTAACCGCTGTTTTTTCTGTCCCTTTCTTTTCCGGCGTTGATTTTAAACTCAAAATTTCTAACGCCTCTTCCGAAGCCTTGTCTTTTGCAGTCGTTTTGTTACTTCCAGTTCCTGTGAATGTGTCATCTCCAAGATGAAGAGTGGCCAGAAATCCCTCTGTGTGAGTTTCATAATTTACTTTGATCTGTACAAATGAAGTTTTGCAACTTTTGCTTCTGAAATATCATAGCTTTATTTTTATTTTTATTTTTTTTACTACCATATTAACTCTTTTTTTTTTTTTGTTTACTCGGGTAAATATTAATCAGAATTCCTTCATATATCCCAGCTTTTTTCTTCATCAGTGTATGCGTATTTTGTATGCTTTGTCAATCTCCCATAATAATACATCACTTTAACAGGTATAAGCGTTTTTATATTGTTACAAGAGTCGTTTCATGTTAATTTTTTCCACTAGTTTTCATTTCTATTTCCAACAAATTTTCCAACAACTGCAGCACTTTGAAATTAAAAAGCTGTGCTGTTAAATATGTGTATTATCAATGTCTGTATGTTGTTAAGACTTTTATCTGTCACAAACTGTCCTTGTAATTTTGTGGTGTACTAGTATTTACATCCTTTTGATATGATTTGTCTGTTGGAAACTTTTTTGTTTTACCTAATATTGAACTATTTACTTAATTTTTGTCATCAGAGTAGAAACTTAGTGCGGTTCAATTAGATATGTTAATAATGTTTCGAGAAGTACATGTATTCATAAAATACAAGTAGATTTGTTAAATTATTTAGATAAAATAAAATAAATAAATTTAAAAGCATATTCAAATTAAATTTTAAGTACATGTTGTAGTATTAAAAATATTATTTCAATGCACAGAAAAAAGTGTGGAAGACTATATTACAACAGCAGTGATTTTAAATTGTTACTTATGATATTAACTGACATTGTACTCTTTGAAAAAATTGTGATACTTTTCTGATTAGGCGATATTGTTGCATTGGTATTCAATACACTTTACTCTTTATTATACCTCGTTGTCGAGACATAATTTCTTTTTTTTTAAAGACAATGTTGAATTATTCAGATGTATATCTTTACAGATAATTTCAAAACCAATTTACTCAAACTTTCGTAAATTGTATATAGAAAAGAAAATTTATGCAATCATAGAAAATACAATTTCAATTATATGATAAATGTCGATACAAATTTATTTGCAGACGTGCATTTGTTTGAGAATTTCAGTATCCTAAAATAAATATTCAGGCCCACTCATTCGTTAGTGTTGTTATTATTTAAACATTTTAATCTTTCATACAATCACTCTGCATCAAAATAGAATATTTTTTGTTGCTAAAACATGTTATTGTAAATATTTTAATGAAATCTCTATAGTAATTTCTCAAGATAATACGGCAATATATTGGATCCGTTTCCATATGTATGCTTTAAACATTGTTCGCAGAACAAGAAACTTACCTCTATACGTAATTTCTGTGCTATTTCATGAACTTGTTTATAGGAGCTCTTCGGTGCCTTTAGGGAATCAGAATTTTCCGCCATCTACTTTAATATTATAACAAGCTTATCTTTTAAAAAGATTGGCGAGCTAGCGCTGTAGCCATCATAAAACAGAAAAGTAGATTTTTAAACCATTGTTTTAATTTTCTGAATCGATTAATTATTAATAGGAAGGCACAGTGGTGCACTGGAATTGTGTTGGGGGTGGGGTAGGGGTCTCAATTCAGAATGGTGAACCTAGAGTGGGCTTCACATCGGCAATGGCATAGCTCATTAACTGTGCTTTAATCATTCTGTATTTACTCTAATTTCTATTTTGAGGTGAAAAATAAGATATCAGTAGAACTAATGGTACTGTTTTGTAGCAATTGTATCTTCTCGGGCCTTTCCGGCAAGCTCGGAAAACATATCCGATGTTGTTTTCCGAGTTTGAAGGTAGTTAAGAAAAGCTAGCTACTTATTATAATTTTAGAAATAACTTGGCATTATAAGATCTAAGCTATTGTTACTTTTTGGCATTTACAACAGAACACAAACCTTCCAATCATATGTAGATGATAAAACGAAATTGACACAGTAGTATTCCCAGAATGCCCTACCGTGAAGTCGAGCATGCGTATTTCAGTAAAAAAGACTAACGTAGTTGCGAGAGTGCTAGCAATAAAACAGATAGTAGCTGAACATGGCACAATTCTGAGAAGGCCCTACCTCTTTAAATCTACTTTCATTTTTTCTTGAGATTATACAAAGTATTGAGATTATGTAGGAATCTATGGGTGAAATATTTTTATCATTCTTATAAAAATATACCATTAACACAATAAACTATTTAAATCAAACTGAAAAATATTTAAATGTTTTGATTTATAATATATCTGAGTCCTGCCCCCTGGTCTGATTGATCAATTCACAGTGTAGGGGAATAAACGTAGGAACGAGGGACGTCGGGGTTACACCCCGCTGTAGTACTAATGGTTAAAAAACTTGAACAAGTATATATATATTTTTACAATTTGATAAAATGACAATATATGAAACTTACTTCTGTTTTGCTCTGTGTGCTATTTTCAAATAGCGCAGCAGTGCATAAATTAAAAAACTACATTGTGTGTATTTATAGCTGATGGGTATTCCCATAGTTTAAATTTAGACTATGATGCATCAGAGCTCATTCGCTGTAAGAAAAATTCTACAAAATGACATGTTTTATTCATAATGACATTGCAGCTGTCAAACAAGAAAAAAAAACACGAGTTGTCTATATCTTACCCCAACCTATGTATTTCTTATCATTCAAAATAGACAAATACAATTTGATACAGAAATAGAAATCACAATCCTAAACCTTGGTCAAAATGACAAGTTTACAAACGTTTCAATTACGTAAAATAAAACAAAAACCATAAAATCATTTGTGATCTAAATTAATCTATTGAGTTTATTTCGATTTCTGTATATATATCTGTAGAGCCTAAAATAATGTTGATTACTTAAAAGTTGAATTTTGTAATCACATAAATAAATTTATACACATTACATGAATTTAAAATATATAGCTTTTTATTATTCCAAAATCTTTTACAAACTAAAACGTTTCACAAACACAAATGAAATCTGTATGATATATCTGGTCACGCCCGATCGTATTTGATCACCTCATATTATTCAAAGAACGCTTCCTTATTACTTACATTTACATAATTTTTAGCAATTGTACAATTAAATATTAAAATAGTCAGTGATGAAATATTGGACTATACATTATAAAATCGATTCGTAGTTTTATCTCAGACAAAGACACTGGAAAGTGTAAATATTTTTTTCATCTATATAATTCATTATCATAAAACTTAACAGGAACTATAATATATGTATAGTGTGTTGTTGTACATCAGCAGATCCTTATTTTGCATGAAGATTTTTACTAAGAAAATATTGATCGACTTCAGAGGTACTATCAATGTTGGAAATACCTTATTGGAAATTGATAAAATATGCGCAGTTGAGAATACACGTTGTCAAGGCTCTTTGTTATGTTCCTTACATTGTGTTGGGCACGACATGATTCTATACCTCCAAACGAAAGAGGCGAGCGACGCAATGGAGGTACGATCGCAATTTCAAAAGAGGAGAGTATAACTTTTAAAATTCAAAGAATCCTTGCAGCCCGTTTCGTGAGGAAGGAAGAGCTCAGCCAAGGAAAGTATAACTTGGCTGTCCAATTACTGTCGATTAGCAATTATAGCAATTGAAGATTAAAGTTATCGTACGTATGACTACAAAAGCAATACTGACTAGAGCGCTGACACAAAATAATACTTAAATAACAGTATGCAAAATTATGAAAAAGAAAAAATAAATAGAAAGTAGAGAACAAAGCAAGAACAGATGAAAATCAACCACAATACCATAAACAGAAGATGCCATATGACCAGAAATGAAACAAAAAATGCCTAAATCATCGCAATAGACGTAAAAAGAAGGCAAAATGGAAAACCTGATGTGGGATAAAGATGGATATATCGCGACGAAGCTTCAACAACAATTAGTTGCTAGGAAGAACATTTCTGTAGTGCCCTGAATTGAAATGATATCATAGACAAGATGTCTATGATGATATCAAAGAGTCCTTAGATCTTACTGTAAGACGGACATTTTGCCCATTCCTGTCACCATATACAGTTAAGAAAATCGAGAATCGCAAATCTCCAGGACCGGATTCTATTCTATAAGTATTTAAATTATCCCTAGAAACAACAGCAAACATATTGATGGATTTCTATCAGGCTAAAGATAGATAATACAATACAGGGGCTTTCTTACAACACAAAACCCCAAGCCATCCACAGCTTAGCACTTTCGACGTCATTAATGTACGCACTACATTTCAACAAGGTACCTTCAGTCTCATGACCTTCTGCGCAGTGATGGACTAGGTTGCAGAGGAAACCACAATGATGATTCAAATTAGCGTAAAATAAACTCATACAGTTTACCTAGACCTATACATGTATATAGATATAATTCAACAAGAAACGAAGAAATGTGCGGAAGTAATTGGGCTAAAATGTTATAAAAGCACATTCCCCAGGTCGAAACGCAACAAGACTACTATATCACAGGCGGCCACATTACTGAGTTAAACAGATTCATATATATATTTTTTTTCTTATCATCATCAGTAAGGAAGGAGAAACAGGTGAAGTCGTAAGATGAAGATTAGAAAAGCAAAAAATGGTATGGCGATTTTTTAAATTTAATTATTTTATAAATTCCGTCTCAATTCGTCCATTAATTACTATATCATGAAATGATATTTGTTAAACGGCCCAAAATTGTTTCAAATCCCTAGCAACCATTGATGGTGCCTCAATGTTAAAACAAATAAAAAAGAGTAAAGTGCAAATACGTCAAAATATGTGCGAAAGGAGGAGCTCAACCAAAAAAGGTAGGAAAAAGATATGGTTGTCCGATTTAACAATAAAAGCAATTGAAGTACGCACAAAAGTGAAACTTGTGGCAAAGACTTAAACACAGACACAACGACTTTAACAAAAGTATGCAAGATAGAAAAATAAAGAACAGATGAAAGAAACTATGTTGATCAACCACAATGCCAAGTAGAAGATGCCATGGCCAGATATGAAACAAAAAATGCCTCAAACTTGACAAAACTTGTAAGGGAAAAAGCAATTTAAACACAGAAAACCTGATGCGGGCTAAAGATGGAAGTATTTTGACAAAGCTACAACAACGACTAGGGTACTATAGGAAGAACAGTTCTGTAGTGTTCTGGATGTAAATGATATCAAAGAACCCCTAGACATAAACATTTTGCCATCGGAACCACCTTCCAAAGAGAATGCCATTATAGCAGTGAAGTAAATCGAGAGTGGCAAATCCCCAGGGCCGAATTCTATTCCATTTTTGTTCTTGAACTATCCCTAGAAACAACAGCAAACATACTGAAAGTAACTGATAAGAATAAGATGCATTTTCGTGGCTTTAAAGTAATTAAGGAGATTGCTTAAACTGTAGAAGAATACATACATGTACCTCCTTCACTCTTTAGCAAAATATTGCCTTTTCTGAAATATTTCATTAGTCATTTTACAGATTTTATTTAAAAAATAAAATATGTCAGAAACGACAATATCCTCACACAAAAAGTTTCAAAAAAAAAAAAACAACAAAGACGCCTTTGACACAGTTGTAGCTGCCTAAGGTGTGAACAAGCAGGATTTTAATGTAGGCGTTCCTTCAAAGATCAAATAGCCACACTTATCATATCATCTCAAATACACATCAATTTTGTTACTCCAAGAGAGCATTCGACAAAATGAAACGTTAAAATTAACTAAACTTAAAACTAGAAATTATAAAAAAAAATTAAAAGCAACTTAACTAAAAGACCTCGACTTTGCCAACATCAGATTCTCATCATTTTAAGCATATCTATCAAACTGGGTAACTATACACATTAATATGGCTAGAACGTCAAAAACGCACATTCGCCTGGAATGGAAACGCAACAAGACTACTATTACACATGCGGACAAATTCATATACTAGTAAAGGAGAAGACCTTACAATGCCTGTCGAATCCCCCGCACCTAGGATACTTAAACGACATGTGTACATGTCTTATATAAAAAAAAAATCTTACATTTGAATGTGCGTCATTACATTTATAATATAGAACTGCATTACGTGATCATTAACAAATATAATATTTTTACTTTTCTCCTTTGTTTTATTATTGCGTTTATTTTCTTAACATATTACAGCATGATCTCAAACAATCTCTGTGCTAGCGCTATTGTCACGTGACATTATTTGTACTGAGCAAGATCATTGTGTATTGTTGGTTGTTGCCTGAAAGGTTTTGAATAATTTCCCCAAAATCATTCTATGTTATAAAAAATTTGAAAAAAAATGTTTTACCTAAAACGGGAAGTAAAAACGCAAAAATGAAAAATAAAACTTCCACTATGATTCGAACACCCTCTCAGCTGAGAGTGAGTGTCTATGTACAATCCTCCGCCTATCACACTGAGCTACGATGACACATTACAAACATAGTGAATAAGTTAACTTTAATTTATAGTTCGACAATTATTAATAATTGTAAAAAATTTTATAAAAAATACTAGGTTTTGACCCAGTATGTGTCTAGACTCCACTTTAATAATTCAATAATAAAAATGAACGAAAACTTATCCTTTCAATAAAAGTACTTTTAGGATGGAGTCTATAGACCCATTCATACCAAAAATTTGCAATTTGGCACAGTATAAATGGTCAAGATTTTGGCATAAAACACCGTGTAGCTTAATTTGGAAACATATCTATACCTGCTGTGTTTACGGAATGAAAGCACGTTGTTGACTTGCATCGTAAAATTTATAATATAAACAATGTATACAAACCAAAAATAAATATTTTAACAACATTTGAAAATAGTTCTTCTTTATTACTCCAAGTGGGGGATATATAACGCCTTGTACACCCTGTCTTTTTAATCCTTGTCAGTAGGTGCCTGACTGGGTTAAGTAATAGACTCTTCCCAGTAGGAAAGGGGGGTTAGATGAAGAAATAAGATGAAGATTCTGAAACCGAAAAATAATATAGCGACCTGTAATTTTATGAAATTAAGTCGTCTTTAAATTCAGTACACTGTAGTATTATGATATATAGTGATAGACTTATGGAGACGGAATTTGTGGTCCATTATGAAATAAGCCAATCACAAACAGATGTACAAGGGAAAATGTGAAACACACATTGCTGTGCTAGTGCAAGCAAGAATAACATGATCCTACAGAAATGGAGCCAAATGGTCCACTAATCATGTATCTATTCAGTTACTGTGCATTAACATTTTATTATAATTAAATCGAACAAATATAACAGTCACCCCTATAAAGTAAACTAGTACATGTATAATGTTTGAAATACGGATGTTTAGGAATTCTGATGTGCCTTTTCACAGTACCCTCATTAACTGTTTTGGCAAAACTTAAAACGCAAGTTTTGTTAAATTTTTCTCAAACATTGTAGAATTGCACTTTTTTTATTCTGCAACACTTCTTAAGATACCATAGAGCACGGAAGACTAAATCAAATAAAATCAAGCAAGAAAATTTATAAAACACAAAGTCCTACCCTGCTTTTCAGTTGTTTATATCTCATTGTGCTAGCTTTTTTTTCTTTTTTTTTCAAATTAGCTTTTAACATCATAATACTGTCCTCTACAAATGGAAGCATGCACAGCGTTATATTCATGTGGTGTTGTGTATGACAGTCACTCCTTCAAACAAAAGGTGGCAAACAATCCTTATTCATCTTATTCTCCATCTTTTTAGAACAAACACTGCCTAATATAGTACAACAGAGCAAAGTACGAGTAAACAGACTTTTATTCAAGAATTGCATTAACTGCTTCTGTAAATGCAATCTCT
>WFKH01003881.1:25667616-25684191 GCA_016163765.1 Magallana hongkongensis | reverse complement strand
ACTTTTATTCAAGAATTGCATTAACTGCTTCTGTAAATGCAATCTCTTTTTAATATGTGACATTATTTTTCTATAATAATTAACAAATGACGAGATGTGTATTATGCGTATTTGTTCTTGATGTATATGGTCTCTGGTTGCACTGGCCCGTCAATCAAATCTTCCTCCACTCCCTGGAGACACCATTGGTGGTTACAGACTTCTAACGCCTCCCACTCTCCTTTAAAGGCTTTCATTGGATCAGGTGGGGTCATCATGCCTGCCCCCGACATCTGTTCCTGCATGGCTTTAGTCTGATCAGCCGCTGTAAATAAAGAAGGTGGATAGCTTAATATCTTCATTTATCCCAGTAAATGCAGAAACCTGGCCTCCCATCCTTACAAAGAAATTTTTCAAAGTCCTGTTTTCATTTTCATTTCTATTTTTTTTTTTAAATGATATAACTTGATCATTTTGTCATTAAAACTTACAATTATCCTGGCCCAGTATAAGAGTGTATAAACTTCTTAATCCAAAAACGTTCAGAAAATACCATGAGGCTGAACTAACCCTGAAAACAAGTCAGAAAGCACAATAAAAATACAAACAAACAATTGTGCTTGCTGCAAGTACTACTTTTCTTTACATTGTATACAAAAAGAATAACTTTTAACAATGTACATGTGTACCAGTAATAATTCATTAAGTAAATCCTTACCAAGAGGCATCAAGAGAAACCAGCTCTACCCCTCTTTGCAACATAGGCTTGAATCGGAGAGTCAAGGGAAATGGAACTTTGGCTGTAAAATCAAAAGAGAATGTACCCGATATACGATACTCTGTATCTGTCCAACATCATCAGCCATCATCAATTAACACTCTTACAGTGTTTAGCTTTTATATTTGTTTGATAATATTTTTTGTATTTGACAACCTTTTTACTTACTTGTCAAGAAACCTGAGAATGCCCAGTTTATCCACCCTCCTATAACGATCATAGGTAACACATTTGTGACATTACCCTTCAGCATGTCTGTCATCATGGAAGGATCTTGGAGAAAGAAATAGATGAATAAGGATGTAGTAAAAATATATCTTTATGCTCTTCATCATGTTTGTGTAAACCTTATAAAATAAAAAGAGCTATTTTTTTGGTTAATTTTCACATGGTTTTTACATGTATGTAAGTTCAGCACTTGCTTTATTAAAATGACACATTTACTTGGTTTATATAAGATTTCGAAGACTTCAAATATTCTACTGTCAACTTATTTTCAACATACCTGTCATTGGATTTTTAGCATTTGATTCTCTTTTCTCTGTTTTGAAATAACCTGTATTTTCTGCATTGAAAAAGCTTTTCCTCATTAAAAATCCCTGAAAAGAATGAATGCAAAAAAAAATCTATTACCCACTTATTTTATTGTGATGTAAATGTGAAAATAATATTGAATATCTTAGGCCATCCTTAAAAAAATGTTGGTTTGGAATTGGTTTCTAGACCCAGGAGGGAGGGAGGGAATTTTTTTTCAAACTTGAAGTTTCACTAATTAAAAATTGGTAAAAAATATATATCTCCATATAAAAAAAAAGTTCTTTATTTTTTGCGCATAAAATTTTATCAGCGGGGGTATTTCAATGAGCCGGGAGGCAATTCCAAACAAACAATAATTTTATTTTGGCCTTACACTTGGTTTATTAAAATCAATAAAAATACATGTGTATATACCTGCTTTGTTATAAATTTTCCATTCTCTCTGAGAATTCTACTTCTGATAAGAACATGGCTGGAAAAGAATATATACTAAGATTACATCAACTTAATGAAAATAAAGTCAAGATTTATCATTGCATTCATTACATGTAATTTAATAACATTAAATAAAGTTCAAATGAGATGGACATGTTGGCTATGAGACATTGTATTAGCAGCAAATTTTCTTTGTATGCAACAGTCAGACAAATTCAATTGCTGGCGACAGACATATACATGTACTTTAGATTAAGCTTTGATGGCTAATTAACGTTTTCTCCTTTTCTATTACATTTCATCTACAAATATCCAGACACTATCAAACTATTACACTACATATGCTTATTAACCCAAATTAGATAGTAGTCCTCTTTTAGTTCCGAAGGGGTATTCCACAGTATCAAATGTATTGGAAAGGGAGAAAATATGGCGCCAGGCGTACCAGACCAGGGTTTGAAGACCACAACTAGGCTTGAACCCAGGACCCTTTAGTTTAAAAACTAAAGCTCTACTGACGGAGCTAAAAGGTTTTCAACTGAAGGGTCCTGGGTTCAAGCCTAGTTGTGGTCATTCCTCCTCTTCTATTACAAAACTATAAGCCACTGAATTCTTTTTAGACCTTCACATATAAGCTTTTTCGTATTGAGCCATCTGGTGTTGGCAACAAAATGGTCTTATATTAACAGATTATTAATGGATACTACAAAACTTAAAACATTCAGTTATCAACATTACTGGATTGGTTAAATGTCACCATGCTTAGCATCATTTACATTCTACTTGACATATTTGAGGAAATTCAAACCAATAACAATGCAAACAATCTCATATTTTACCTATCTGTAACTTGCTGCAATTCAGTCTTCTTTTCTGAGGACAACAGTATTGTTACATAATGTTTGATGATTCCAGTGAAGAATGTGATCAATACAATGGGTAAAAACACCCAAATTCGGATATCAGAATCCAAAAGCAGCTCGGCCATTTTGCCAACCGGAAATGGTCATAACACGGCAGCAAATAAATATTCGTTTATCTTTCATATTTTTGATACAAATAGTCTTATATATGAGTAATTCTAAAGCTTTTAAATTCTTATGAAACAAAATATTACCGATTATTATATTGAAAATATATATTATTAAATTGAAAATGTCGTAAATAGAGGGAAATCACTCTACTTTCACTTTGTCATTCTGGAAAAAAACATGTGTGCAGAAAGCATTCCATCGAAAGTTGTGCAATACGAACAGTTTCTAAATGAAAGATTGAAAACAGATTTAAGGTAGCGTACTAGTGTCAAAGAGTAATTTCCATGATAATAGATTCTTGTACCTATTGTATTATCAGGAACATGTACTAATATTAATTAACTTAGATTATATAGCCTATTATAGGTCCCTGACAGTAATATGCTATGTGCATTTACTTTGACATCATAGAGGTAGTGTTAATCTAAAACCCCTCCTTTCGTAATTAACATAAGTTTTAAATTAAAGATTGAAGACAGTTTTAAGGTAGCAGACACAATTTCCATAATAATAAATTCATGTACTGGTATTGTATCCCCTAAATCTCTAGTTGGTTGTCTTACCAACTAAGCTATCTATTGCCATATTCGAAACAGTCTGACCATCACATTCCTAAATGATCGAAAGGTACATTCCTAAATTCTTTCCCCTGGCAGCTTTAGGGGTTGGCACGGCACCAAATGTAACAGGATTGGGAGAAATAAAGATGAACCAAACTGGGCTTCAAACCCGGGACCCCTGAATCTCTAGTCAGATGCTCTACCAATTGAGCTATCTTGCACCAGTATTCATATCGGTCTGACCATCATATGTTAGGGGGAATGTGTGGCCATCTTGTACGTACATTTGAGAATAAAAAATTAATGTAAATATTTCTTGAACTGGCTTGTTTCTGCCCAAAACTGACTAAAACTGTCGTCAAAAGATGTCTCAAAAACCATCAATTCACACGAGATATTTTTTTCTGTGTCTATGGAGGTACATTGAAGTTATATTTTTATTGAAAAATATATGTATAATTTTTATTTAAGTCAATTTTTGGACTCCTACCCTACTTCTAAAAAAGATTTAAATTTGATTTATACTTATAGAACTATAAAAAAACATTGGAACTGTCTGTCACATTCAAAAAAGATTGTTTTGAATTGACAGTTATTTTTTTCAATGAAAATATAACGTCAGTGTGTCTCCATAGACACAGGAGTTCTAAGTATAAGTACTGGAATTTTCTTGTTCTAAAAATAGATCCCATGCTGACTGATTAAAATAGGGTACCCTATTTTGAGGCAAAGTTACTACATTAATGTGCAAGATTCAACCTTTTTCTCAACAAATGGTTGTAGAGAGGACACCATTGAACCCCTCTCTTATTTTTTCAGATTTTTAAATCTTCAAAATAAATCTGCAGCTGAGCAGTTCTACAGCTGTTCTAAGTGATTAAAAAAGTATTGTTCTGTTCTTGTATGCGTAACTTGCATACAGAACAACATGTAGAACCTCATATTTATTGATTTTTCATTTTTGACAACAGTTTTGGCCAGTTTTGGGCAGAAACAAGCCAGTTCAAGAAAGGTTTACATTTTATTCTCAAAGGTACAAGATGGCTGCACATCCCCCTTAAAACATATTTGATAACATTGACTTGGTGACCATCTCAAATGGTCCCACTTTTAGCAAATAACAATAGGATGAAAAAGATTTTAAAAAAGGACTGTCCTCTAATCTTAACCTTTTTTTACTTGTTCAGGGTCACTGCACACTTAAAGTGACTTCAATCATATGCACTCAGACTCTGGTTTAAGAAACAAGGGAAGAGATGCAAGGAGAGCTTGATTTGACCTTTGACTATTACACTTTCATCCACTGGCACTCTTTGGATGAAGACACTTTTATCCTGTTGATGAAGTATGAGTCATATGTGCCCAAGTTGAGAGAAATATGCTCAGAAAAAGATCTTGCACAGAGATTAACTATGACCTTGACCTCTGCCCTAGAAACTTGATTCAAAGTCTGCATTTTAGATATGTGTACCTGTGATATATCCTATATGTAAAAGAATTACAATTTGATATATCAAGTTAATTCTCTTTCAGTCAAGTTATTGAACAAAGAGACAGGCTATATGGAGAGGTAGCAGAATACTTACAACTTAAAACTGTCATTGAGAGAATTAAGGTACACATACTAAGTCGAACTATAACATAGTACTAACCCGTACTGTTTGTTTTATCACAATTCTATAACTACTTTTTTCGTATTTGTTGACAACTCAAAAAAAAAAATCTTTTTAGTGTCCGGGCAATGTTTAAAGTATTTAACAGAGAAAAAACCTTTTAACATTTTAGTACTTTGATTTTTGCAGGAATCAAATTACAAAACTGAAGGTCTGAAAACCAAAGTGGACTTAGGCTGCAATTTCTATGTTCAAGCAAATGTGTAAGTTAATTTTAATATAAAAATTTTATTCAGCACACATAAAACCAATCCAGATTATAAGGAAGCGTTTGGGGGTTTTCAAACAGTCGGTTTTGTAATCACATAATGTAGATTTCTTTTTTTTTTTTGTAGTATTTTTTTTTCATTAATTAAATCTGAACTTTGCATCTAACCATGCAAATGAAAATTCTTGAATGTAGCAATGTATAATATACTCAAAAATAAAAGTTCTTTAATTTCCCTCGTGGGTCTTGTTATGAACGTCTACACAAATATTAATTTCTCACTAGGAATTTACAGTGTTTTATATTAATCAGATAAACTGTTAACGAAATGTTTTGTGATCTCATATTTTCTATATTCATGGTATTGTAGCCCAGATGCCTCCATGATTTATGTAAAAGTTGGGTTTGGATTTTTCTTGGAAATGACTCATGATGAAGCCTTAGCCTTCATAGAGAAGAAAGTTGCCATGATTAATTCTAAGATAGAAGTCCTTACTAAGGATGCAGCTAAAATTAAGGCCCACATTAAACTCGTTCTGCAGGTAAGATATACAGATACTTGATTACATTTTTCTTTATGACGATAAAAATATAAGATTTTGTCATTTATATCATCAGGATAGTTGTGTTTCTAAAAAAAGATATAAACTCTTTTTTTGAAACAGCAGAGTTCCAAATCAGCCAAGTGACAATCAGGGCAATGTAAAACGATGTCAAAATAACAATGAGTTTACAAATATATAATTTTTTGTTCAGGGTCTACAGGAGATCCAGAATTTAGACTTTCAGCCAGAAAAGCCCTACAGAGATGTGTTAAGCTGAGAATATGCTAAACCCCTAACACATCTACAGGCATCTGTGCCAAGCATATGATATCTCTGAATATTCAGGGAGAAATCCAGGATTTAGGACAATGTGACTTTGTCAATATGAAAGTCGGGTTCAAGGCCTGAATTCGGTAGAAGACAATTTTATTATTATTAAAACTCGTTTAATACACGTAAATGTATATCATGTGATTGTGTGAAATAAATCATGATTAAAAACATTGATTTGTTCTCATCTTGAACTTATGGCTGTCACAATAGTAGCTGCATATCTGTAGCTGTATGGAAAAAATTGAGTTGGCATGCCAATGAGTTAAAGTGACTCGCATAAAAAAAGTTTCAATTTACAGCACACAATTAGTTGCACTAGTTTTGGATTGGGTGAGGTGATAGACATTATCCCTTTTATTCGTTTTTCGTGTATTTAGCACATTTTTCAAGTAAGATGCAAATGGGGGGCATCTATGTTACACATTTCATAATTAGATTGTATCACATCCTCCAATATAAAATCAATATATTTGCTTCAACTGGTCAGTTTAGAATTTGGTTTCTAAAGCATCACTAAACCAGTAATTGTAAATTCAACCTTTTGTACATAGATATACCAACCAAGTCAAAACAAAAACTAAGTCTTGTGTCAAATTTATTTCACTAGCATCTGGCAACAATAAATCATAAACAATATAATCTGTTGGTCAACAACTGTCTTGGGACAAAGGTCTTAATGAAGTACAGCACTAGCTTACATATATCAAATCAAATTAATACCAAATCGCACCAATTTCTGATTGTGGTTAATATAAAACAGTCAAATAAGGAGAGTACAAATCTAATACAAAAGAGAAGTCTGCATCCACTAGGACTTGATTCCACTCTGGCTACAGTTGTAGAGAACCGACAGTTCGATGAGGCACCAGGTTACTGGGACAAGATTTGATTGACAGCCTTGACAATACAGTTAGCACTGATTCCGTATTTCTCCAGGAGTTCTGCACTCTTGCCAGATCTGGGGACTTCCTGTACCGCCAGTTTTTTGACGGTGATGTCACGGCAACAGGCCACTGCAGAGCACACTGCTTCACCCAGACCCCCTGTAGATACAAAATAATTTATGACATGGAATTACTGTAAAAGTGGTATTTATTGAACGTGATGGTTTTTAGTTGCACTGTGTTAGGTGTCAAACCATGTCTGCTCCCATTTATAAAACCCTCATGTATATTGTGGGTATATATATGTACCGGTACATGTATATGTATATTAATAGAAAATATTCAATAACCTTTAAAATAAAACCAGCGAAAACAACCGTAGGTAAAAATCATGATTTGAGCACATAGAATACATATTGGTATGCCGTATGTGCACAGTAAAATTAAAGATAATGAAACAATTTCTGCACATCTTTTTGTAATAATAATATAACATTTATTTCTATATGATAGAGATTTGCTTACATAATATTCTGTGTTTGCTGATCACTGAAGGAAAAATCACTTGGTAACCAACTTACAGAAACTGTAAACCAGGACATTAATACCCTGTCCTATCTCATATTGGAGAGTTTTCAAGATGTTTATCCCAATTCTCAAGTTTTTCTATCCCAATATTCCTTATCATGTAGTTATATAACAAAACCCTTTTACAGTATTGGGACATTATGCATACCTTCAGGATAGTGGTCCTCCACAGTGATAATTTTGCCTCCGGTTTCCTTAGCGTTGCTGCGAATTGTTTCAGCATCGATGGGTTTTATGGTGAATGGGTCGATCACGCGGATGTTGACTCCATCGATGGCCAGTTTGTCTGCTGCCTTCAGGGCTTCGAACAAGGTCACACAGCAACCAATCACTGTCACCTTGTCGCTGTCACTCTTACGTACAACCTTCAATACGAACTCACCAAGTCACAACAAGTATACAATATTATTGATAGGTATAAATAAATCGACCTCAATGTAAAATTATTTCTTTTCTTCAAAATTTTATCTCATCACAATGAAAATTCATTTAATTTTGGATAAATGTATAAACATGTACCATCATCTGGAAATTTACATCTGGGATTAACTTTACTAAATACACAAGAACCTGTCTTTATGTAAATATTCAAATGCAAACCACCTGACTCTATCATACACAAAATAAAATTTTTAAGAGATGTTTTTTTTAAATCTTAAAAATAATACCTATGTGATACCTATACACCTTAAATTCATGTAACTTACAGTTCGTAAAAATATCAAAATACTGAACCTGTACAGGTTGTCGTCACATTTGACATTTATTAGAAATTCAATAACGAATGTAATCTAAGAACTATAGCAATGCAGAATTTTATCTGAGAACAAGCAGAGAACGAGGCTTACCCTGGCTTTGCCGATCTGTAGTTTGTCGTCCGGGGAGTAAATGATGGGGCTGTTGGGGCGGCTGGTTCTGATGAAGCAGACCCCGGGGGTGTTAGCTGCCAGCTCGACGGCCCTCTCCGTGGACACGGCATCGCTGGGGTAGAAAACGGTGGAGCCAGGGATACTGCGGAACATGGACAGGTCTTCTAGTGCCATCTGGGAGGGACCATCTTCTCCTATGGGGGTCAAATATTTACCAATCAAATTACAGAGATATTTTCAAAGAATACATATCAATCAAACAGGATATACTTCAATGGAGATGCATGTTTTGTTTTGGTATACCTTATTCAAAGTGAGGGGGTTAATATAAAAAAAATTACAAGGAAATTTTTACTGGAAAAAACCCCCATATAATTCAATTTTCAACTGTGATATCTGTAGCGGTAGAATATATTTCAAATTAATTGAAAACTGACTTTTCTTGCAAATGATTTTGCATAGTTGTATGGTCATGTTGACTTCAGAAATATATACATGTACGTAATTTCATGAAATCCATGCTGTTATTTTTGTACTGAGCAAACTTCTCCATCACTTACCAATAGACACCCCAGAGTGAGAGCCCACAAAGTTGGCATTAGTCTGTGAGATGGCCCCCATTCTGATCTGATCAAAGGCCCTGGACAGGAAGCAGGCGAATGTGGAGATAAATGGCACAGTCCTTCCACGGGTTCCACAGCCAATCCCCACTCCCACAAGGTTCTGCTCTGCGATGAAGCACTCAATGAATCGGTCAGGGAAAGCTTCCTATGTAAAAGCATTGAAAACAAGCGGATGATGCAATATCCAGCATATTGCTGTTACAGTAACACTTGATGATACAACATCTAGTTGCTATAACACTAACTCCATTTTTTTTTATGAGAATATGAATGTATCACAATAAAGATTTAAACTTCAATTTAAGGTAACCAAAATCTTTGGTTATTACTTTTGAAAAGTTTTCGTAATATTGCACAATACTGGTACATTCCCACTTTTATATTGGTATGACAGTCTCTGTGGTCAGAAACACATACCAGTGGACTATTAGATCTTTCATTTTTTACAACTGAGCAGTTTTAAAGAATATGGACGGTAGGTTTCCAATAATGGGTGCAAGTCTTGCACCTCATAACTGTGAGGAATTTACGGAAATTATGAGATCTTGACAGACCTTGAACTTGATGGAGAATGTGGAGTTTTTGGTGTCGCCGTCCATGGCAACCACTCGGTCGTTGTTCTTGCCGATCTTCACCAGGGCTGTTCCATAGGCAGCTCTTGTAGCCACCTAACAAGTCAATGCACCAACAAACACAATCAGATGTATATAAATGCCAAAATGATAACAAAACTATAAAATCAATCAATTTCATGAACATATATTGACATATATTTCTCTACTTTATTATCTATCTAACTTCAATATCAAATTTACTTATTATTATATATATATATATATATAAATTCAAAAAATATGATTACAAAAATTCACTAAACATAATTCTGACAGCCAAATAATTTTTTGAATTTTTAATTGTGTAATATCTTTCTTTTTATATACATGTACCTACTTTTTAATTCACCCATTGATTTTTTATCCTACATCATTGTGTTCTGTAAACCACCATTGCTATTGGTAATTATTCTTACTTGAGCATTCTTATCGTAGGTGGGGGGTTCGGACAGTTTGATGTTGGAGATATTAACAGCTTTAGCCTGGTTACTTGGAGATTTGGGGGTCAGTCCGTGGGGTCCTTTGTTGCTGATGTTGTCTTCTATGGCTTTGATGGCCGCCTCTGATTTGGCAGCCAATGGCTTTCCATGCCAGTTTTCCTCATCTTCAATTCCTGCAAGTACATGTACAGCAAATTTTGTTTATTACCGATATTCAAAGCTGATTACATATAGGCCATTGAAAAAAGTTTACTACCGTATGTAGCAAAATAAAGATATTACTAATTTCTAATGGGCAGAATTTGATGATGGTGCGTAAGGACATCTAACCAAAAATTCTTTTTCCTTTTAATATCTTACCTGGTATGTCTTCACCTCAAAACACGTGTTGAATTTTTAATGCCTTTCGCATTTTCATCATTTACCTCATATGCCCATGTCTTTGGAATTTAACCTGGAACCTCTTAGTCTTTTCAATGTGACCTGGAATTTCTTTAATTTTGAAATTCTTTTTTATTTTGAGAAATTTGGGTCTGGACCTGGGCTTACCAGTAACTAACTATTAAAAAAAGTAAAAATCCTTATGCTCTTTCACTCTAAACTTTTTTTTATACCTGGAATTCCTTTGCCTTTGAAGGTTTTGGCCAGAATACAGGTGGGTCTGCCCTTGACAGTGCTGGCATCATAGAATGCCTTACACAGGGCCTCCACATCATGCCCATCCACCACACTGGTGTTCCAGCTAGAGGCAAAATAATGCAAAATGCAGAACATTTCTTAAAATATTGATGATTATGGTGGAAATTGATCATGCATGTCAATATTTTACGATTCATACAAACATAGAAGTGAGGCAGTGGAAATAGAAGGCATGCTTTTTCTCAAATGATAAAACCCCAGCCCTAATTGACTGAGACAATCATTGCAATTATTTTCTTATCTGAACCAAATTAAGGTATAAATCTACGTTGTTTTACCCAAAAGCCTCTGCTCTCTTCCTATAGACGTCCATGTCATGCTGCAGGCTGGTGGGCTCGCTTTGTCCCAGCCGATTTACGTCAAAGATGGCTACCAGGTTGTCCAGCTTGTAGAAGCTGCTGAAGGCCATGGCTTCCCAGATAGATCCCTCAGCACTCTCCCCATCACCGATGACACAAAACACTCGGTAACTGAAGGTGTATAAACACAAAGTGAAAGGGAGAGTTCATTATTTCACAGACCCCTCCACATTATACTAACAATGAAAGTATGGAAGCATGAACACAGAAGACAAAGTGAAAGAAAGACTTCATCATACATGTATACAGAAATATTTATATAGCAATGACAGTTTAAAACACATGGTAGCTAAAAAATTAACATAAGAACACATTCAAAGTTATTATAAACAAAAAAGTTTATACATTTGAATAGTGATCTAACATGTACATACTCAGCCTTGTCGAGGTATTTCCCGGTGTAGGCCATGCCAGCTGCACAGCTCAGACCCTGACCCAGGGACCCAGTAGCCACATCAACAAAGTTCAGTCTCTGTAAAGAAATCACACATTTATCAATAGTCTTCAAAATCTGATCACAACAACAGAGAGAAGGATTTCAATGAATGCCACTACCAATTAGTCTACTCAAGGCATGATGCGCAGACAACAGGACAAAACTTGAGAAATATTCAATAAATCTCTAAAGTCACAAATATTCAACACATTACTCTGTTAAGATGGTTTAACAACCTGAACTAAATATATATACCGTATTAAGTTTTTAAAAATATGCAGCACAGTATTTACACTGTGTATATATATAAAGGTTTTTTCGTATTTCAAGAAATGTCTTATTACAGTCTGACCTCATTATCTCAAACTCCATGTAACCAAGAAAAAACTCGGAGATATCTAAGCAATTGCGATATGAAGGTAAAAATACTCAAAGAATAAGTGTTTGGGACTTCCAAGTCACTTTGACATATCTTTGGTATTTGAGATATCGGTGCTCAAGATAACTGTAACTTATTAAAGGATGCGTTACTTACAGGAGTGGGATGTCCCTCCAGGTCGGACTCGATCTTACGGAGCTTAAGCAGATCGGACGCAGGAAATAGCCCTGCCTCTGCCCAGGCAGCATAAAGGATGGGGGCGGCATGACCCTGTTAATCATATCAGAGAGTCCATCAATGTACATTTCATGATAGTCACAAGCCAAAAGTGAGGCCAAAACGGTAAAGTTATATACATGTAAAATGTAGTACATTGTACTGGTACAAACAAAATGTATTAATTTTTATTATTACATTAAAGTTGATATTACCTTTCACCAGCAACACAATTTACAGACAAAACCATTTTATAAAATTGACAAATACCATAGTTCATTCAAAATAAGAAAACAAACAATGCATGACATGAAATAAGATGCAATAAGAGAAGAATTGCCATAGTGACAGGGTCAAGAGGTTGTTACCTTGGAGAGGACAAATCTGTCGTTGTTAGCTCCCCTTGGTTCTGAGATGGTGTACTTCATGGTGTTGAAGAACAGTACAGACATTACCTCGGCGATGGAGCAACATGATGTGGGATGTCTGAAAAAAAAGAGCAACATTCATCTACATAACTCTTCAAATTGAATGAATCCCCATTTGTGAAAAGATAAAATCAACAATAATTTATGTTATTAAGAAAATAGGAAAATAAAGCGTGTTGGTCTACTGTATCAGGAAAATGACCTGCTGAATCACAGCCTATAACTTGGGCATTAGAAACCAACCAATTACCAGTAATTAGTTTCAGCATCAAACTGGTTGTTTATGTTTTTATTTTTTAGCAAAGTTAACACAAGCATCAGACACAATATCAATCAGATACATATATTTACCAAATTTGTTGTGAGATAAGTTTGTCAATGCATGGCTGAGCATGTAACACACATGATAAACAGCTGCTATCACAATATCTCAGACAAAACATATAATCAGATGAAAAAGGGAGATCTCTACACAAGATAGGATGAGGGCGACAGGTTGTAACATCAATAAAATCTCCCCCTTTTTACAACCACAGAATATCTAATTTACATTCAAATATAATTTGTACACCAATGAAATTTTATAAACATCCAAGGAGGATGCTGCTATTCAATATTATTATGCCTCCTGTCAGTTTGTCGCTTTATATTCAATACTCATCTATTTTCGCATAGTATACAAATGGTTTATATAGCGTAAGCATACTATGCCGAAATAGAGCACTGCAAATATTTTCAAAATCTTACATGCGCCGACAGCGGGTTCCGAACACTCGACACTAAAATCATTAAGTCTAAAACCCAAACCGTTACCTTTACGCTACGTTAGCCGATGATGTATATGGTGGTTTTTTTATATATATAAAATGTAGATACATGCGATTGACATCAAACAATTAAAATTATTAATCTTTCCAAAAACACCTCATTATTGATGGTAATTTTAAAGTTAAAGTTTCTGATAAACTTTTGAACAAATTGATTAAACATTTTTCAAAAAATTGTACATAAGCATCACGAAAACACTTTTTTAAATGACGCTTGATAAAGAATGTACAATAAAAAAATTCAATGGGATTTCGTCTGCTAACAACTCGAGTTTTCTCGGAAAGGTCAATCGTGTCTCATTTCTTGAAAAGAACATAAACGTTTGTTGATTTTTTTTTATTGTACAGCAACTTGTTGATTAAATAATCAATCAAATCAATTGATTGATTTGAAAGAACAAATGCTTGCTTTTCTGGTGATTATTTATAAACTATAATAGACAACACTCAAACGTCACAGCTACTTAAAGTTATAGCAAAGCACGTCTGTATATACAACAGTTAGCATAATAATGACAATAGTGTTGTGTTGTGCATGTATACATGCATGGTATACAAGGTTTTTTTATCAACAACTTGTAGGTTAGATGTTTATGATTTCATCAAGGAAGAAAATTACTGCATGACATTTCAAGCAAAATGCTCTTTCCTTCTTTGTGTCAGTGATGCATATAACCTAATGGGTGATTAACACTAAGCTAATGCAGAATGCGTCATTACAACATAAACTACATGTAAAACAAAATAAGTTTGCTTTTAATTAAGCCAAGCCACATCATATCAACAATTCGACCTTGAAACTTGATGAACGACCTTATAGTCTGTCCCAAGATATCCTGAATTCAGATTTTGCTTAATTGCTTGATATTTATAAATACCTCAGGGTTCAAACGATGTTCATTCAAAAGTATGAAAAATTTCCAACATTTCTCAGTCGAAACGCCCCCTCTAGCTTATCAGGTTTCAATACACAGCTAAAAAATGTGATGTCTATTGGGATTTTGTATTGCAGCAAGCCCGGATGATAACGTTGAAAAATTGCGCGATGTATTCCGAGTGTATTCCAAATGGAGAAAAGATGTAAACATTCCCCATTATAAATCTCCGTAAGGAATCTGTTTTCGTTCCTGTGAATTTTTCCGAGTGAAAGATGATAACGTGTCAACGAAATTATCTTGGAAATTATCCCTTTCAACTATTTTATTTGCACTTCTTTCACAGGTATGTGTATTTTTTATTAAAAATCGTCCAAATGTGCTGCATAAATATCTTGGGACAGACGATAATGTAAAAATGTGGATAAATCCCCTTGACCATTACATAACTGTAAATTAAATGATATTAAATGATGTCTGGGTCGATCCTTTTGGTATATCATTTGTTCAAAATTTAGAAGAAAGTTGAATTTTGACAAGAACAGATATCCTTATTTTTTTCAAAAATCAATTAATTCCATCCATCTTTGGGCCAACTTCCTCATATTAAAAATTTTGTTAATCTTTTGTGAACCCTCTACAACCTGGTGCAGATTAAAATCAGTGGTTAGCCATGAAATCAATATCAATGGAAATGAATGTCAACACAATCATGCTGAAATTTGCATCAATCAATATAAAACCTGTGAAAGATACATATAGGTATAGTCCTATTTGGAGTGAGAAAGAGAGATAGACCAATTTTTGAAAAAGACATTGTGGAAATCAACATTTCCATAAGAAGAGAAATCAGAACACTCCACATTTTATGCTATGAGCATGTAACATGAATCTTAACCTTACAATAATTTTTGGATTGATTTAATGGATTGAGCAGCTGAAAACAAATTCTGTTACAGCAGAGATTCTATTAAGATCATGAGACCAAAGGACAGACAAAGTGAGTTAGACAGACAGACGGCATTATAAACTCACCCCGTTCCTGCTGCAGTGGTAGAATTAATGCTGTGAATTCTCAGCTTATTAGCAATGTCCTTCAGAGTCTGCTTGGTTTTGGAATCAATAGTTCCAGCCATGACTTCTCCGAGAGAGAAATTAAATACTGAAGCAAAGTGAAGAGTCAGGCCACTGTACAGCGGTTCAACTAAGCCGGCAAGATGAGCGGACTCAGGATAAACCAGCTCACCACTCGGAGGAAATGTCAACAAGAAGTGAACCAGTCACCCGGCTTGTAGATTGTATTTTGTTCCAGAAAAAGACACGGGTCACTAATCTATTTATTCTATTTTATATGAAAGCAGAAACCATGCAAGAAGGTCAACAAAGGAAATCAAAGTGATGAATTTATCACCTATACAAAGATTTATAATTTCTAACTTTGACAACTACCTGTAGTAAATAAAATCGACTATATTATATACTCTGGTTGTAAACGCCAGGAAATGAGTAAAGTATTTCAAGTAGTCACTGTCTAACACAAGGAAGACCTGATGAAGAGATGATCTGGCTCCCTCTATCATATTGTGCAATATCCTGTCAAATAAGTGGGAATTTTTCAATCAAAATCAGCCAAAATATTGTATTACAGTTGGATATACTTGTATGTGTACTTAACAGCTTAACAGAAATATGTATAACAGTTATATATACTTAACATCTTTAATGATAAATGCCTTAAAAATTTCTTAGTCTTTATTTTTGATATATAATAACAAGGCGTTGAAATAGATTTTAAATAAAGTAACAGAATGGCATATATCTGATCTCTTATTTTAAGGGGGAGGGGGGTGAAATAATAAACAAAATAAATATATTGTTGGGTGTGAAGACAGATAAAGAGGAAAAAAGAAAATCTTGAAAGTAATTTCTTTTCCTGACACTTCATTTTATTTCCTGTGATGATTAAGTTAAACAGTATTATAATAAAGCTTTATCCGTAAACATGCAATCTCTGACAAAGTGTCAACTATATCAAAAAGGAACAAACCGAAAACAGCATGAACCATATCAGAAGTGAAACTGATAGCAAAGGTCTCATTATAGAACAGGACGTTAAATTCGACTGTTTCTCCAACATTCATGAAACATAGCAGCTAGAATTACAGTCAATAACTCAATTACACTGTTGTGTGAATATTAACTTTAAAATTCTACATGTGTTCAAAGCAACCTTCACCCTCCCACATAGTAAGCTGT
>WFKH01003881.1:25655431-25667516 GCA_016163765.1 Magallana hongkongensis | reverse complement strand
TACATCTTTACCTTCTGGTAACATAATTAAGTTGCAATAGTTTACAAAATGTTAAGTTGATATACATGTAATTGATGTAGATTTGTTTTTTTGTCTCTGTCATACTTTAAAAATCAACTTTCCAAATGACAGAAATAAATGAGATAAAAAGGTTATGATTAAAATAGGTTTGATGTTGATGAAATCTTTTGTCTTTCAAATGATAATTAATCAATCGGTAGAGGGTTTTTTTCTATCTTCTTTTTTCTCATTTTAAGGAGGAGAGGGTGTAATACTATGTGTATATGGAAATATGGTGACAAAAAGTTGCCAGAGAATCAATAAAATATTGGAGAGAAGAAAAAAGATAAAGTGAGGAGGAAATGGAAAAAGTAAAAAAGGTTTATGTACTTAATGGTCCCTGCAGCCTCGGTGTAAATGGTGTACCCGAGTTAAACTGACGTGAAGCATATAGAAACACAATGCTCCATACGGTGACCTTACTGAACAAAAAAGTAATCTTATCTGAGACTTAGAAATCAAACATTTCAAATATGTGAGCCCCAGCTAAGTATGAACATGCAATGTTACCTAATCTGTTAGTTTTCTGAACCAGAAAAGCAGAATACAGCTCAGGCATTTCACTCTCTCACTGATGTTACTATTCTTCTTCAAACTAAAATTGTTAAAGTGAACATAAAATGTACTACATGTAATAAAATTCAACTAGAGGTACTGTGAGCAAGCTCACAAACGATACCCCCTGCTAAGAAAATATAATAACTCAAGTATTTCTCTATTAGAAAGTAATGGATGCACCTTGTTTCTTATAGTGACCTTGAACTTGCACAAATGACCATAGCTCAAGGTCAGGGCATATTTACACGTTACAAGCAATCTTTGTGTCAAATTTTAGCTCATTTTCCATTACAAGATATGGCCTAGACAGGAATTGTGTATTTTTTAAACAATGACCTTGAACTTGCACAACTGACCCTAGGTCAAGTTAATGACACATCCCCAGGTCATAAGCAATCATGATTATGTGAAGTAGGAACTTCCAATGTTTTTCCATAAGAAAGGTATAAAGCAGACCCAAATTATGAACTTTTACTTTCAATGACCTTGAACTTGCCCAAATGACCTTGGGTCAAAATCATGACACATCCTTAGGTCATAAGCAATCTTTGTGTGAAGTAAAAATTTCCTATGTTTCTCCATAAGAAAGATATAGACCTGACACAAATTTGCAATTTTCCTTCCAGTGACCTTGAACTTGCCCAAATGACCTTGGGTTAAAACCATGACACACCCTCAGGTCATAAGCAATCTTTGTGTGAAGTAAGAAATTCCAATATTTCTCCAAAAGAGAGATACATGTATGGACCGGACATTAATTTTGGCCTTTTTCCTTCCAGTGACCTTGAACTTGCCCAAATGACCTTGGGTCAAAATCATGACACACCACCCTCAGGTCATAAGCAATCTTTGTGTGAAGTAAGAACTTCCAATGTTCCTCCATAAGAAAGATATGGACCTGACAGACAGACAGATGGATGGACGGACAGATGGATAGACAGACGGACAAACAAGCAGGGTTTGAAATTAACATTCGCCCACTAGCCATTTGCTACTAAGTTTTCGTGTGGGCGATTTGAAAATGCAATTCCAGGAGCCCAGCGATTAAACAATTCCTGATGGTAACACATTCTTTTCCAATTTTGTCCGAATGTTTCGTATTTTCTTTAAGGTTGATCACTCGCACGCTTATCTTTACCTATCTTCACTAGAAAGTCTAAACGTCTGGATGATCAAGACTACTGAAGATCATAATCAGTAAAGCGTTACATAGTTTCAAGAAGCATTACTTTTTAAAGCATTTAACTGATTTTGACAATTGTAATAATACGGATGGTATCAGCCAGCCAAAAAATTTAAGATTTTTATTTGTAATAGGAGATGGATCAGCCAATACAGCTGTAAAGGAACAAGAAGATAGGTGGTTGATTCAGAAGATTTGAGTTATGAGATTTTAGAAAATGAAGTGTTTGAAAGTTTTCAGAAATATCAAACTGAATATAAATTTATGTGTACATGTAAATAAATGATTAAAAAATAAACTTTTTTTTTTTCTTTAAAAAAAAAAGGTGGGCAACTAAATTTGATGTGGGCCCCTGGAAGGACAAAGCTAATAGTAGCCCACATGGCTAGCAAAAAATTCTACCGAGTTTAAAACCTTGACAAGGTGATTCCATTATACCCCCAAACTTTGTTTGCAGGGGGTATAATGACACTGACATAACATTTTAAGTTACAAGTACTTATCTGATTATTAGCTTTGAAATTATCATGATGTTATCAGTTCATTTTGATTTCTCATAATAGAAATCATATGAGTGAAACAATGATAATAGATCTGACTCCATTAAGATTTATATCCTAAAATTTGATTGTTTAAAACATGTGTACCCCTACTTATCTTCAGAATTGTAATCTGCACTCAATCAAATTTATTACATTTTCATAGAATCATATGCAGAATATCGATATTTATTGATATTTACATGTATATTCAGTAACATCTAACATATTCTATGCCATTTGGCAATTTGTATTGCTAAAACTAATAATATTTTTCCATAAGTCAGATTTCACAGAAAAAGACAAGTTCCGATTCTTGGAACCTTGCAGTCAGTTGATCGACAGATTAGTCTCCCCTGTTTCATACTGCTGATTCATCTTGAGGGAAAGCTGACACCCTATGTCACAGCTGGCTGTAGTGAGGCAATGCAATTAATAACACAACATTTCTAACGAGCAGTCATTTTGGAATTCAAACCATTGGCCCCACATTCACTGTATATGTAACAGTTTAAAACTACTGAACTCTATGCCATTCACTTTCCCATTACATAACTAAACTAATACATGTATGATTTACTTTTTCTTTACACAATACCATAAAAAATGTCTGTGTTGGATATTGGTCAGTGTCAAAAGTTTAACAGAGGTTCCACACCTACAGCTAAACTGTACATGTTTCAATTACAATTATTCATTTAGGACAACCTGTTGTACTGACTATGAAATCTGAAGACCGTCCATATTGAGTTCATCGTTCAGATTTAAGAATGGACATTGGAAGGACAAACAGGCATATTACTTATGGTAATTCATTCTTCAAAATAATAATGGCATATTTCAAACTAATTATCATATCATTGAATTTATACCTTTAGTTACTACCAGTATGCAAATTAGGAATTTTAAAAAATGTTTGATGCTAGCAACATAAAACTATAATGAAAGGAAATTGAAAATGATCTCTTTTGTTTGATGCATGAATATCATTTCTACTTGGAAATGTTAATGAAAACGTTGACTTGGCTTATAATTTTATTTCACCTAAATTATGTAAATTTTATCTCAGATATGATGGATTCTATAGAATCATTTCAGTACAAATATTCTATGGTATGTTTATTAAGTTGTGCTTAAGCGAAAAACACAATCAAACTATACAAGTGACAGTAGTTTTTAAATGAAGTTCACATAAATTTTAAAAGACATCAAATTAAATGATTAGAAAGATAATAATTTGATTGACAAAATCATCTTATCATCTATCTTATTGTATTTTTGACTATCATATACATGTATATAAACAAGGTTCTTGCAACGTTTTGATGTTGGGGCGTTTAAATTCAAACAATTTGTGTCATTATGGGGGTGGATCATAACACATTATAAAAATCATCATACCGTGTAATCATGCAGCTTCATTTCTCTTACTCATTACACAGAAACATCAGTAACAAGTTTTATTAATGCATGTCTTCATATGTATTTGGGGTATAACAACATTTGGGAAATTATAAATATGTTCAGTTGAGAAAAAAGATTATCAATTATTTTTGAATAACGAATGGCTTTTCAATTGCTTATACACAGGAAATTATGTCATACTGAAATACATAACGAGCATAAAATGAATATCAGAAATAAAGACTGCATGACTGCATTTATCTAGGTTTTTAACTTTTATCAAACATGCCAGTTGGGTTCAAACATCATCCAATATAGTGCCTGTAGGTAAAGAGTATGCAGTGACCTTGAACCAATTTTAAGAATCAAAAGACAAGGTTGTGAGGTCTCTCTGTGAAAATGGGTAGAGGGTGTGCATTGGATCCAATGTCAATGTCGAATAACCTCTATGTAAAACAAAAACCCTTGTTCTCTCCCTTTGGTCAAGTTGGGCTCACACTTCACCCACAGAGTGTCTGGGTTAAGGGTGTGGAGGGACCTTCAACCAATTTGGTCAAGAATGAAAATTTGTGATGGAAAATCCCTGTTTGTAGTAGCTATTGGTAACTTATAGAATAATAAACAAGAAAAAAGCTGTGAATGTGACAGCAAACCCGGTTTTCTTTTGTGTAAACAGTATCCATAATCCATTTGTCAACCCTGAATTGATAAACACTACCTATTCAGAGAAATGGGGTACCCTATATGCAATGCTTTGCCAAAAAATAACGAAGTTCAACAGCTGGTATTTTTTCCATAAATTATCAAAAATCAAAATCCAAGTAATATGCACATCTCTGATATATGTACAGTTGATCTGCAAAATAACAACTTCCTATCCTGAAAACTGTAGGCGGACTTATCTGTACAATAGGGGTACCCTATATGCAATATTATGTGAAAAAAAATGACTAAGTTCAACAGCTAATATTTTTTTCATAAATTATCAAAAATCAAAATCCAAGAAATATGCACATCTTTGATATATGTTCAATTGATATGCAAAACAACAACTTCCTATCTTGAAAACTGTAGAAGGGGTTATCCATACAATAGGGGTACCCTAAATGCAATATTATGCGAAAAAATGACTATTAAGCTCAACAGCTGGTATTTTTTTCATAAATAACCAAAAATCAAAATCCAAGTAATATGCATATATATCTCTGATATATGTACAATTGATCCGCAAAACAACAACTTCCTATCTTGAAAACTGTAGGAGGAGTTACCCATACAATAGGGATACCCTTTTGCAGCTGCCCACCCGCCATTTTTACCATTTCAATAACCGGATTTTTCCTATGGAAAACCCAGTTAAAAATCTGATGAGGCATGACAAATTATTTGTATTGTTCTGATTTCCTTGTCCACACTATTTTCCAGGAACTCTTTAATCCTAATTTTCTTTTAGCTATATGGGATCAGGACCCAAATATTATTATCAAATTTAGTAAAACTGTTTTGAATAAATTCTCCTTTAATAATAAAGTTTATGGATTTGATTAATAAATATTCTGTAAGTAAATAATAGTGTCTGTGAATTTATTTACATTGCATTATAGAATTATATGCACTGATTGGGTTTTTTTTTTCATTTCTCTACTAAAACCCACTGAACATCAAACTTTCTAAATCTTCATACGTACCCAAAAAAATCTTACCTTCCCATTTTCTGATAACGAATCAATGATGCATGAAAAACCACAGGTGACACTCGATGGCTCGAACTTCGATCTCTCGAAGTTCTTGATCTCTCGAAGTGAAATCACGGTCCCGATTTTTCCTCTATATAACTAAGCAAATTTACTCTTGATCTCTCGAACTCCGATCTCTCGAAGTTCTTGATCCCTCGAAGTAAAACCAGGGTCCCGTTATACATATTTCATTGTTTTTCACTCTTGATAACTCGAAGTGGTGTATGTGTACACACGCGACCGATCAAGCGTATAATTATAGCTCCGCGTGTACCTTACCTGGATGGTCAAGTAAACGCCTGGGGCTAGCGTGGTAGTGTTAATTGGTTGATTACGTAAGTGACACTACCCTTTGCTTCCTTGAAAGGGTAGACTGATCTATTGAATTGAACAACTTTTAAAATTTACGGTAAATGAAACCTCTCTTTATTTAAAATATTCTGAGATTAAGAAAACATTAAATACTTAAAAGTGTTTAAAGTGAAAAAAAAAACACTTAATAAACATACAGCTAAGTTTTGTATTGTTTAAATTGAAGTAATGTATCAGAAAATAAGAATAAAACCACGTTAGACTATCCTTCCATGTTATAAATATAAACTTCCGGCTACTATAATTTTAGAACCAAAATGACCGTAACAAAAATTTTCGGATTTTTTTAAACTTTCGATCTTTCGAACTCTTGATCTCTCGAAGTTTAATCATGGTCCCCTGAAGTTCGAGTTATCGAGATTCACCTGTATATATTTTTTTAAGTCAGACTGGATGCTTGCTATGCACTTAGTTATGTTGTAAAAGACAGTTATATGCTTACACTTACTCTGTATTTAGGACCGTGTGAAGAGTACGCAAAGTAGTGCTACAAACTACATAGCATTGCAGACTTCCCAATTTTCCAACATGGACTTCTGTCTTAACTCTTAGACTGACAGGTTGAGATCAATTGCCCAAATGGGCTATAAATAATAGCCTGTATGAGATATAATATCCAGAATGGGATATAAAAATACAGTGCAAAAAAATCAAATTTTTTAATTTCGTAATTTTCGATATAAATCTGTATAATTATATATCACATGCAACAATTTTTGGTTAGCAAGTATTCCTATACAACTATTGTTTATAAGGTTGATCCCCAAGAACTTTTGGATCTACTGAGGGATCAACCTCTTAAACAGTAGTGTTACAGAAAAACTTGCATACATGTGACATGTACAGGCGGTACACAAAATGTAGTGTTTTTTCGACCCCATAAGTAATCAGTCACAGAATCATGGCGGGACACCAAAATTCACAGAAAATGAAAATTATTTTGAATTTTTCGCTAAATACCGCCATTTTCCTCTAATTCTCACTCGCGAGACACTGGAAAACATTACCAGTCCTTTGTTTACCATAAATTGTTGCATTCAATTGATTTTAATGTGGATTTAATTAATTTACCATATTTGTTACATAATAAGAAATTTAGATTGTTTTGCACTGTATTTTCATATCCCATTCTACCCTACACTACCATCTGTAACACTCAACTAAATATGAGGGTTGTATGCTTGACAATAAGTCTCAAATTGAGAGAGAAAATCCCTTTCAACCAAATTCCCAGATCATTTGATTAAGAAAATAATACTAGCCCTTATTCTAGTAGATGAAATATTACATATCACGCATAGCAAATTAACCAGCATTTAACACTGTTTAAACTTCATGTTTGTCACAATTTTTAAACCCTCTATCCTACATGGGATAAAATTAATTGCTTTAAACATGTGCATTATTAAGCATAAATAAATATGACAACTGCAGTTTCTAACATACCTTTTATCTTATTTTAAAATATCACTTCCCTAGATAAGGGTTTATTTAAAATAAGCATTATGTGTTTGGCATGTGAATGGCTTACCCAGAGTTGCTTTCGTCTGTCATTTTGATGCTATGAACTCGAAGTTTATTCGCAATGTCTTTCAAGTTCTGCAAAGTCTTTGCATCGGGTCTGTGGTATTCACTCATTTTGGCGTTACGTGTGTGATACAAGACGTTGACAAGTTATATGAACGATAGTTACAACACCTGAAGAACAACCGGCTAAAAAATTCACGCTCTCGTTTTCCACCGGAAACAGATCAGAAATATCGAACCCGACTTAAAAGGGACACCCCCCCCCCCACATTTTTTCGGATCGTATACAAATACACTTTTAAAGTGTATATTTTAAAAATCGCTAGCATATTGCGTATTTTTTTTGGGGGGGAGGGTGGGGGTTGTGGGGGTTTTTGTGTTTTTGTTTTTGTTTGGTTTTTTTTTTATTTTTGCATTAGAAAACTTTGTTTTTATAATTTGTAGGCCTACCTACATTTTAAAATTTCACATATAAAAATGCTTTGATTATTGAATATAACCTTCTGTTATTTTTACACATGTATCCACAAAGTTCTTGGTACAGGCTAACAAGAAGGGAAAGTTTTAAAGTTGTGAATATGTATTCCAGAAACAATTTTATAAAATATTTTATTAGAAAAAAAAATCAGGATGCATAATCCCATAATGCAAATCATTGCAAAACATTTCTTTTAAATTGGCAGTTTCACATAGTTATATACAATTTAAGATAATGAAAACAAACAGTTTATCTTCGTTACTTACACGGTAAAGTCTTTTTGACTCAAAATTCCTGTTGTAAATGCATTTTTCTGATTTTTTTTCAACAAAATTATGAATTCATTAATTTATTTGGTAACGGGAACGCCAATATTGAAGGTAATTATAATTAATGTTTTGTTTTGTTCTTTAAATCTCTAATCTCTTCGTTCCATGGACCTTTGCCCTAGACCTACTGGGGCCTCTCAACAGTCCAAAAACCCCTTGCCTCTGAAAGTCCATCCTCCTGTTTAAAAATTCATAGATCCACCCTGCAAATTTTATTTCATTCTCGAAGCATCCAGGTATATAGTATATATGAGTTTGTTAAAATACTCTGACCCTGGGCTCATGCACGGATTCAGACATTTTTTCAAGGGGGTCCAATGGATAATTTATTATTATTTATTACTATTATTATTATTGACTCCCCAATGTGATCCCACCCTACCCCCTGGAAACATGATTTGAACAAATTTGAATCTACACTACCTCAGGATGCTTCCACACAAGTTACAGCTATTCTTGCTAAATGGTTTTTGAAAAGAAGATTTTTTTTGTTTAATTCCAACAAATTTTCAATAATTCTAAATTATCTCGTGACCCTTCATTTTAACAAACCTGAATCCTCTTCACCAAATAATGCTTTGTGCCAAGTTTGGTTGAAATTGTCCCACTGGTTATGAAGAAATCAAATATGTAAAAAAGTTTACAGACGGACGGACGGACAGACAGACGCCGGAGAAAAAGTCATCAGAAAAGCTCACTTGAGCTTTCAGCTCAGGTGAGCTAAAAATGTTATCTTACAAACACTGACAAATCATTGATGTTAAAACTCCTAAATACATAATAATGGTTGGCCATGGTTTCTTGTATATGATAAAGATTCTAATTTGTTTTATTAATCCTAAATCCTAAAATCCTAAAAACATTACAGCTGCTAGAAGGATATGTTGTTTTCTAAAAAACTGTTTCAACGCTAGAAAGGGAAGTCAACAATGAACACTTATACAATTTTATGAATACCAATAATAGTCTTCGCACAAGCCTAGTTTTGTTCACCCAATGTTTTGTCTATTGTAGATTTATTAGTTAATATTTAACTTTTGCATGCTATGTTTAATGTTTTGTTTTATGTAACTCATATTCATGACTGTATACCAACATGGTAATTGTCAATAAATGAATTAATCATGACCCCTACCTCCATCCCCAAGCCCGACCAGGATTGGGACACATGCAGACACCTGACGTAAAATATTTTTCTCATATACCCCCTACCTAATAATGTATTATTAGGTAGGTGTATTATTGGATATAGGGGTATATATTCTTATTATAAAAAAATATATATATAATGTCAGGTGCCTGTGGGTTGGGACATAAAAAGTTCAGCAGAGTTTTATAGATGTACAAAAATACAGAGGGGATAAAGCTCTATAAGATAAAACTTTGGAATAATGCGTACATTGTAACATTGCATTATTGTCCTCATGTACCATATAGGTCTCGATGATTTTAAGTAATAAATGAACTAAACTAAAATGAAACTCACCGACTTTGCCCCTTGCTGGCGTCTTGTTTTGTTGCGTTAAGAACTCAGGCCAATTCAAGTCTTATACATAAGTTCAGGCCTCTCTAAGTCTTACATACGTATAGAATACTATACTGTTGGGCCCTAACACCCCACCCACCCCTCGTTCACGAGTCTCAAATGAATTTCTGGATCAGTCGCTAATGTTTTTTCTCCATAATTTGATGTTTGTAAAGAGGTTTTTTTTTAATGAGAAAGGGCGTACAAATTTTTTACGTGATTGAAATGTACAGTACTTTCTCAAACAGTGTTTCATTTTGGCCCTAAATACCACATTATATAAAAAAATATATTTTGATTAAAGGTTTAAAAAACTTAAAAATTATGTAAATTTAGACCAAGGGGACAAATTTTCGAATAAAAAGGTGGATATGATCTTTTTTAAAAAAGTTGAAAACAATAAACAATATTTCCAACAAGTTATTTGTACAAATGGGTTCTGTGAATGTCAACGTGTACGTGTAACATCTAAATTTTAAAACTCTCTCTCTCTCTCTCTCTCTCTCTCTCTCTCTGTCTCTCTCTCTCTCTCTAAATTTAGCATGGATCTCCATTCACATTCCCAACATTTTCCCACAGGTCACATGATCAAGCCGCAGCAATCATGTGACCAAAATGGAATTTAAGTCATGCTGTCTCTATCACACGAAGAATAACGGCATGTAGAAACAATAATATTTCTCATCGATAGATCCACCTATAGGCTACCATACCCAGCAAACCCATATGTAAGTACAGACAAAGTTGAGAATGATTTTCTGCAGACTACGCAACGTCCACATTGTTGTGATTTGAAGCATGTGGTCGCGGTTGACTGGTCACGTGTTCTCGATTGATTGGATTGACGTGATCAATATTTTCAGAGTCCAGCATCCATGACCCGATAAAGATGGAGAATCCATTAGATGTCTTATCCCGCGCGGCGTCTATGCTAGAGACAAATCAAATAACACAAGGTAAGATGTTTTACCATATTATAACTCCCCTCCCCCCGTTTTTACCGCATTCACTATATGTAGAAGCCGTTTCGTCCTAAATTTATTTTTTTTGCTCTAAAAATATATTTCATACTTATATCTTAAGTGTCGAAGAAGTGGTTGTCGTGATTTGGTAATTAAGAGTATGTACATGTATAAATTGGCTTTCTAAACCCATTAGAATATATTTTAACTCGCGGTCGATATGTTCTTTGTTGTGCAGTGAAGGAACATTCCGCGCATTCCTCAGAGGTGTTTAATAAAACAAACAGATTATGTTTTGAATATTGGCGAGAAAAAGTTCTCAAATTGCTTTTTGGGGGGCACTGGGCACATTTTGAGATGCCAAATGACCATGGATCGTCTTCTTTTTTGGAGTTGTTTGTTTGGTAACACAATGGAATGTTTGGTATTTTAGGCAGGTGGTAACTGATTTTGAAGCAGGCATTTACAAGCAGGAAAAAATCTATTAAGTGGTGGAAAAATATGCCGGGTATCTTGGTTTTTGGTCAATACAAAATGGGAACAAATAAAATACATAACAATGATGAATTTCATTTGTAGAATGCTAATGAATTTTTATTTATATGCAGAAATTTTAAAGCTCCGTTTGAATATTAATCCATGATTAAAACAAATTACTTCGTGTATTTAAATTTTAAATTTTGTTTGATGATGTCTTTAAATTCCATGCATTATAGATATTAAAGTAGAAAGACACTACAATTAATGGTGAGAATTAAATTAAAGGAAAATAATAATGCGAGGAAAGGGAAATCCTTTTATTGGAACAAACTATGCAATATCTTAATGACAATCCATTCAGGGTTATTCTCACTTACACAAGGCACAGAATTCTCCCTTCCTGATTTTGGGGTTCGATCATTTTAAATTTCTCCTAAGCATATGTATATATTTGGGTACATTTTCTCAAAGATATGTTAATCTATGGACAGAAAGGAGGGTGGAGTAGGGGATGGTGCTTTTGACATGGGCCCTTTATATTGTGGTCAGTACCTCTTAAGACTAAGCATTTATAATTTCATTAAGCAGGCAAAGATTGTTTGTTCTTTACTTGTGAAAACTCTTTAATTTTTGATGATGTTCAATAAAGAGATGGGTGTAAAAAATAAACCTGTCTAACACATGTATCTGTGCATGTATCCATGGTAACTATCCATCAGATTAAAAATAAATACATATACCTGTATATTTACTAGACCAGGTACCTGTATATTTACTAGACCAGGTATTAATTTCATATTTCATTTAGAATTTTCTTAAAATTATTACAAAAATTATGAATACTCATTGTACCTGTCTTTGAAACGTACTACCAATCATGAAAATAATTACTGGTAGTTTGTATATTGTTGAGATGGGGTTTTTTTTTCGGT
>WFKH01003881.1:25633741-25654371 GCA_016163765.1 Magallana hongkongensis | reverse complement strand
TTGCCATCCAAAACTGGCATCCATATCCTGCTGCATTTACCGGTCTCTGCATTTTCGAAAAAATATTTACTTATTATTAATATATTGTACTTTCATCATTATTCATTGAACACCAATTATCAGATTGTTAAATCGATCCACAAAATCAAATGTTCATCTACAGGATACATGAAATGTAATAACAATTTACTGGTAATACTGGTTAGACTGTTGTCCCTGATTTCATGTAGTCTTGAAATGATGTAAAAGAAATATGAGTAAATCCACTGTAAAAAAAAATGTGAATGAGAATTTAGAAGAAATGACATCCTGGTGAGCGATTTATTGAGAAATTAAATCATTTACTAGTATGTAAATGTAAATTTGAATCATGTTTCGATACTGTAACACACTGAAACTGATCGATATTTTAATTAGATATTTCTGCATTATCTGCTAGCCATTAATGCAGACTAAATCCTACATCTACTTAAAATCAAATTATACCGAGTTGTGCATGACCTTTCAGGGAATTTAATTACAGTATTGATTATGAAGTTGCAGATATGTACACGTGGACTTATACTGCTCAAAATGATTAGAAAACTCTTGTTGAATTTGTCCTGTATGTCCGTGAGGCTTATCAAGCTTTTGATGTCCATAAGCATGGGATAAGGTTCGATGGACGTCAAAGAGAATAGCGAATACATTTCCGATGACTGCGATGGTAAACAGCGGTGAAGGAATTGATTTTTTTTTCTTTTTCCATTATAAAAAAGAAAGAATGTAGGCAATGTAGACATCAATATCTCATTAATGGAGTTAGACATGCTTGACTGAATCCTTGTTGTTTAAACTCATTTAGAGATTGTTTGGACTGATTTTGTTGATTGACACATGATAGGGTGTCAAATGTCGGTGAGTAGCCAATCATGTGGACCACTGGTGAGAATTCCTGGAGATCCAGTGCTCTGTTACAATGGATGTCTTAATTAACTATATTCTTTAACATGGAAGTATTTAATATACATTTTAATTTGTAACGGAAAGGGGGATGGGGGTAGGCTATGTTTTCTATAGAGGTTGGGGGTATGAATGCAATGAATAAAAACTGTGTTGGGATGTATGAATATAAACTATGTCTTCATATTTATGTGAATTGTAAGAGATCCAGTGTCTGTTGTCTATCAGTGTCCTTCAAGACGGCAGAGTAAAATATACATTTTGATTTTGGTGGGATGGGGAAATTGGCACACTACAATGCATTTTGCCTTTAAAGGTGTGGTGTTAGTACATGTACATAGAAATGTTTTGGAAAATGGAGATCTCTATGTATAAATAGGAATTAATTATGTCATCATGGTTCAAAATATCTCAAATTCAGACACAAGTTTCTAATGTTTTAGTAAACAAGGCTCATAAATCACTCTTTAAAAAATTTTGAGTGAATGATTATATGTTCTTATTGATATGAATCATTTGTAAGAGGTATGAAATGTTCAGATAGGAAATAAATTTTATTAAGTTCTTGCAAGTAAACAAGTAAAGGTTCAAAGCAGAGTACTCTAACTTAGAAAAAAAAAACCAAGGGAATTTAAAACACACAACAACTGTCGAAAATATCTGGTGATGACCTATAGAATCATTTGTCATGGCCACACACAGATAAGCGCTTATCTCAGCAAAGATTGGCAAATGTCAATCACACAAGGGGAGATAGCTCTGAATTTTTGTGAAAATTCATAATTTATAGTATATGAGATATATATATATATACCCTCATTCTTTGCATTTTTGTTCTACAAGATAGAAAAGATAATAGGTGTGTTAAAGTGCAGATATTATGAGGCAAAGGCTTTTTCAAAAGTTCATGAATGGTGTTTGTTCTATACTGACTTGTAATTGAGACAATTTGGAGGTTTACAAGGTTAAATTCTTGGGAGATAACATGTTTCAAAGAGTGGATATGAAAAGTATGAAAAGAAGGGAAATAATGAAATGTGTTATTTTCTAGTAACAAAAAATATAGAATGTGTTATTTTTATTAGTTATGTTAGCCATTCAGATGGCACTGGCTTTGAAGACCTAGCGCCTGTCTTCTATATAATAACTTATTTCAGAGTTTATAAAGCAATGGAGTGGGTGAACTCAGATGACTCAAGGGTTGGGTCAATGACTGGTAAACAGGTTATAAGTGAAATATTTGTGCTTGTCAAGTTGGCTTTAGAAAATGTAAAAAGAAAAAAAAATGTGGAGAAAATTGAAATATCTTTACATAATTGAATTCTAAATTTATGTGAATTCAGAGATATGAATGACCTAAAATTAAAGTTGATGTGTTGCAGAAATTCTGCAACACATCAACTTTAATTTTAGGTCAGTATATATATTCTGAATACTGATCTATAAGAAAGTTTTATATTATAGATAAAGCAAAAAAAAAATCCAAAACCCTGAGACTTTAGTTTGAGGAGGGAAGTCACAGTTTTTCTGGGTTGGTGACTTTGGGATTTTGCTGGTTTCATACTTGCATTTGTTTGTCTTGCAATTTGGAATTTTCATACCTGTTGTCAAGTTATAAATTTACCTTGATCTGGAATTAGTGACATGTTAAAGACAAAGTACCGTTTCAGTGGTAGTGATTTGGCATTTCACGGTCTTTGTATTAATATATCAATTGATTAATATCTGATTTTGTGTATATGATATGATATGATTCAACATTTTAAAGTGGTGCAATATTTATTTGTGTCATGATTGTTTAAAAAACATATTTTCGCTTTTGTATTAAAATCATACCTCAGCATCTTTTTAATGGTACATGCATTGGACATATTTTGTAATCTTGATATGGGATGATTTTGCAACTTCTATTTATTTATACTTCAGATTAAGCATCTTTCATTAGTACATTTGTACATTTAGTTGTGCAGCATTTCCTTCTTGATGCCAATTCATGAAGATCTCCAGCATGTATTTGTACCCAATACAAATACATGTACTGACAAAGCTCACAGAAATACAGCTTCCACATAAATATTCATGGCATTCCAAAATTCAGGAGGGCCAAAGTACATTTAACAGACAATGGAATCCTGCAAAATCCATTGAAGTGAAGTGTCTGAATTGCACTTTGCCCCTTTTGAGGGCTGAGGTTGTTCAGATGCAGGGGGCAAGGTGTGAATCATGTCCCCCAGCTATGTATATTTATATATCTATGATAGGCATGTACAACCTGATAGCTAGGTCTAGGCTCATCAAATCTTATCTGGGAAAAGTTAAGGTACCGGTATATATGGATTGAAACATAATAGCACTATAGGTAATCTACAATTGAAGAGATGTATGTTATAGAAGAAAATTATGTACCGATACACAAATGTACCGAGTACTGTCCCTTTGCTCAATACACTTTGCAACCACCAGTTGCGTTCATAATGCTATAAAAACAACCACTCTCTGAGTCAGATCAAAAGCCAAACATAAGTAGTCAACAAAAAATGTTATTAAACATGGTATTATGCTTAGCTGGCATGATATGCTAATGCACATCATGGACTGTTCATTTGATATAATAGTACAAAATTTCTCTCACCACAAACTGTTTAGAATGGGAGGCCCCAGATGATGATGATGATGATGATGATGATGATGATGATGATGATGATATTTTAGCTTTGTTTATGTTGTCCTTAATTGAATCAAGTTGAATAAAGCAGCAACAAAATCATCCAAAAAAAAAACCCCAAAAAACCCGAAATAAACATTGAAGTAGAAATAGAAAATTTCAAAACACAAATGTTCCATTTTTCTAGAGTAAGTCCAGCTTTAAATTGTAAGGTGTTATTATGCAGAAAAATTAGTTCTCGATCAATTTGTGTGTTGAATATATTTCCATGTTGTCTGATACTTCATCAGTAAAAAAGGGAATTCCAAGAGGATGGAAATGAATGGAATTCAAGAATTGTGTAAACTTGAAGGAAGGAAACTCCAGGAGTATGTAAATGAGGGGAAGTTTAGGAGAGTGTAAAGAATGAAAATTCCAGGAGGATGTAAATGAGGGGAATTTTAGGAAGGTGTAAAAGAAGAAAACTCCAGGAGTATGTAAATGAGGGGAATTTTAGGAGGGTGTAAAGGATGAAAATTCCAAGAGGATGTAAATGTAGGGTGGAATTACTGTAGATTCCCAATTTAACGCAAGGAGTCAATATTAGCGTAAAATCGTGAGAAGCAACCCTTGCTTGCAAACTTTACTTTATGACAGTTGCAAACTACATGAAATTATACTGTAAAAGTGGTTATTTACATGGGGAAAAATTTACACTAGTTACATGGTATGCTTAAAACTGCATAAAATACCCCTGCGCGTATGGTAAACAAATCAAAACTTTAGTGTGGTAAATCAAGCATCCGTGTACTTAATACCCACACATATTGTTTGACTATAAAAAACGCATACTTAACCACTCTTTAACAGTGAAGTAAATTTGATGCTCGCAATTTTATATTCTCATGATTTGATACAAATCGACAGAATCGCAGAATTAAGTAAAAATAAGGAATCTACAGTATAAGGGGTGTAAAAGAAGGGAATTCTAGGAGGATGTACATGTAATGGAAAGGAATTTTAGGAGCTAGGATGTAAAGGGAATTCTAGGAGGATGTACATGCAAATGAAGGGGATTCCAGGAGAAGGTTTAATACATTACATAAATACATCTGGTGTGGTACATGCACATAGCACGGTGCTTAACAACAACACACAGAAAGAATGCTAATGAACCAAGGCCATCCTATCATTGTCTTTGAAGTGTCTATAAATATCCATATTACAAATCTAAGGTATGCTTAACCTTGGAGCTTGGTTATTTTTAGAGAAGAGGAATTTGTTAGATTAATCTCCTGTTAATGTGAATTACCTGTATTTTTAGGTTTTTTTCATTCAGATCAGTATCCTCATAAAACTAATGAATGAATAAATTAATATTAGTTTGAATCTTTTTAAACTAGTTTATATTTTAATAACTGATATTATTTAATGTACTTGTAAACTTTAGGATACATTTTGTGAAAGACGTATGATGACATATTGTAGTAATGCAGGCACATAGCGTGGAGAGGCTAGACAATAAGAGGAGGGGCCAATTGGCTTAAATTGTTATGTTTGTTTTTCTTTTATAATAAAGTGTAGGGGCCAGGCCCCCTGCCTGCCCCCCACCCCTTGTTGCTACATGTGTAGCTGACTAAAATTGTAATTAACATTAATAAGTTGTAAGAACTATTTTTCTCTCAGTGTCATTAATTTCTAATCTCTATAGCAATATAATTATGGATTTTGATTAGGCTTATAATTTCTTTTATTGTAAGGGCCTAAATTAAAAGAAATTCAGATGAATTTAAATTATATATAGTTAAATGGCCACCCATTTTCAGTGGAAGATCTTCTCATTAAGGGAGATAACTCTTCTGTAATTCTTTAAAAAGAGGCATTTGGAATATTCATTTACATCAACATCCCTGCCAGACTGTGGTTATATATGTATAGCTATGAAGCTTTGCAGTCAGTTGATCCCAACTGCAAACTGGCTAAAAATTAGGACACTTTGATGAGTCAATAGAACTATAGAATGTCTTTAAAGCAAAACATCAATTGTCATGTCATATCAAATTTGTCATTTCTGTACATTTTGTTAATATCTGTAATTCCCTCAAGGAATAATTCATTGAGCACTCTAACTTAATATTAATTTCCTGTGACTCATGACAACAGTCTGAAAACACACCAACCTGATTTGAAATGATGAATTAGGTGGGTTATTTTTTTTTTTTATTTCAAAATTCATGCATGGTTAGTAGAATATATTTTACATGATTTTGTCCCACCCTTTAGGTTTTTGTTTTTTTATAATGGATAATTTAATAAACATATTTAGTTTGTGAATGCTATAATTATTTAAAGAATTTGAAACAATTTTTAAAAAATAATGTTCCGGTTTCAAGACCATTTAATTATGATTTGACTCAAAAATAATTCTGTATTTTCCATGTTCAGGTTAGAAAACTAGTACATTGGACTTCCACCAATTTATAATGATGGTATTTTCAGTTACATGATGTATACATTTACTTCATGTATATTTAAAACTTTAAAAACTTATTTCTTTCTACATTCTTGTAGAATACTAGTGGAATTAAAGAAAAATGCATAGAGGTTATGTTAAAAGTAGGATCATTGTTGATTATCAAAAGATTTTTTAGACATCTTTCTGTTTAATTAATTTAGAAATGTCAGGAATGAAATTCCAGAAATAGTTTTCTGGGAAGCTAGTTAAGGTTATGTTTGGGCTATTTAGAAGGCAGCTGCCAAGAAATTATGCAAAGAGAGATAACTCTACCTGTCCTCTTAAAAAAAATTAGTGATTTCAAGATAGATAACTCTTGTTTTCTTCTTGTAACGTCTATCTACATGTAGAAGAAAATGAGGGGTAAAAATATTTGTGGTCTAAAAATTGGCATTGTTGGAATGTCTACCAGTATTACCGTCTGGGGGAAAAGCTGAAATGGAATTTGAGCAATTTGTTTGAAGATGTATTTTTATGCAGAGAAATAAGATAATTGGAGCAATGAAGATCTCTAATATGTGAAAAGGGAGACTTCGATAATCAAAGAGGAAGGGAAAATACGTCATCATTGTTGTCAGAATACACAGTTTTATCCATCACTATCAATCAAGCATGGCTGGGTGGCACAGGCATCAAGTTCTGCTGAAAGCTGCTAGAAAAAACAAGATGTCTGAAGCCATAGCATACGGCTGACGTTGAATGAAGATTTGAACATGCAGGGATTAGCTGATCCAAGATTAATGGTTTCCCCTACATCTTAGCTGGATATAGCCCAGCAGCAGTTTATCTGTGGGTGGTTTACGTGATGTCGTAAATTGGAGCAGAGATATGAGCCAGTCATGTACCCTTAGATTTCATAATTGTCTTTTTTGCTGGAAAAATTCAGTTTTTGCATTGAAGGGTAAAAACTTGGTTAATCCTGGTGATGAAAAAAGTATTTTAAATGCAGTATTGTTGCTTTGAAATTTAAAATCTAGAGCAGGAAGGATTTGCTTAATCTGAGTCACAAACCACAACAGCCTGTTGAAAGTGTTAACAATTATAAAATTGTTTTATTAGGTTATCTATTTAATTTCCCCCATTTCCTTTGTTGGTCATTTATAGAGGATTGCCAAGAAACAAGTGTAAGACATTATTAGATCATTCGTTACTCTCAAATTTAAGATGCTGTGTTTATACAATTTATATTCAACCACTAGTAAGAGTGCAATGTCTAAATCAGATGAAATTTCAGTGTAAAAGAAAAGTATATTTTTAGTGAGGAGATGGATGATCCCTTTCATTTCTCTCGCTTCAGCTGCAGATAAGATTGAGAGGGAGGGAGGTGATGTATAATGATACAAGCTGCATGAGTATATGACATGGTTAATTAATCAGTATATGAACTAGACAGAAAAAAAGCGGTCTCATTGTCTTCTATGTGGGAGGACTGATGCCCTTGACTTAGATTTGTTGGTTGGACAGAGATGTGAAAGATGGGTACCAGTTCAAGTTTGTGGTTTTGTAGTGGTACGCAGTGGAACAGCGGTGTACGTGGTCCTAGGCTGCATGGTGTTCTAGATTCAGGAAGGTTTGTCACTCAGGCGTTTTCTTGTGTTTACTTGTACTCTTAAAAGTTTTAAGTATCTCGAGAAACAAGCTGCAAAAAGGTGCAGAAGCAATGATGAAAATTCACAGGGGGCACAATTATGAATTAGCTATGACAGGAAAACTCTCCCCTTAGTTTTCTGCGATTAAGCAGGTATGGGTGGAAATGTCCTATTGCTGTTACACAGATATATGATAAGGTGCCAAAATAGAAAGTGTGGAGAATTATATTATTACAACATGTATTTGGGGGATGATTTCCTGCACTTGTGGGAGTAAAAAAAACCAAATCACGATTAAGGTGCAACATCTTCATCCATTGCAGCCTCCTCCTCCTACATTTATAGCACAACCTTGAGAACACAACACGCTTAACACTTCTGTGTCAAACATTGTAAAACACTGTCATTCATTATCATCCACACCACCTAGGGATTCGCTGGGAAGTTGAATAATATGGCAGTCTTAGTCATAACAGAAGGTGTATTATCGCTCTGTAAACAGAACGATATTTATATTTATACATCCCATGAAATTCGATTGTAAACAACCCTTATGAAATTTCCTCATAGATACCGAGTGTACTATTTCAGGGTCTGATATCAACTGCCACTTTTGGGTCTGCTTATCGACCCTAGAGCAGACCCGTCAATTCCAAATCTCAGCCTCTAATCCCGCCTTATACAACAATTTGCAAAACATTTGGGTGTATGTTACATTAAGGTTTTGGTTTATTTTAGTTTTTGGTTTGAGTAGAGTAATTTGTGCCCTCAATGTCTTTCTTCCTTGGGATTTTATCTTGACTAGTAAAGTTCAAGGTTATTCATCAAGTTCAAGGTCAAATGTGTCCATAATGATTAATACAAATTAATGATTTATTTGGTTACATTTCATTGTGGCCACACAACATCTGTCTTTACATGTACATGTTTTTATCCCCTTGCGCAACTTGTTGCGAAGGGGATATAGCATCGCTACCGTGCGTGTGTGTGTTCGTATGTGTGTATGTGTGTGTGTGCACTCCATTTCAATTTTCTACTTCCAATAGAATTTCCTCAACCTTTGCACAAATATGCCTCATTGTAAAAGATTAAAACAAATGCAATGTCATATTAATTGGTCAAATTTTTATGCAAAAACTTAGATAAAATTACACCATTGTAAAGGAGGGGGGCATACATTATGACAAAATTCGTTCAAAACTAAAAATATTTATCATAGATTGCACACTTCTGTAAAATAACAAATAAACAATGCATGTGCCTTTCCAAACCATTACTATTACAAATTATTATTTCATTAAATCAATGTCATATTCAACTTTGTATATGAGTTATCAATCGAAATTTCTGAGTAAGAGACACTAAGAGTTATCAATCACCCAGAGCGAAAGTAGCGTGACAGAACAACGTTACGGTGAGTTAATAGAGTAAATAGCTTAATGTGTGTTTGAATGTTTGTTATTATCCCCTCGTGCAACTTGTTGCGAGGGGGATATAGCATCGCTGCTGTGTGTCCATTGTCAGCTCTTTAACAAAATTCCAAGAAAACCCTCTAATGAACATTCATCAAACTTTGTACACTTCTTTGGCATGGTAAAAGGACAAACCCGGTTTGATTTCCAAATCAATTGATTCAACATTTTTTAAATTATCGTAAAAAAGTGAAGTTTAAACATGAATTTTATGTACGACTTGACAATAGACATTTCCGGTAATTTAGTAAATCGCTACGGTATGCAGTTCAAATCAAAAACTTGAGATTTTAATCTAGCTAGTAAAGGTTAAAAAAAAAAAAAACTCCAAACGTTTTGTAGTACATGTATTGGAGGGTTAGAAGATTGCCCATAGGTAAAAGTTGAAGCGGGCAAGAAATTTAAGTCATCCGATTGACATCGAAACAACCAGTCGACAAACGGGCAAATTTTCCCGTATTACTTACAAAAGAACTGGTCCAAAATTCAGAGGAGACTTTGACAGATACCGCACATTTATCACATGAAGATTGTTTCATATTAATAATAGCTGCATATCTACTACTATGGGTTGACATACCACAATTGCACAAGCAACTAGAATTGTCTATCAGAGCAGACTACAGATCGCTAGATCTTCAGCTTATTTCATAATATATATGGATCATTTATGAAAATGAATGTCACTTAATGAATCTAAATTATTTAACTTTAAAGCATATGTGTACATGTGTTTAGTTTCTGCTAAGAATAGGAAAACTGTGCAACCACGTACATGTAACACCCCCCCCCCAACCCCAATTTATACACTACAAAGCTTGGGGATTAGGATAAAATAGATATAATGAATTCAAATTGGTTTTTAGAAATACTTGTGTTATATTTAATTTGATCTGATAAATTTTGATCTGAAAAATTTACATGTATTTTCCTAAAAAATGCATTTCCCCGTACAACAAGTCATGTCGCGAGGGGATGCTCCGCTTTGCGGTGCCCTTGTTATATGTTGATCTAATTACTGTAAACCTACTTTTATTCGGGACGACTTATATCACAATTTACTTCCGATAAACTGGTTCGCGACAACTAATGTTAAGCCTAATCCAGACCCGTGTTGTTATAACAACCATATGATAAGGACTAGTTTCGCGGCAAGAAATATTTGCGACGACGAGGCTCTCCGGAACCTCAGGGAAATTTCTTGCATGCGAATAAAAGTTGGTTTACAGTAATTCTATTTTACAACAAGGTTATGGATAATTTAGTTATTGCTTCTACGACTTGTGTAGAATAACTTGCAAATGTCATTCTGTGCCCACTATTTCTTTAAGCCTTGAGATTTTATCTTGAGTAGTAAAGTTCAAAGGTTATTCATCAAGGTTAAGGTCAAATGTGGCAATAGTGGTTTAATAAGGGTGTAAAGTAATGGTTAATTAATGGGTTTTTGGTTACATTTTATTGTGGCCACACCCAGGACAGTATAATGCTTGACAAATATATCTTGTCATTACATGTCTTAATATGTTTCACATATTCTAATATACCCATGTGGACTAAATTAATTACTGGTATCTCCCTATGTTTAAATAATATTGTTAATATGTAAAAAGGCTTGCGAATAGAAAATTTTGGTATGCTTGATTTACCCATCCGCTATTTCAATGCATGCACTATTAAAAATATGATTGACTTCACCAGGGCATATCATTGCACTTTAATGTAATTTGACAACTTAAATGTATAATATTGCCAATGAGGCAAGGAATCCGACCCACCTCTGATTTAATTTGGTTAAAAGGAAAAAAAATATGTTTATATAATTAGTATTTCAGCTAATCAGGTTATATGTGAACAGCTAATTAATGATAGAACATGGAAATGAGGTCAATTAAAGACGATTCTACACTGCCCCGGTACTATTTCTGGTGTGTCCAGGTGTGCATCTCTGAAAAAACAAACTCTTTGCTGAATTTAAACGAGATAAAATTAACGGAATTAAACGTAAATACCCCAGGAGGGAAATTTAAGTTTGAATTTACAATTTCAATTTATAATTCAAACTTTAATACAAGAAAAATGATGATTTAAATTTTAATTAGCCTTTGTTTTGGGGATTTACTTGGGGTTATTTGTGAATGAAACTTAAGATATGATGAACTGGTCATTGATATGTGTATTAATAGTAATTGTATTATGTCCAAGAGATCAGAAAGAAATGGGATTAATATTTGTGAAAACTCGGCTGTAGGTCAATATTAATTCAGTGACTTGACAGACACCAGAGATAAAGGAATAGAGTACTTTGGGACTTTTTATATCGGGGTTTTACATCTGGTCGGAGACTCGAGGGTTGATTTGTAAGCTGCTTAAGTGGATTAGTGTCTTCCTGAATGACGATCAATATGAATCGCGATCAAAATTGAAGTGGTCAGTTAAGAAGGCCATTTGGCTTGCATTTTTCATTCATAAGACACACTAACCAATGGTGAGCTGGCTGAAATTTCGTGGATCGTACCCAGTTGTCCCTGACAACGCTACAGAGAGAGGTCCCCATGATCTGATAAAAGGTTCTGGGTTGGTCATCGCAGTATCTCAAGTTTCCATGGCCGTGCAGAAACCTGGGGTGTTTCCGGTGGTTTAGTAGCGGCAACAATGCAATTTTAATATTTTTAATCCTGGCAATTTGATGTTCATTAAGATTTTAAGTTTATAGGGGGATTAGGTTTTTAAATCCTATTGCCTCGGGGTGGATGGTACGCAATGATAACAGTACAGTCTGCGGAAGAGCTAATGAACAGGCAAACATTAAGAGGATGTGGTTGTTTAACTCATCAGTTAGAATACGGGTTTTTTCATGATTAATCGCCGGGTTCTTTTTTCTTCCCTTTTCTTAAATGGCAAGCTTTTAAAATCACTCATTCTGAGCACTAATTTATTGCAACTAAATATATTTTTCTATCTTTAAGACATCAAATTTAATGATGACATTTTAATTTCTGCTCTTAAGAAATATCTCCTCTTTTAAGATAGGTGGGCTGTTCTCTCGAGATTGCAGTTGGTGATAAATTTGAATGAAAAATTGGTTGGGATTTTTTTTTTTTTTTAAGTTTGCTGAAATCTTGCATTTTAGCATATCTATTAGGTTTATGTTATATAAATGTTTATATGTTTTTATGACAAACACCAGTTTTTAAAGTACTTATATTGCTTAGTACCGGTATATATTTTCTTCTTTTTGAGTAGGTGGGATGCTTAGCCTGTACGTATAGTAGTACACATGGACTCATATTTTAAATGTTGAAGTACTGATTCAGAAATTAAAAAATAATAAGTATATATGTCATAGATATCTTGTTTGTTCATCAACCGAACAGCTAAAGTGCAAATTTTATTATAAGTAACATATGTTGACTGATTTTAGTACAAAACGTACAAAACAAAATGTTATTGTCATAGTTTGGATATAATAGTATGATTTTAGATGAGAACCCATAGCTAGTTGTAAGCAGTAACTGCTACTGTTGCATGGCACCCTTTGTGCAACAATGCAAATGAATTAACACAGATGTTGACAGTAATAAATAAAAGGAATTAAAATGCAATTAAATGCAGCAAATTCTCAGCTAGCTACAACACTTGTAAAGACTTTAAAAAATCTCACATTTTGTATAATATTGTATACATGTAGAATACACTTTAAATATAATTGTACCGGCACTATCCAAAGCATACACTGAATGACTTGACTTTGTTCCTTGAAGAAGCTATAGGATTAGATTTTATTGTTTGTGTAGTGTAAATTTATTGTAAATTTTTATATTCTGCTATGAGTTCTCTGTATAAAATTATGCAAAAAACGTGCATAAATGTCAAACAAATTGAACTCCAAATACATGTTTAAACAAATAACAAATAAGTTTACTTTTGCCTCAGTGAATCTATTTTAATATTTTGTGGAGAGAGCATAGTTTATTGTCTTTCTTGGGTCATATTCCAGTATTTTCTTTTTCTTTGTTATCTAAAATAAAAAATGAACAATTCTGCTGGTAGTGAAAAGAAAGAACACAAAAGATAGGACAGTCTGAGTAAGGTAACAAAGTTGTGAAGACTTTCATGCAACGTGTGAGGTGCCGGTGACATTAATGAAGGGGAGGTAATTAATTGTCTCCCTTTGAACTGTTTTAGTCATCCCTCTCCCTCCACTGCTGTTTGTGATATACTTTCTGTCAAAGAAGAGAAATGACACCACTGCGGCCTTGTCTTACTTTGTCTGCAGTCAGCCATATTTGCATCTTGTCCAGACATCTGCAGTGACTTCATTTTTACTACTGTGTTATATTTTGATTTTTTCTAAAAAAAATTTTCTCTCAAATGCATAATTGGAATAGCCATATACTTGGTTCATTTTGATATCAAAGACACACTTGTTCTAGATGACATTTCAGTGTTTTATTCCATTAGTGTACGACCGGCGGGGCTGATGGAATTCAAACAATTGTCGATATTTGCATTATTTATGCATTTTTCTCACCATTGTGTGGAGAACCTGCATCTCTCATCTGTTAGACTGTATAATGAGTCTTTTAGAATGAGGATTCCTGCCAATGCTAGACATTTTTCTTATTGAAATCGGCATTATGTACCAGAGTGCACGGATACAAAATGCATCCATTGGGCTGTGTCCAATTTAACACCTGGCAAAGCCGATGACATAAAATGTTAAATATACACAGAATATTCAATATACCAAATAATTTTCATTGAAATGCATTTGTCTTGTATGAGATCCCTGGGACAGATAAAGGCAGCTGTAGACTTGACCTAGCTAAGGTCATTTCGAGGTACATTTTGTAGGCTAATGGACATTGTTACGGACTACTGAACTGAAAAGCCCGTCAGGATGCTGGACATAAATAACAGATCCTCCCCCACTTTGACATTAGATGGACATGTGAATAATGAGCCCTCCCCCACCTCTGTACTCTTGAACTTGAGTGCCCATTCATAAATATAAGCTCAAAATGTAAGAAATGTAATTTCTCCATAATAAAAGGCTATATTTTAACGTTTCAGATATAGGGATAGTTAGAATGATTTCTCTCATACTGGAACAGTTAGGTGAAATATATGACTTAATGAATGTATTTTTGGGTCATTAGGAGACCACAGAATAGGTGGACCTTAAGCAGCACATTTTTGTGGCCATTTTGTTTTGCCTAAGAAAAAACCGTACATAAATTCTTAATAGGCTCTTTAACTATAAAGATATGTAATACATATTTATATTCTTACTTTGACACTTTAACAAGGAGCATATATATAATGTCTGACTTGTATCAGTTTCTGTCTAAATGATTAGTTTTCAAATTTTTTTCTTCTAACAGGTGTATGCTCCATCTCTATATAAATTCAGACTGTGCATTTATTGAAATTTCTACATGTGAAATATTTGGAATTAGTTTTGTTTTAAATTTCAACTTTGCATCTGACAATTGTGTGATCTCATTTTGTGTATGCCATATTGTACAAGTAAGGATCTAAGGAATCAATAAAACTTAGGGGTTGGGGCCAAATGGTGATTCAGAAAAAGTTTTATTGAATTTTAACAAGGATGTACTCGATAGATTCTTATTAATGTTTACTAATAATTTTTTTCCATAAGATACATGGATTATTATTTAATTATTAATGGAGATAGGGGGTGCTTAATGGAATTAATATGGTAATTTGCAGAATTTCATTTAGTTAACGAAGACTTAATATTTTAATGATAAATGTGAGGAATGCTGTTTAATGACCTTCTAGAAGGCCTAGCTTGTTTGTTTGATAAAATGCTGTCACAAATCCTAAGTATAAACTAGGCCTTCTAATTTAAAAAACAATCTCATGAATTTATAGAAAGCCAAATTGGTTGGATTTTTCACATTACTATCATTTCTGGGGCTCTAATTGCTTGCTATAAAAAATGCATTCAGTTAGAGACTATGAGCTATAATGAGCCATGTGAAGTGATTTATTTTTCTTCACAAAATTCATGAATAGGTATAAAACTGTTAAGCATTCATCTGATCCTGATTTACAAGATGATTTCCTGTTATATCTTATAAGAGCCGTTCGGCATAAATATTCCCAATGTGTGAAAAGTTAAGCTATTATAGTATTAAATAACAGGGTATTTCCCATCAGATAGGACTGGAATTTAATTATTGTTGTTGTTTAAGAAACTGCCAAAGGGATCTGAGATGTCAAAGTTATGTTGTATTTAATGTTTTATTAGGTGTTAAAATGATGATGGGTGGCTGTAAAATTCATCACTCAATGCTACAACTAGTCCCAAAAGCTATACAAATACATGCCTCGCCTCTCGTGATTTAATTATAGGTAAATAATGGGTGAAAATGTTTAATACACCTGCATATGGAATATATATTGTAATTTTCCAAAGGCATTTAATTCTGTTATTTATTTTAATTTTTTTTTGTTGAATGAGATAAGTGCTTTATACGAGCAGTATTAACTGATTTATAGTGAAAGTAGAATTAGAGTGGAATTAGTCCGATTAATCGGGTGCAACAAGTGTGTAGGACTTAGACGATAAGCCTGGTCAGAAAACTCCCTACAGTGTGAGCAGCACAGGAAAATCTGACCGCATTTACTGGCAGTTCAATGCACTGGTTTGGTCTGTGAGCTTCAGGGGCTAGCTCTTACAAACTTTTCTTCTCTTTTACAACTTCTTTTTTTCAAGTCATTGTATTAAGACACTGACCTGGTTTATGTGTTCTTGTATAGATGTCTGGTAGAGGTTGGACACAGTGTGGAAACGTTGAATTTTCTGTGCTGATTTTGGGGCTTATTTTTAGAAAAATGCAGTGTCAGTTTATAATATTGAAACCATTACACTTGTAGAAATATCAGTGCTTGTATACATTAAAGAAATATTATCAATGATTTATCAGACTAAGATAAGATTACCTATCACTTCATGTTATTTTGCGAAATCAGGTGTGTGGTTTTTTGTAATACATTGAAGACTCATGCATGGTATCTGTGCACAGGAATCATTCACTGGGAATAGTCACTGAATAAGTTCTCTGATTGACCCGTTCTTTCATTCGGTCGGATCATGAGACCTATCTCTAGGTATACGGGAATTCGATCCCTCATCAAATACTGGGAGAGTAATGGTCCCATCATACTCAACACTCCAGTTGCTTTTTATCGATGGTGTGAAGTGTTTGTATAGGGCTTATCATTCCCAGGTATAGCCCTTTATACAAATGTAACTTTGGTCTGGGTGACCTAAATAGCGACTCAGGTGTTTGGAAAGGTTGTTGGATGATCCAAAAAGTCTCGGCCAGGTTCTTGTGTAGAAGAAGGTTCCTTTCATGGTCCTTCCCTTTAAGATCTTTTCTTTCTTTTTTTTACGCTAAGGAGATTCAAGTTATGAATTACTTTTGCAGTGCACTCAAGCGAAGCAGTTTGTGAAAACACAGAAGTCATTAATCCAATCAAATTTACCTGTCAGATTTTGTTAAGGTTAAAGTGCAGGCTCTCAGCCAATGACAGCAAAGCAAGGTGTACTAGAGCGACATTGTGATACTTCAGTCATACAAACATATATATATCCTGTGTGCTTACTCACCACTCCGATTGAACAACTGTCTGCTCCCTGCTTCACATGGGCTCTTATTTACCCCCATACGAAAACAGATATTTATAAACAAAAATCGAGCATGCTGTCTGCAGTTAAGTTGTGCAACTGTTTTCTGTGTTGAAACAGCCATTGGCATGCTTTTTTTTCTGTGAGAAATCTTTAAAAGTGCAGTCACACCTGTTTTTCTCCGGAGAGTGTTTTTGAGTGTACCCATTTCTTCAGAGCTCTACACACCTGTTGAGGAAACTGAGTATAATTGGTGCATTGAGTACAGGAGAAGGAGGAAGACAGCAAATACCCAGATTACAAAGTTTCTTCTCAATTTGTATAGAAAAGGATTTTTCACGCCACTGGGACGTGGTATTGACTGATGTTTAATGTGTGATCGGTTTCCCCCCTTTGGGACTAACCCTATGATGCCCATGCTTGGTGAACCTCCCATGGGATTTCCGGACCCCCTAAGGGGTAGTCTCCTGGGACTGCATCCCTACGGCCACCCAGGATATGGACTGGGTCTGGGGCCAATTGTGCCTGTCCCCTTATGGAGACCCTTAGCTGCCCACCCCTCAGCTCTCTTGTGTAATAACATTGGATGTCCGTGTAACCGATCCTCAGCAGCTATGAATGAACTCCTAGAAATGTACAAGAGTTCTCCCCCTTCTACAGATCCCTGGAGACCGTGGTACCCCAAACACTCAGGTAAATTCTGTTGCAAGACATAGCTTTTCATTTTTGCAGGTGATATTTCTGATTGGGGATAAGGTTGACATTTATGGAGGGTGTAGTGAGCTGAACTCTCCAGCGTTGCCTTGTTAAATCCTGTATAGTGCACTGTGAATAGGGAGGGGTTCTCTACAGACTCTTAAGACTTCATTCTGAATGTCTTTCAGTGAGTCAGTGTTGGTTTTGTAAAAGTATTTACAATTTCTGTCTGCCTCCCAAAAAATAATATCCTTTGATTATAAAGGTGTTAGTTGATGAAGTCGGATCTAAAAATATCAATGAGATATTTGTCATTTAATCCATTTGGAGAAAAAAATTACGTATCTCTTTACAAATTGGAATTCAAAATGTATTTTCAGTGTCATGTTTTGATTTGACCACCAACTTTCACTATGGGCCTATAAAAAGGAAGAAAATTATGGATTTTAATATAATCTATTATTTTATTAATTAAGATTGAGACACACCTTTGCAGATGTTCTTCGTGAATTTTTGTATCTGCCTGTGATATTATGCATAAATTATGGTGTTTAGCATTTATTTGATTACATGTTTCAATTTATTAACTTTGACAAGCCAATCAGAGTCTCAGGCCCCTTAAGTTTATTATTTGTCATGAGAAGTAAATAAAAGCAATTTTTTTCGCCTTTACGACTTTCTTTTATACCAACACAGACTTCACACAAAGAATGAAAACTGACATTTTATGTTTTCTTTCTCGACCACAGATATAGAAGAGAGCAATTGCCTCTTGAAATGACATATGACAATATGTAAAGAGTAATTGTCAGTTACTAAAAATAACCCATTCACAAGAAATTAAATAGGCCTAATTTGAATTAAAACGGTACTGTATCCATTGAGAATTAGAATTAGTTGTATTTTAAGTCAATCAAAACTAAAGTTGTGCAGTGCTCTGATCATTAATGAAGTGAAATGGAGATCAATTCGTGCACATTTACAAAGATCAAAAAAATCTTTATTAAAATTAATTGCAAAATCTTGACAGATGTTATTTTTTATAATTTTAATCACCGAATGTAAAGTCTGTGAATTTTTATATTTTTTAATTGAGCATAAAATTTAATGGCAATTTGTTTGTTTGTCATGTAGAAAAGGCCCAAGGGAAATTTGTATGCATTAAGTACTCATATGCAGGTGGCATTCATTGCTTATTTACATATTACAAAAGCTAGCTAAAGGCCAAACTTCACACATATAAGTCATTGTGGCAAATTAATCCATCCTTTAGGTTCTGTATGCACTGTTTGTGTAATATAAAGATTTCTCTTCTCGGTCAACGAGAAAGGAAGTTGTGATGCAGTTAGTACGCACTGTTTAATTCATATCAAGTTTTATATATATTTTTCTATGTTTTAAGGACTTGGTACCAGCAAATCAAGGAATTTAGGATTAAAAATAAAAATTGTTCATTACCAGTATTTCAGATTTCATTTTTACAGCATTCTATCGGATTTCATTTCTACAGTATCTTGGCAATTTTACGCATGCTGTGTTTGCATCCTGATCTGTCCCTAGTGATGATGAGTTGTTTGCGGAATGGGCAGACAATCACTTCCTGTCAACTTGCCGATTATGAAGATGCTTTCCGTATTTCAAGTACCTCTGTTGGTGGGAAAAAATCTAAACATTTTCACAAAATTGATACTTTGTCAAAAAGCGAACCTGCTGTGAAAAATCCTGCCTTATGGTTAGCTGGGAGTTTTGCATTCTCCAATCAGGCTTTGTTTCCCAGATTAAAAGACATGTCAGTTTTAATTGTAAAATTGTGTACATCTGTATTTTGTCGTAGCTTAGGTATAACCTTGTGAATCTGTAAGTTTTAAGGTCACGGTACAATTGTGTATTGTATAAATTATCTCAGGTATCTTGAAATTTTGGGGCCAGCGGATGTGGTTTTAGCTTTCTCTGACACCTGTCGCACATTTCAGATTAAAAAATGGCTAGATCCCATTTTCCCATTTTTATTCTCGCACATTTACATGACAATTGTTTTCCTGTTTAAGTTATTTTCATGATCAAGAGAAGAAAAGAAATTAAAATGTGGCCAAAGTTTGAAAGACTTGAGCACCCCCCGAAAGGCTTGCCTGATGGAACAGAAACTTCTAAGGGGATTCACAACCAAAGCCTTTGCATGATAGAGGTTCACGATTTTGTGAATCGTCAATTGAAGGATCACTAGCCATGATATCTCGCTGATTAGGGCTGTGAGTGATCGGGTGTCTCGCCTTTTACTGGCTTTACCTGGGAACAGGTATTTCTTTATTTACCTGGCCGATATTCATTCACAGACTGTGGGACCCCATTCATAAAAACTTTTTATCTACAATATTTCCCTGTGATATATACGCACAATATTCAATGTCACTGGCGAGGCAAACATAAAAGAGATTTATGTGTTGCAAGGCCACTCTTCAGCATTTTGATGGGGATCCTTTTACTTGATGTTTGCAGAGTTTCTTCTTTCTTTCTTTTGCTAAGAGTGCCCTGAAAGATATTGAAATTAAAGAAGAGTTCTTCTCTGTCAGTGAAATACAATAAAAATATGAGTCAGACTTCATAAAAAGTTGTTTGGTTTTGGCAGACTTCTAGCCATTGCAATCTGAATGGAACAATTGTAAGGAGATTCAGATGTTTAAGCACTAGAGGGTTTTTATTTTTTTCTCATAGTTACTATGTCTTGATAAATTAATATGCTTGGCATGTCTTTTTTTTCCCTAAATAATTTTCCCCTATTAATGTGACTAGAATATCGTATATGCTCAGGGTGTCTGTCAAGACCAAATCCCTGTCATTGTTGTCCTGTATTTGACAAAATAAAGGAGCCGGTGTGGGTATCAAGAAGAAGTTAAATCATACAAATTTGGGGGTAAAATTACCACACTAACCATAGAGGAGATTAAGATTGTCTTAATAAAAAGTGGGGAATTTTGGAATCATGTTTCCATTTTCCCTTGAGATAGTAATGAAATGGGATGTGGAAGTTGCTAGGGTGTACACCTTACACACTGACACAAGTGGAGACCTCGGACAGATTTCAGACCACCCTTGTGGGGACCTCTGTAGAAAT
>WFKH01003881.1:25602309-25633731 GCA_016163765.1 Magallana hongkongensis | reverse complement strand
GGGTGGTCTTTGATGTTATATCATAACACAGAAATTGCATCCTCTAACAATTTGTTGCGAATTTGTCTCCAATGAGTTTTCCTTCTCTCTAGCTGTCAGACTGTAAAATGACTACAACCTGTCAAAATATATTCCTTTGAAAGCTGGAGTACAGGTTATGTACTTGTAATGCCTAATGGAGATATGGTTTCTGTGAATGCACCAACTGATGTATTTATGGGAAGTATAGGTGGTCCTTTGTGCATTCACTAATTAATAACTGCATTAATTCAAGGAGGTGTGCTGTTGTTACAGTGGCATTTGCTTATTTTCTGTAAGTGGGTTGAAATATTGTTTCACAAGTACACATGACCAGGTCTGACAATTATGTATTGTTTTTCCAAACATTACTTCATTTGAATATATGTAGGCAGAGAGAGAGCATTGACTTTAGGCATAAGCTGGAGAGAAGGAAAAAAATTTGAGTTTCCAGAGTGTATATTTAAAGATCACGTTTAAGTAAAATAAAAAAAATTACATCTAAGACATTCTGCAAACACATTGAATTTTCTGCAGTCTAGACATAATCTGGTGCCAGATCTGGTTATCTGCTGCAGAATGAAATGACCGTAGCATCCAAAAAAATGACACAAGATATGCAGCGTTTCAGACACATGCACCCACTGTACAGGAAAGATTAAGCCCCTTTGTTTTCACATTGTGCATCTATCTGTTTTGTGCATATGCCAACAGGAAGAAAACATGACAGTTGCACTTTATGAACACCGAAAGAGATCCAACTCTTCTCAGTTATCAAGGATTAAGAGACTTGTCTAATATTGTTACTGAGATCTTAGTGCTTTGATTTTTTTTCTTTTTCAACTAATAGATTCTGATTTTAATAGTTATTTACAACCTTCTTTGCTTTCTTTTTGACAGTGTCTGGTGAATCTTACTACAAATCCATTGACTCCCGGCAGTCTCCCAGCAAAGAGCTCCCTACCAAGCTGCTAAAACAGGATCGTATCAAAGAGAGACAGGAACTGTCCCAGACTCTTCACTATGACAGGGATCATCTCCTGAAGCTCAAAAACAGATGTGTAGCAGCCTCACAACCAGGGTACGTCTCAAAATCCAAAAAAATTTAAATCAATAAATCTTTAGTCTTTTTTAAAGACTCTAAAAGTTTTTCTTATATGCAAAACTGTTAATGGTGAAAGTATACTACATTTCCTGTTTATCCTTAAAATTGGGGAACATATCACAGTTTCAAAGAAAAATTAATCACTTGGCCGAATATGGCAATAACATTCTGCATATCATAAAGACTATTAAAGTCAGATGTTAAATATAATTCATCTTTGAAAAAAATTGGTCATGTGCCTTCTCTTAATATTCAAATTCATATTCAGAGCAAGAATATATACCAAACAGCATGTGACATTTGTTTAGATTTGTTCTCTTTGGTCTAGAGAATATGAAAGTCACAAATTGCATGATTGCATTTACAACTAGGGTGTCCAATATCAGTAAGTCCTGGTCCAACAACTAGATCATAAACAACCGCAACAACCAAGCAACTTCAGCCAACCTCTCTTATTATGTGCTTTATAATCATAAATTGCTCATTTGGCAGCGAATCCCATTAAAAATTCCATAAGGAAATACTTTGTATGGCATGAATTGAATTTCTGTGAAGGCCTCTCTTTGAGATTGCATGTGAAATTCCTAACAAGTCCCCCACAGATGTTCCTTCATCTTGAGACTTGACGGGCTGATGTGACAGGTCATATTCCCATGTTGTCGTAGGCCCTCTCTGGTTTAAAAATGGTAATAGCTGTCAGCAATGAAATGCTGTGAATCTCATAAAGCATTCTAATATAGCAGAATACATTATAACAATTTTTCATCATGGGCCCATCCCAACGGAAGAAAGAAATGTAAGTAGGCATTAAATCATGGGCAACGTATTTTTGGCTGCTCTGTTTTGGAATAAATTTTGTGAATGGGGTCAAAAGAGGTCTCCCTGTTGCAGATCAATGGAGAACGAGGTTACGCTTTGGTAGCATTGTAGGTCAAAAATTGTTTTGCAAATCAAAAAAGAACATTTCTGAAAGTAAAAAAAATATGAGTGAAGGCATTTTCCGTATATCCTATTAACATAATTGAAATTCTATACCTTCCTTTATTTTTTGGATTAAATTATGTGAAATATTACAACAGTCAGTGGTTTTTCTAAGACAGCTTCATAGATTCCAATCTTAGTTAATTGCCAGATGTGTGAAAATTGAATGACAAATGTTTCTCTAGCCTACAGTAGTTCTCCCTCCTCCTCATCATTTGCATCATCTGTGCACACTGTCACAAACTTGTGCGATTCTGTATCATATGTTCTTGAAAACAAGTAGTCTGAGCCATTATGTGGCCATGCAACCACAGCTAGACCACAAGCATTCTACAAGGCTCAGGAGATTAAATGACAAGAGCTGACCACAAATAGGGCTTGAGTCATAGAACCCCCCTGGTAAAAAGTTCCCAGAGCAAGGCCTGGGGTCTTGCACAATGAAGCACCATGTAAGAAGTGTCTGTGACTCATCCTCGCAAAGAATCAACACCAGATTGGCAAGGTTGTGTTTGTATACAGACAAGAGGGAGAAGCTGTAGATATTTATTAAATGTTGCAAGAATATTTGCATGAGCTTCTGATGTAATTCATTCAGCCAATAATTCATCAGATTGCTCTCTGACATTTTAAAAAAAAGAAGAAGATCTTTGTAGTAAACGTGATGCAAGTCTCATAGAAGAAATTAAGGTGGGTTTTAAAAGCTTGCAAAGGTTTGATCTAGACGACCTACATCATTTCCCCTTCTTCTTTTCTTTCAGGTTACTCGGTGTGAACCATCTTAATAGGTATAAAAAAGAAATCTCATCTAATTTTTTATAAAAAAAATTTTGAACTTTTAAGTTACCACCCACCTGTGCAATCTACGAACTAAAAAACGTACGTTTTGGACCAAACAAAGCTGTATTTTGAGTGTAAACATACCTCGACATCAGTTATCTCATTGGTACCATAGTGTATCACAAAGCTCACAAGGATTAGCAATAAATTGGGGAAAATGAGGACCCTGTTACATATTGTACCATCTGTGTGGAATGTACCTTTGATTTTCTGAATAAATATTGGCGTGCCCTCTTATTCAAATGCTTCCGCAGTGGCCAGGTTTCAAATAACTCAATTTCAAAGAACATTTTATCTTCTTGCAATAATTTACCTCAAATGATAGATTAATATTTATTTATGTGTGTGTTTTTTGAAATTTCAAAATGCAGACTAGTATCAGTTTCTATGCTGTTGCATTAATTAGGGTCACCTGCTAATTTCATTAAAAGTCATGAAAAAGCTTTAGATAAGAAGGGGGTGATTCAATACTATAATACACTGACTTATACACAATCACCTGCAGAAGAACAGTCTCGGTTAGAGCGTTCTGAAAACATGAATGGCCAAGGTTTAGTGACTCATACCTAGCTAAGTAGACACTTCTTCATATTGTAGACCAGTTTTTGAGGATTTTTTTTTTATTTTAAGAAAAAAAAGTTGGTTTGTGAAAACCTTTAAGTAAGCTCATTTACAGATCTTAATGAGGGCTTGTTTAAATCAGGGTCAGAGTTCTATGCCAAGTGTATCTTTGCCAAGTAGTAATTGTTTGTTATCATGCAGTAGCTAGACACCATGTTGTAACACTCTACACGCAATTTGTTTAAAATAGTAGGTAAAAAAGAGTATATATCTTTGAACAGTCTGGGAAAGTTTGCCATTTAGAAAGCAATTTGATGCATGTAAAAGCATGTTGTCAGCGCTGAGGCATCATTTTCATGTAATAAGCGGCACAATTGGTTGTTTGCTTTTGGCATGAATGATAGCACTTAACACAGAGAGGAGTAAATGGGGGATTGTGAAATGTCTGAGAATTGGAGGAAAGACAGAGTTTTCCCATGTTACTGGCATTTTGTGCAGAACACATTAACCTGCTGGGGCAGACATCTCGCTCTCTTTGAACACAGGTTGTTGAGCCTGATATCTGCACAATTGCTATGCAGCACAAATGTGCAGTGTGCATCCCAACAAATGCTTTTTTTGAGAGTGAGTCAGAAGAAAACAGGTGTCCTGTGACGAAGAGGAATCAAACATCGTCGTGTTTACTTCGTGTATTATGGGAGAAAGATTAATTTTGTCTCAGATATACGTTAAATGAACTTTAAATCATTGAGCTGAATACACTTGCATTGGAACCCCACATTAAGTCTTATACTGCTGTGAGAAGATTGTCTATTGAGCACAAGGGGCTTTTTCACTATTTGTATTTGGATTGGAGATTTGCATTTCTGGGTACTTATTTTTCCATTGACAAGAAACTTGGCTAACTGGGCTGAATGGGTGGGGATTAGCAGTGTAGATGAGTCACTTTATTTTCCTCTCATCCTGCCAGTAGATTGGTTATCTGTAGGTATGAATTGATTATCTACTCTGTTAATCAAGGTTGCCTTCACCTTTCCATTTGATAATGTGTCCTCAGAAGAGGGGCTGGGGTCGTCACTATACAAAGGCCTCGCTCTCAATAGGGACAGCCTGGCAGGGAATTAGTACACTCTCCGATTTTACTGTATCATACAACTGCATGTACAGTGCCTGAATTGGGGTAGTCGGTCTTTAGAAACTGCCTACCCTATTACATATGAATTAAAAAGTTGAAAAATGTTGATAAAAAAATCAAATCTAATCTTTCACAAATACCCACATGACACCAATTAAGTTAAGATACTCAAGTCCATAATAATTTTGCATTCTCACTGTAGTACATAAGAATGAATTGAAATGCAGAACTTTTTTGGGTACTGGAGAATAAGAACCTCTTTGCCTACTGGCATCTTGACCTCTTGTTAAAATTCATTGATAACCTTGAAAAAAAAAAATCATTCATTTCATTTAGAACAATGTGAGGGATTGCATCATACAGACTCAAACCAGACAGTGGCAAACACATGTTTAATGTTTCCTTTCTGATTTAATGCTGTGTTTATTTTTTTTATAAAATAATCTTTCATTCCTTTCTTTTTTACCTGCCTATTGTTAAAAAAAATCATTTTGTGTTGTTTTAGTTTTGGCAATGAAAAGTTCATGATTCCATTCTCAAAAGTATTTTCCTGTTTCTTTGCAGATAAGATAGCTTAAATTTCAATCAATGAGTCATTTCTTGGCAAAAATGTTTGGTGTTGTTTATGGGACAGCATGCATGTGTTAAAATGATAATTTTTTTTTTCTTGAACCCAAAGTACATAAATATTGATTGGTTCAGCTGATTATATATGTAATTAATTTGATGTGTATTTTTTCTTTGACTTTCAGGCAGCCTAGTGTAGATGGAGAAGTCTACAGAAATGGGGACCATCATATTTCAGCCTTGGATTCTTTCCCCCTCAGGAGACACTATACTCCTCTCCTGCCCCCTGCAGGGCCAATCCGGGACCCCAGGGGATCGCCCCCCAAGTATTCCTCCCTAGAATCCCATGATGCTCCACTGAATCTCTCGCTGTCTAGCTCCTCACTGCCCTCATCGTCCTCGGCCTTCTCCACTCAAATCTCCCGGCCCTCAGTCATCACCTGCGCTCCCACGGCAACCGAGAGGACCAGTCACTATAGCAACGTGTCCCCTCCTCATACTCCTCATGCAGTGGCCAGCCCTAAAAGTCGACAGATTATATCAGGTGAGAGAAAGGGGCTTTATGCGTGAACAGCTTATAAGAGAATAATGGTGGTAACTTATTATAAAGGGAAACTTTAATAGAATCCTATTTTAAGGAGCTATTCTGCTGCTATGGGCACAGTGTATTTTTACACATTTATGCATTCAATTTGTTAACCTCTGTTTAAATAATGTGTTTCAGTTTTTAAAAAACCGAGCACAAAAAGTGCATTAATTTGTCTGTATTGTTGTGTTTTGGGGTAAAATATTATGTTTAAAGTTTTGTATCGTGGTTTGGATGCCATGTTTTGGTTGATAATACACTCTCCGTTGATTTGGAGACTGCTCTCTAGGCATGCCTGTCAAGGTGTACTTTGGGTCCAAGCTTGAGTGATTCATGGTTCGTGTTTCACTTTACTATGAAAAATTTTTATTCAATGAATTGGTTTTTTGTGGCCAGGTCGGGCATATGACCCATATGTAAAAGATAATTTTTTTTCCTTTTGCGCACTTTTAAGTCAGCCATAAATCTGCTGTATTAGATGTAGCAACATTGTCATGCATCCACTTCATTTCCGTGACATGCAAGAGAAACATTTTGTTAAACTACTTGGATTACGTCAAACGCACAGATGATTGAAGGAGAAAAAGGGGGGCAAAGAAAATGGAAGGGGCACACCATGCAGTATTAAACCTCCATTTTAACAATGGCAGATTTACATATCAAGTTCTTTTATGCTCCTTGTATGGGAGGTTGGCAAGCTAATAGAAAAATCAGTTTCCATAATGGACAAAAAGCCTGGGAGAAATGATAACCAAATGGCTTCACACATGTATAAGGTTTCCTCTCTATTGCTACATGCTTGCTATATTTTCATACCAAGAGCCAAAATGACTGCTTTTTTGTTGGAAATCTGAAACATCTTGGATAGTGGTGTCTAGAAACTTGAACATGGCTTTTTAGTCAGGAAAGACACCTAAAATTAATTGCAGAAAACATGATCTGCATTTAAAATCTTACCTTACATATATAGACTGCAAGTTTTATCAATAAATGTCAATTGAAAATTCAAGACATTTCCAGTAACTGCAGTTTGCCGTTAAAGGGTGGAGACATGCACTTGTTGAGTCCCACAATTAATTTCCGCAATTTGAAATGTGATACTTTTCTTTATAATGACTTTTAAATAAGCATGGAAATCGCAAAGTCTTTCTTAATATGAATTTTGGTGTTTACCTGAGTTCTGGGTTTTGAGTTTTTTGGTTGTTTTTTACAAAGATTATCTTTCTTTTTTTTTTCAAAGATAAAAACTTTTTTAACAAAGTAGAATTTTAAACCTGAACGCCTTAGAACTTAAAAATTTGTAAGGTGAAGATAAGACCGATAGATACAAGATTCAGATACTATTATCAGTAATGGCCTTAGATCATTTGAGGTCACCCAAGGTCCTGTATCCCCTCTGAAACTGTAATAAGTACCCTCGCATCACAATCGGGCCTAGGCAGTCACACTAAGATAGGTTCTAGGCTTATTTTGTCACAGTCGGTGATCAAAAGAGAGGCGATATAATTAAATTCTACCCCTTCAGATGCAGTGATAATAGCAAGCAATCCGTGTTAGTGTGTCAAGAACTCCGTCTTTTTCTATGGGCATGTAAATAAATAAATAATTGCAGGGCGAAGACTTGAAGTGCCTTCTCTCACATACTTTCAGTGTACTTAATATGTTTTTATGAGATATGAAAGTTGATATGAAATTTTTAAAACGATTTTTAATTTTCCGACATTTCCATTGAAGGTGTCATGTCTATAAAAGATAGTCAATCATCATTAAATTGAAACAGGCAATTTATTATTTTTTTTTTTAATCCTATCCATCAAAATTACAGATAGGAAACTCTGGGAAGGGTCTATACTAGAAAATGTCCCCGTAAACAAGATTTCAGTTTTACCTAACCTAAGGGTATAAGGGTGGATGTACATCAAGCCCAACAAAAAAGGGGGAGAAAAGGGACGTGTAATTGTTCCATACTTGAATAATATGAACGCGTTGACTCTCTTATCGTCGAACTATCAGAGAACGCTGGAGTCAGTAAATTGCCCTGGGTCCTCCTTTCTCTATGACAGCCCTAATGTTAGTACAGTGGGTATACAATTTGCTGATGGGGTAAGGCTCTCAGGGGGGATCATGATTTCCCATTGTCGTGTGTTTCAATCAGTGTCAGTTTTCAGTCGTCAGTACCTAGTTAAAAGTGAAGGTGAAATTGGATCAGGATCCCCTGAAAAGGAACAAACACGACATGATGTTATCTTCTGCACTGGTGTACTTTCCTCAGTCTGCAACCAAGTACTTATGAGGTCATCTTCCCATGATGTTTCATCAGGTGTTTGCATTGAAACGAAAACAGCCAAAAATAAGTGAATAAATGCATATATAAGTGACATTTTATTCACTGCACTTATTTTGCATGATAATAGAATGAATGTTTGGGATTGTGTTTTCTTTGCATATTTATTTCTTGAGTGAATGAAATGGGAAAAAAATGTCCTTGGTTGGATAAATTATAGACCAAATTCATTCAAAAAAAAGATGACATGACGTCAGTCCCATAACAAAAAACAATAATATTCAATTATGTGTTGACAAATCTGTTGCCTACAACATTGGTCTTTTTGTGTTTGTGGTCAAATGACTGATTGGATGGGCTAGATCACATGACCTAAGTGGATTGTTAAAAGGATGGTTTTACTGAATGCAATTTCTCAATCTGTTCACAGATATGTAAAACTGTCGACTAGGTTTTTGGCAGGTCTGATTTTGTACTGTTGTGTTTTGGTATGAGTCATCAAAGTCTATAGGTCTAATTAACACACAGATTAAATCACTTTGAAACACATGTATACACTTCTGCCTGGCCTACCTGATATGAAGTTTCGAAATTTTTTTGAAATTTAATTTTCGAATTATTTCTTCAGCACATTTTGTTCTTAAGTGACTGGTAATATAGTGTCTTTTAATGAGCAGTGATTAATTGCAATCTGTTCAAACCATTAAAGAGCCCCATAAATTAGGGGGAGGGAACTAGTGTTTTCATTTTAACACACACATTTGTCAATTTTGAATTTAATGCTTGGCATCATACATGTAAATGAAGAAAAATGGTGAAGTGTTTTTTCTCCTTTCCATTTATGTGGTTAAGGAAAAGATCAAAGAGGTCTCACTTCAAATCAGCAAAAAGACACGTCACCCTTGTAACGAAGGGATGAGTCATGAAACAAAACATTGAGTGATTAGTTCAAATTCGTTAATTTGTAACACAGGTAAACTGCATGAGTCAAATTCATTCATAACATGCTATTAAAAGAAAAAAAAACGAAAAAAAAAACATGCAATTAGACGTTTCCTTAGAGAGAACAATTATAACAATTGGTCTTTAAAGATATTCATGAAATGCATAGATTTCGCCTTCCAGTTTCTGTTTGCCGATTTGATTTATGGAAAATATTGAAACTGGGTAACCAATGAACTGTTGAATTTTTATGCTGGAAGTTTTATGAATGAAATATTTCATGCCTATTTTTCTTTAACTGTCAAGATATTTTATCAATTTTTTATCACATTTCCGACAGTCTTCAAATCTCTTCAACTTTTAAGTCTATTTGCTTTAAAATGCAAAGGAAAAAAACAGTTTTTGTCTGGTTCAGTATATATAATTCTATAGGAATCCCCCGATTAAACAAACTAATGCTGGCAATGGTTAGCAGAGGCCCAACTTTTTAGACACCTGTGGATACGGCTTTGATTACCAGAGTCTTATCAATGCATTTCTGCAGGTTGAAAAACATTCAGGATGCATCAATAAAATTCAAAGAATTCAATATTTTGAAATTATTACCGGTGAATGTTTTGACTAATGTACATGAGTCTGTAATCGGAAGTATTTTCTTTGAGATGGGAGAAATGGACATGCCTCAATTTAGTTTGGCATTTGAGAGATAAAATTTTGAAGTTTTTTTGCCCATCAATTTTTCATCCTTTAAAGTTTCGGAGGTTTTCAAACAGTTTAATGGCCGAGTTTGGGGAATGATTACGACATTCAAAATCTGTTTAATGGGTACATCAAATAATCAGTGCACACTCCCTGAATAGAAAAGAAGATTTTCATGTCTGAGCTTTCCACTTTCTAAACATACATCTGACAGCTATAAAAGAAAGAAAGAAATAATAGCACAAAGGTTAAATGATATCGAATTTCGTTCCATCATTTCAGTGTCTATTAGCATAAGTTTAAACAATACTGGTATATGTGAAATCTCAACATTTTAATTTTTTTCTAGCAGGATGTGAACCTGATATCGAGGAGCATTTCAGGAGGTCGTTGGGAAGAGATTATATGACGTCCAACTCTCCCAAACAAGTGAATCCTCCCCCTCCTCCCCCACCCCCCAAGGTACCCACTCCCCCAGAGGAAACAGCCCAAACAACAAGAGGCCGCTCTTCCTCACCCAAGGATGGAGATAAAATCAACCCAGCCAATGTTTCGATCACAGGTTGGCCATTTTCTTTGCTTTGAAAGAAATGATAATCACTTGATGTAATAAATGCTTATAAAAGATATTTATGTGTTTAAATTACCCTTTTACATCCTCTTTCATTTTTATTAGCTCAGTGAAATTATATAATGGGAATCCCTCCTTGTCTTTTACTAATTCATATGAAATTATGTGTACAGGGGGTTCCTCAGTATGTTAATGAAGTGACTAACAAATGAACATTTTTTTTTAACAGGAACAGTAGATGACCATTTTGCCAAATCTCTGGGCTCTAACATGTGGTCAGCCCTGAAGGCCAAAAATGACCCTGATGTCCAGACAGTGGACGATCATTTTGCCAAAGCTCTGGGAACCAGTACATGGCTACGAATCAAAAAGGAGAAGGAAACAAACGGAGGTGCGTCCCCTCCCTCATCACCACAGCAGCAGAGACCAAACTCCTCACTCGTATCAACATAATGGTCGAGGGAGAGGGAACAGGACACAAGGCGCAGCAGCTTGGGATGGAAACGAAATCCCACAACTACTTTTAATTAATTATCACTACTGCCAAGGGGGAAAGAAATCCTCAAGAACATGGGAACACTGGTGGAAGTCTTCAGTTAGTAAATTATTATTGAAAAAAAAACCCACTTGTTTGTGTGATATTGTTAAAGTTTTGTGAAAAAGGAGAACTGCTCACTTAATTTGGTTCTCTATAAAACGGAGACTCCATCCACCCCTCTGTTCAGTATTGAAGTGACACTGTGTGAAATCAGACACTATGTGCACCCACTCCTGCAGAGTTTGTACTGTTGTTCTTGCACTTGACAGTTTTGAGCTGCCGTTTTTTCTTTCTTCTTTTTTTTTTTACCCCGTTTGGCAGTCGGTAGACACAAGGACACATCTACGCATGTTAGAGCTCTGGACAATTTTGATCTCTCCCGGACTGACAGATTGGGATATTCCACAAGTTTATTTGGTGCTTTATTTTTTATTTCCTTTTATGCTTACTGAAGACTCTGATGTTTTCATTGTTTATTTTTTTTTTTTGTGTAGACTGAGTGTCTGGTGCTTGTTTTTTTTGTTATCTATGGCCTAAAAGTTGCTCACCATTACTTCATACATGACAGATACGAGTCGTTTGCTTGTCAATGTGTCGGGTGCTTGAGTTTTTTTGCAAATATCCTGTTGATGTCATCACTGAATGTCTTGATAATTATTGTATATTTGTGGAGGATGCTGGGTAAAGAGAGAGCAGCAACTCTCTATAGTCTATGTTATATTGTATAGATGTAATTTTCCTCATTATTGTAAATCATTTTTGAATGAAAATCTGTACTCTCATGTGATTGATGTATGGCCATGATGAATGCAAAAAATTACATTCCACATATGTGTGTTTATGTGTATGTGTGTGTGTGTGTGTGATAAATAAATGATGTTGGGGTTAAAAGAGTGACACGAGCATGACAAATGTTATGTCAGTTTGCGATACAACAGACAAGTGTGCTTCCTGTTTAGGTCACACATGAGGTCTCCAAACTTGTCATCAGAAAAAAGGGTGGAGGCGTGTGTTTACATAATGAAGTCAACGAGCCGTGGCTAAACAATCAAGTTGGCAATGAGTAAGGCATTATTATATATAAAAGTATGATGAAATCATTTTGGCAAGATTAAGAAATCTATTGGCAGGTATGACCTAATATTTCGAGATATTATGATGAAGTGCTCCCTTTGTTAGAGGAATTCAAAATGTGAACGGCATTCTGGTGATAGTCACTTATCTTTAATTTGTGACACACCTGTGTTTTGGAATACTAAATAATTATGTAAATGTTGTTAGTTTCTCATTATTGATAAGCATATTTATCTTGCTGACACACAGGAATTGAATTATGTTATTAATTGTATTTTTCTCTCTCGATCTCTCTCTCTCTGTGAAATTTCACAACAGAAAAATGTTATAAAATTTTTGCTCTATGAATAAGCTTAGTATGGTACATGAAATATGAACAATTTATGGGTATCTTTGGGTATACCGGTTGTTGGGTATATATTTATTGACTGACTAGCTTGCTGATGTAATGTTTGAATGATGGGGTAAATGCTGACATGGCAAAAATTGATGTTATTATGAATGAGGAGGCTGGAGAGAGAGAAAAATAAGACAGGTGGATGGCAGGATACTAATGGCAGCTCCTGAAGCTTTATAAATGATGAGGGTGTGTGAGAATGTAGATACCTCAGTGTGTTAGAAGTCACTGTTCTTTGTTGTTATTACCACATTGTTCCACTTAAAGGCCGGGGACGACCTAGATTTTCTGCCACATGGTAGACAATTAAGCAAATAAGGGCAAAAAGGCGGGGCTACCTCCATCACTGTCAGTGATGCTGATAAGAGTAAACATTGCATGGGGCTGAGTCAGCTTTGTTTATACACTGGGGAAAACCCGATCTAAACACAGTGCAAGAAGACTCAATTAGAGTATTTATTTTGTATGTACACAAAGGAAAATACTATGAATTCTATTTCTTTTTCTAAAAGAAGATTTTACATATCTTTTCCAAATATTCTCCCTAAACATGAATGTGCATTTTTTGTAGTTTTTCTTTCCTTTAACACTTCGTGGCATTCTGTGGTTTGGTTTCCAAACTGAAGTAAATTCTCTCTCAACATTTTCCAGTGACAGACTGCTAAGTTTGTTCTAGCATTATACTGGGCATCTGTAAATGATATTCTTTTATCTTGGTAAACATTTACAACATTATTAAAACTTTCTACATAAAATGTATCCTTACAAAGTCGGTAATCATGAGGATGCTTAAATATAACAGAATTTTTTTATGACACCTAACAACAATTTCTCAGCTCTTGGATCTGTTATAACCTTTCTGGAAATTTCATAATTAGGGTCTTTTTTGCACCTTGATGATCCATGACAAGCTTGATGATTATTTTTGTAATGTTCAACAATGTTGAGAAGAAGGGATTTCAATTTTTCCGGGTCTTCCCTTCTATATGCCCCTTTCTATATGCCCATATTCATCCTTGTGTTGGAATTTGGGCCATTTTAGCAATAGAAGTATCAGAAACTCAAAGAGAAACCATTCATCAGCTGTTTGCACATAATGACTGGGAATTTAATGAAGTTCCTATTGCGGAAAACATAACTAATAGCCAGGCTTCACAGGACACTGAAGAAAGTGACCCACATTTTGAGGAGTATGTGATAAATCAGAATCAGGAGGCTGAAGAATGTCAACATTGTTTGTGTCGCCCCTGTATCACACTCGAGACCAACAGACAACTTTGGTGGTTAGTGGAATGTGAACAGCCAAACAGGAGCAATTCACACCGACGAAAAGACAAATATAAACGTTTTTTGACAATGCTGTTTCACAGGAATGTTTGGAGAGATCCGAGGTATTTAGATCGGAAAAGGAGAGCTCTCCAGAGGGACCCGCATCATAGACAATACATCTACCACAGACGGGATATAATGCCAAAATGTGTTGTAGACTTAGGACTTGGTTACCAAATTTGAATGATCAGCCATATCTGGGACATATGTGGGAGTGATAACAGTTTTGATGTTTTAATAAATTTCATGAACTAGTAGTGTTTTGTGAAAGAAATTCAATCAAGGGGTATGTAAAATTAATATTATATTAATAGTAAGATGATTCATTCTGTTTAGCTCTTAGAGCACATGGCTACAGCCACTTCCTGTGTAAACAAACACAAGCTAACTCCGCCTACAATGTCAATCACTATTATGGATTTCAAAATTTTGAGCTGCTTCAGAACCTTATGAGCTAAATACTCTTTTAATAAATTTTAGTTAGATTCAATTTTAACAGCCGTTGTAGAGTGTCATGGTAGCAATTTCCACACCAAAAAGTAGAATTTATTACTCCCAAATAATGCATATATTTTCAAATTAACCTCTCTGATCTGAAAGCTGCAGAAAAAAATGAATTTCAGTTTCATTTTGTGATTGGCTGCTATTTATACCCGGTCCCCGGCCTTTAATGGCTGTGTGTAATGTCTAAGTTGTTGTCATGTGTATGAGGTTTTTTTTTTCTTGAATTTATGATGAAATGAAAAAATATGTTAGAAAAACTATTGTGAAGCTATAAAAATTAAAATATATATATATATTGTTATTTTTTTTTTAATGATTTGTATCTTATGCATTCCATTGAAGTCTGATGTGAACAATTACATCTATGCCCTTTTGTCCTTCTTTGACTGGGCTTGGTAAAGATTGGACATGTAGATGTATATTATGGGAAAAATTTATCTTTATTATGGGATTGAAGTAGCCTATATCAAATCCTAACAAAAGTAGGACTGAAAAAAGTCCTAAACTCTCTCAGAATCATGCCAGATCAGATTTAGGACTGTCCTATACTATCTCTGAAACATGCCAGTACTTTATACATTCATTGAGGAATCAAATTCTCTCAGACCCAGTGTAGTTCTTGGACAAGTGTTCTACACTGTTGTAAACTACATTTGCATGTTTTTGCATACATAAGGATAAATCCTATCAGATTTTGGACTGACACAATAAGGTGTCTTTTTGGAAGAACATTCCTTTTAACCTTGCACCAAGCAGATTTATACTAATAAAATGCTTCTTCTCAAGACTGTCTTATTATAAATGTATATTAATTATCAACTCCTAACATACTAAGTACTGACCTAGTGAATTACTCTACAATAACTCCAAGCATTATCAATATCCTTTGGTAAAGGATCAATTTCCACCACATGTAGGACTGACACAATCAAGTACTCAACACTCTCCTGAAGGATGTCAGTAATTTCAAGTTAAGGATATTTATTTCTTTACGTTTTTAACTTCGTTAATTTCCGATAGTTTCCGTAATATTTGGTTCACTTCAACACTGGTTTTTTCATGCACGAGCGCTTTTGCGCTCAGTATAAATAGATTTACCGGGGAGTATTCGATTAATGCGACGTTCGTTACAAAGAGCTACAGGTTGTGTCTTTGGTTTTCCCTACCCGCCCTGACCCAAACATGTTTTTCTAGATTAATATTGAACTGTTGCTAAATTGTTTGTCTTGGTGTTGTATTTTTTGTGTTGTCGTTTATTTGTATGTTGAATATTAAATGCGATTTGCGATTTGTAACGAACGCACCAATCCTAAAAAATCTTTATTTTTATTTTTCAATAAATTAGTCAAGAAAATATTTATTTGCGGAGGAGTGAAACGAGGGAGAAAATAACAAGTCCTACCAGATGTAGGACTGACACAATCAAGTACTCTACACTCTCCTGAAGGATGTCAGTAATTTCAAGGTGGTATGGGACATCTGTCGTTATTAGTGTGGATTAAAGTACATTTTAATTGAAATACTTTCACCGGTTTAGAATTTTCAAATTTTACAATATTTAACCAAAAATACTTTTTAAAAATGTTTGGAAAGGTAAAAATTTTAAAATCCCAGAGGGATTCAAACTCCTGACTTACAGATTCATAGTGAACCCTCTAACCCACTGCGCTACGCTGTTAGCTGACAATATTGGGAAAGAAACTATTTATAAAATTACACTCAATTTTATTGTTTATTACGATAAATAGTACGTCACAACATGGGGGTGTCCCATACCACCTTAATAAGGATCAAGTTCTACCAGATGTAGGACTGATAATTATTTACCCTACACTTTCCTGAATGATATCAGTAAATTAAAGTTAAGGAACAACGAAATTCCAGCACACTTCCGTGTTAAGAAATACAATACGGTTCACACATCACAATTTTAAGAATACAGGAATATTGGTACATGTAATCTATAGTACATGTACCAACATAATCTCACACGGTAGCATCATTCAGGAATGCAAAATATTTGTTGTATCTAGTTTGTAAGTTTTTGTATATAGGTTTAACAAAGTCACATGCACTCCAAATAAGTCGGACAAGTCAAATGATTTTTACAAAATATATTATCAGGTTTTATTTGTTGGAAAGAACGTTATCTCTCTGATCTATAATTGACTTTGAGAAAAAAGACTCACGATCCTCCGCACAGTTACTTAGTTTCATTTTTTTTTTAATAAAACCCCTCATAATAAATGTACCCCATCGACGTGCGCTCAAGAACCTTGTAGGTTAGGATCTTTCCGACCGAGTGTCGTGTTGTAAATTTTGTATTCACAACCATCCAGTAAATTCAAAATTTACAACATGACACAAGTACATGTAGTTACATGTACCAGGATCCATTCTCCATTCCTTAAAATTTACGATCAATCCTAACTAAATACTACTCATAAGTTTCGGTATGTGCATAAACGTTTTTCAATCTATAAGGTTTGCAGTACCTTTTTGCGATGTCATAGGACCAAGTTCTTTCAAAAATAGGAATACCTCTGTCATTTTTAGATTTGTCAAAACCCAGAGTAGATAAATCGGTACCAGAATCGGGATATATATTCTCCCGGATCTGACTCTTCAGATGCCTTTATCGGATCCTCTGGGACAACGATACTTAACAGTATATTTCTTTCATGACTATAAATGGTGGATTTCGTGATTTTCCCTCGCCCAAGAAAAAACTGAATAAACTAGATGGCTCAATTAAACAATAACTGTTTTCTTCGGTGATTCATACGGGTATCAAAGTAGTGAGTATTAGAAGAAAAAATATATTATCTCTCCTCAATTGTCCATATATAAAAGTACCTAAATAATCGTACAGCAGATCAATACGTTAAATAGAGGGAACAACCAATTTATGAAATAAATTGAGATTTGAAAGTCTATATCTGACGTCAGTCCGTGCAGTCCGTGCTCTCAATATTATTTTTCGATCTATCACGTAATCTACGTATAACCAACCTCAGAAATATGATATAAATATTTATAAATATATTAAATAAATGTATAATGTAATATTAACTCTCTCTCTCTCTCTCTCTCTCTCTCTCTCTCTCTCTCTCTCTCTCTCTCTCCCCAAAATATGTAAGTAATGTTGAAAAATCTTACAATTCAAATGAATATATACATGTATCATCTATTGATGATTATCACGTATAGTTATATTTTAGTTACATGTATTTTCAAAATGCAAAACTAAAGTTTTTTTTAAATAATTAGAATATCAAAACTTACAAAAAAATCTTACAACTTAAAAACCAGATAAGACTTAAAAAACAATCAACTTTAAAATATCAGACGTATATCCCTTATATTGCATAATTAATTCAGAAAATGGAAATGACTGTGGTAATTAGCACCACTGTCCACGTGTTAAAAAATTGACTTCCCAAGAACTTCAATTTCCGACAGATCGATCGCATTCCCGTCAGTCCGGCGACGATAGATCGATGAGTAATGATTGATTTTTCAGGAAAACATTTTTATTTTTTTTTTGCCACAGTAGTAGGGTTTTTCGTTTTGTTTTATGTATTTAGATGACATTAAACATGCGACAAATGTCGATTTCTGTAATGCTTCGTAACAAGAAACACTAACTATGGACACATCACCATAAAAGCGCGCACCTGGCGAAACCAAAACTTGTTATTGTTTTTAAGCTCACGACGCCTTCTTTAATTCCATTTCAGACCAGAATTTACAGTCTTGAATTAACCTTGGGGTTCTTTTTTGTGAAAATATTTTGAATATAGATACAGTTCTGTTTGAAAAATATTTCCATTAACGAACTTGCCTCGCGACAATTTTGGCATGTTTCCTTGATAAAATACAAAAACAAGGCGTCTAAAGATGTCAAAAATTTACGAAACCCAAGAATGAATTTATTATACGTAGAACGTTTATCAAGGTAACTTTAACATGCATTTCCTGCTATTCAACGCGTTCAGGACCCAAGAACCCCCCCCCCCCCTTTTTTCTTGATATGTACTAAAGTAATTGAAAGTTTTCATTCAAATTCGTGCTTTAGATACATAAATTAAATTCTACAAGACATAATATTTTTTTTCTGCGGTATACAGGTTATGAATCAAGCTGGCTCATTAAGATTCTGGATTGTCCGAGTGACGAATGATGTGTGTCACCTCGTACCCAAACAAAGGGGCTCCCTCAAGGTCATAGGATGTGTACATTTAGAATTTGTATGTAAATTAAGAAACGGTGTTACATAATCGAGATCACCTGTTCATCAAGGCTTGAATTTTTACTATAATTACCAAAAGTGTTTTTCAATATATAATATATATTATTACGTACGTATTTTCAAGTTATCTTTAATAAGCAAAGCAATGCATGCTGATTTATTTTTTTATTTTATTTTTCAAAACACAGATGTATTTTTTTAAGCGATTAAATATCGTTGTTGGTTGAAACTGCAATTAACGGAATAAAAATTTGAGGTAGGTGGGGTGCAACCTGTTTAAATTTTACCTGGCAGTTAATGGTGCGAGCTTACAACGCGGCAAACAATTTTGTGACATAAAAATTATATGATTCATGCACCAACATATTAAATTATCTTGTAAGTTTCAACGTTTTTTCTTAGGATAATACGCTAATCTTCGCCATGGAAGATACATATACTATCTCTTCTAATGCACTTTATAATGTGATATAAAATTTACGTTAAAAACAAGAGATAAGATTTCGGCCGATTGCGAGACAAACAAATTATATATTGCCTCTAAGACGATAAAATCTGTCGACGAAGTACATCAAGAAAATTGATTTCTACTGGAAAATTATTTTTTGGTTCAACAAAATAGAAAGCGATCATTTCATCGTTTCGGTCGATTAGTGTTCATACGACAGATTTCTATCTGTTTAACAGCACCCTTGCTCCGTTCGTTTTCTTTTTAATTAAGAGTTGGAGATAGACAATCGTCTGTTTGTTTCTGCAGTGGGCGAAGTTCGAGTGCGTGGGCATGAACTTTTTTTCCCGCAAAATAAAAAAAACAATAATTATTTCGAGAAAATTAAAATATGAAAAAAAACACCAGCGTTTCTCGAATGGTCTGATTTACGTCGTATTCATTATCCACATGCACTTAACATTCTATTTTCGGTTTTACATAATAAACATTGAACCGTCAACAAAAAAGCATGCGCTGTCAGCGAATTCAACTTTAACGTCACATTCGTGATGTTTCTAAATATCAGAATAGAAAACAATAACTGGTACAAGGAGTGGCTAACGAAGTAGGTTATATATATCCATGTTTGTACTAATTAGATATTACTAGACCTTCAATTAATCGGGCTAAATTTAACCTTTGACCTCCACCTGACCATATTATAGCAGATACCCATTCTTGACACCATATTATACCTGTCCCAGGTTCCGCCTTCTTTCACTTTTTCTTTATCATTTCGATTTTCAAATACACGTACTTCGGTGTCCAAACAATATTCATTCAAAAAAGGTCCAAGATTTCTGTTTTATAACACCCCCTTCATCTCGTTGTTGAAGTTGAAGAACAGGGCTAAAAAGTCGACGGGGGTTTTGCATTGAAAAAGACGTAAATGTGTTGAAATATTGTGCATTGTGTCCTGAAAAGCTCAGAATGGATCAAAGATGTCGGATTTTTCCATTATAAATCCCCGTAAGAAAGTTTTCTGGAGGGGTGTGGTGGGTGCATGATAGTTATTTAATTCAAATAGCATTTGTAATTTTTAAGATATTTCCCACTCTTGTCTCCATGAAAACTTTTTGGTTTTAAAACACATTTCCTTTATCCTGTTTCTGTGTCTCAGAGAGAGAGAGAGAGAGAGAGAGAGAGAGAGAGAGAGAGAGAGAGAGAGAGAATTTGGGTACGGTTAACTTTTATTTTAATTATAATATCGTCAATACCACAATTTTATTTTTTTTTCAAAATAATCGTGAACAACAAAAACATATAATCAAAAGGATGAGAGTGTACAGAGGTAATGCATAAGTAGACAGACTTGCGCGTATTTGCTACAATGAATTACATATTACACAAAAAACTTCCTGAAACGATCAAGATCAATTTTAAACATTGATGTTTTCATCATACAGCTACATCGATTTTTAACCCACTCATCATAACCTGGAACCCCAATTTTCGCCTACGTATGACAAGCTATATTAATTACCCATTTTTATTTCATATTCGGAAATGAAATATTTCTCTAGTTTACAGATACTTATTATGATTAAAAACATATCACAATTAAAGCAAAATTAGCTCTTTTTGTTGAAGCTAAATGAACTAATTTTTTTTTAGAGTTTTATTGTCCATTTCCAAATAAACACTTCAATGTTCGTTTTTGTTTGCACGAAGAGGAACGTTTGATGGTGTATAGTTCTTAATTCCACGGAAAGAGATTTTTAAAATAGGATTAGGCTTGCTACTAATTTTGTTTTTGTTCCTACAGACGAACCACTCACAAAAATGACGTCACGTGAAAAGTTTCCAAGTTTTCAATATATCAATATATGAAATCTTCTCAAGAGTATATATATTCATTAGTGTATTACTCTGGCATTCTATAATATGATTATTAAAATCAAAATATTTTGGTTCAAATTTAAGTACAAGTAGTATACCGGTATGTTATATAAATGTGACTTTTTAGGGGCATGCAAGAGTAAAAATTAAACGGGACACCGACATCATAGAAAAGAGAAAACCTAGTAAACCCCAATAAGTCTCACATTGCAAGTTTTTGTGACCTTATACCGTATAACGGGTATTTTCTGCGGCTTGAAATTTTTGCGGTTTAGGCCCTAAAAGGTGTCAAATTAAATTCTGCGTTTCCATTTTCTGCGATTAAATTAGACCGCAAAAAATAAATTCAAGCATATTATGTATTATCCCAATACATTTTATCAAATATTGACTCCGTCTTTCATGCGTTATTCTGGACTCCGCTTGGAGTATTACCGCCGATACCGTGTGTAGTTAGGGTGTTAATTTCTCATTACGTAATCAGCCACCTGTTGATTCTAGATGTACTAATTGTCGCATGGTCAATGTTTATCTTACAATTTCCGGTAAAGCACGCATACGTTTCATGTTCACAAATGATGATTAATAACAATAACTTCTTGTGACCCGTAATCAAATTACGCGTTTATGTTTTGACTGACTTAAACCTTCGATATTAATTATTGGATTTGACCAATCATTATTAAAGATACTTAACCGATACCATTATGTGATTGTTTATCAAAGAAAAATCCTCTATTTAGGATATTATCATTTAAGACTGTTGTTGTTTTGAATGAGACTCATGAATGAATTTTATACAAGCGCTTGGAATACATTATCTGCACATGCAGAACGATACGTGTAACCTGAAAAATAAATCACGTGGGATGATTTTGTTACTTTTTGAGTGTGTATTTTTGGAGATATATATGCTAGAATATAATTATATAATAAGTGGGAATTTTACGAACTGTTCCTACCAAATGACATTGAACTGAAATGATAATACGAGTTCATCAGAGTTAATTACCGAATACAGTCTACTTAGTAGCGTACTGACTTCATTTGAGAATACAATCAGTAGAAATGGTATCATTGCATATTGTGAATAATTTAAGAATATTTTGCGATTTTAATTTCTGCGGATTTTTCATACCCGCAAAATACCGCAGAAAATAAACAACAGCAGAAAATACCCGTTATACGGTATGCCAAGAGCCTGGCGACTGGATTGAAAGGGAAAGAAGGGTACAAGTGGAGAGGCAAAAAAGGCATATTATTTTGGGAGGTCTTAAAATTTAGAATCTTTTGGGGTAAAGACGTACGTACTTCGGCTTTCGACCGATTACATATTCTCTGTCCCCACCCCACAACCACGCCCATTTATGTCCACGGCTTGGGATTGGGTGATGGCATGGTTAAAGAATTTTGAAAAGTATTTAAGTTATGGGAATGTTTTACTCCAACAAATTTGTTTAGATTTCTATAGCATGATCATGTTATTTCTCTGGATTAATCGGATGCAAATGGACAAGTTATTTTGGGGGGGGGGGGGGGGGGGGCTTACAAATAAAAAGTTATTCTAGTAGATTTTGCAAGTTATCAACAACATTAAATTTCTATTTCTAATAATTCAAGTCAATTACGCTAAATATATTTCAGCACGTGATATAAGTAATTCACGTCAAGTCAATCAGATATATGAAATTACAGAGTAAAAATGACATTATCAGATGCTGTCGATTCATAACAAACGATTCTTAAATAGATTCTTTTTAAACTGCATTATTTTATCATTGTCAGAAAATTAGTTATGCATAATATTTTTTACGATAAACTATGTACTGAGTATATTGTGTATTTGTGCATTTTTTTTATTTTTTTGTTGAAGGTAAACAAAAAAAAAAAAAAATAATAAAAAATGTTCTGTAAATAGAGTGTTGGAGTGCTAAAGAATTAATCTATCAATAAAGTCTTTTGAAGTATAAAGTTGTTGTTTTTTTTTTTTTTACATTAAAGTGTGTGAGTACTAAAGCACTGTTCTGTAAGTGGAGTGTGTTCGTGTGTTCGAGCATTATGACAAATCATTTTCCACCGCAAAGCGCAAGTACAAATAAGTTCCATCAGAAAGTTTGTGCTAATACTGAGCCGATGTGATACGTGTTTTCGGATGCGAGACACTAGGACACCATGTTTGTTTGAATAAATAGTGTTTGTCATCACGCAAAGTCTGGTGTGATTCTTCTCATTTACTAATATACGCAGAGATACATTTCATCCCCATTTTGTAAACATGATCCTTGCCTGCCCTGATTTTTTTGTAGTTGAACTTCATGCACTGAAAAATAAAATCCGAAAAGTTTACAGATGACGACGACCCATCCTATACATACTATACAACACCTGTCTGAGTTGAGCTTAATTCATTTTTATGTTCTCATACATAAAAAAAAAAATCCAGACAGACTTACAAGAGATTGCTGTGGAAGATTTAATAGAAACTCTTGTGCTGAAATTATCCTTTGAATAGCAGAAACTTTTATATGTCATTTAAGGTTTTTGTCAGTTTATCTATAGTTACACTTACAGCCATAAATAAAAACCTGGCCAGGGGGTCGACTTCAGCGTATAATTAAAAAAATAAATTCAAAAGATTAACAACAATTAACATTCAAATGATACAATAAAATCTTGCAGCGAACAAGGAAATAACAAGCTAAAGGGACGACGTTAGATATAATATATGGTCCATGCTTCTGAGGTATACACAAGCTTTTTAAGCAGGTACGCGGAAAAGGTTGCAAGAAATCGTCAAATTGGAAAAGTGACATCGACGAACAAGCCTCATCTTATTGCATAAATTTGCCAGAAAAGTTATTTATAAATCTGTGGTACCAAAAGGTCGCAATACATGAAAAACAGTATCTTTGCAGACGAACATGATCGATTTGACTACGGGTTTTTGGCTAGAGATTTCTTTGGAATTTCTGATACACATTCTCAAAATCTTACTTACCCGGTATTAAATATATATACGTTTAGACCGTCGATGTTTTTGAAGACTTTCTCGATGGTCTTCTGTTGCTCTTCTTCTTTCACTAAATGGGAAGCTCTGGCAGTTTGTAAATTTTTCACATTTTTTGCATCCACTGGTGCATCAGCCTTCGAGTTATACTTAGTCTTTCGGCGTAAGAAAAATGCAGCTGTTCATCATACGACACTTTAACCCTAGCAGGAAAACACCCCAAAGCAGCTTTAATATAAATTTATCATATATATTCACCCCCCCCCCCAACCATACACATACATATACTTATAAAGATGTGCACAGCATCGAATATTTTATGCTGTGCATATCTTTATAAAAAATTCCAAAAGATTATAACAATAGTATAATATTAATATGTAACTGTATTTAATTAGAGCATAACAAAAGACAGTGGATTGTATTGCGGATTTATTTTATTACTTCTTAAAGTTTTTTTTCTATTTTCTTTCTTCATTATTTTCTTTTTTTGTATTTTTTCCTTTTTCATTCATTAATTCTTGTTGTCTATGCATCTTCTGTTTGAACATCATTTATTTTCATGCGCCATACTTGTATCATTAATCTAATTACACAATGTTATCATGATCTTGTTTGTAAGTAGAGGACAAAAATAGGCCACGCCTGCTGTCCGATCCTATTTCATTTTGAAATAAAATATTGTTTAAACTAAACTACATATACTTGATTTGCACGAAATGTAACTTTTGCACTTCCAAAAATAATAATTACTGGTATACCGTAACTGCAGATAATTTTTTTAATGGTTAAAGTTTCAATTAGAAGCATGAGAAATTTTTTCATGGAGAAAAAGAATAATACAAAGTATGTCATCATAAACTACTTTTTGCAAGAATTTTGATTTGCACGTTAACATGACTTAATTCACAAAATGTGTAAATATGCGTATATAATAAAACCAACTGCATAGAAATTTGTTTGCTTAATTTTTTATTGATTTTTGTTATTTTTTTAAATGTTTGAAAACCAACAACAACAGTAATCCACAGTAAATACAGCAAAAGTATCTGGCTTAGGAGAGATAACTCTAGTCAAACCAGAATGAAAATCGTTTTAAAATGTTATAAATAAAACCCTAATTTGTGTTGATTTTCCTGTACCATAATTCAATGCACATTTTTACTCAGATCTGTACATGAAAAATAAACTTATAGATGAATGCAATGATAACTGTAGATGATGTCTGACTTGGAACAACCTCATTAATCAAAAACATTGAACATGTACGCAGAATCCATGTACATCTAATTACATCTAACCCTTAGATCATACTGACCTATACGACAAAACAATACATGTACATTTATATACACACGTCATGTATATACATGTGTAGATGTAAGTTGTGTAGTCTGGTACAGTCTCAATGTGATCCATGTCCCTACAAATTTTATTTATACCAGGAACATCTCAACGTGTCTTGACAAAGTATACATCTTCCTGTATATCACTCAAAATCATGTCTCACAGTTCTGAACAAGTCTTTTGGAATTCTGGTCAACACAATACATATTAACATAAAAGTCATGCTGACATGATGGTTTTCATCTGTTCAACAGAAAAAGTAATGTTCATTCTTTGTTCTCCATAAACAAGATGAAAATGTAGCAAAATGAATGGCAATGGTAAAAGGTCACAAGTAAAATCCTAGTAGCCCTGTATCATTGACTCGTTTGAGTCTGTGGACCGAACATTCCAAACACCGAGCCTAGTGAAGAGGTTTCTGGGGGAGGGGGTTCCGCATGGGGGTCTTCAAACATCCTTCTGTTGGTATCGTTCTCTACAAAGATTAAAATAACATGTCCATCACTTTGAATTCTTGCTTTTTGTCTTGTTGTCTCTTTGCATTAATTAATTGTGTGCCTAAATTATAACAGAATAACATTAAACTATGTTTCTGTGAAATTCATATGCAGTAGAAATTTATCATGAAGTCAGTAATGCCACTATTTTTTATTGAATGAACGTTACTTATAAAGAGAAAAAAGAACCAACTCATTTTAGAAAAGATTTGAAAAATATTTCTTCAATTTAAATAAATGAACTATTCTTGAACACAATTGAACTGTTGAAATGCAACTCAGTATCACCTTAAATCAGAATTTTCTGAAAATTGGAAATTAATTTCTAATCATAAAATGTTCATCCTGTCTGTTAAATCTTGACAGATCTTCATGCCCAAAGAATATAAAACTACTTTATGAAGGAAAATTTTGTCCCCATTTTATTTTCATTCCATTCCCCCCTCATTGCCAGTGAGCTAATTTTAAATGTGGCTAAATTCAAAATTAATCGTATCTCTTTAAACATATTGTATATGGGCAAATTTGAAAGGGACAAAATCTTTTACAATTGTGATTGAGTGAAAGTATCATGGGACAAAAACAACCATGAACACAATATAAAAGGTCCTAGACTGAAATTAGTATTTAGAATTTCAAAACTTTTTTTTTAAATGACACTTAACAATCAGAAAAAGAAAGAATCTTAATCATATATAGAATTTCTCTAAGAAAACAATATGATTTTCCTGATGTCAAGCCCTGGTTTATGATCCTGGGGCTTGATATACTACTACTACATGTCTGTTTACACATTACCATGACAACTGGGCCCTTACCTCTGTAGGCTTCCTCCCCAGCCATGCGGTTCATCATGATGCTGATTCCTTCAATCATTCCAAGTAAAATTCCTCCTGGAAAAGTCAACAAATCTCCAAAATAAAACAAGTTCTTGTTCTTAAAAAGGTATTGTCAGAGTAGATTTGAGGGTTTAGAGAACAGTGTTGAAGCTTTCATCCATCATGTAATAGAAAATGTGCATTTATTGTCAAGCTAACAAGCTTCAAATTCTAATAAATAATGTAGAAGATAAAGAACTTTCGGAATTTAAGAGTTTAAAGAATGGGAGATAAATAATAAAATAGACTCCTAGAATGAAAGCAGCACAATAGTAACTTAATTACAGAATCAAATAAAAATTTGGGAAAAGTTTGAGAAAAAAAAATCCACAATGCTTACCTACTACACCAGACCCTGCAGCTGCCCAATAACCATCTACAATCAAAAATATATGTAATGAAGCATGGTTTATGTTGAAAATTGTGGGATTCTATTTGTTATTTCTTTGAAGGAGGAGGAGAAAAACAGAAAGTGATAATTTCTTTTTAAAAGAATTTTACTTGAAGTTTTGGAACAGAAAAAAAAAACCTTACAACACATAACAAACCAATGAATGAAAAGAAACTTTCTAGTAATTACTTGGTAAAGCTAGGATGAACCCTGTTGTGAAGCCACTCATTATGGAGTTCCAGGGGTCTTCTTTTCCTCGGATGTGAGCAAACGTGCAGTCTGCTGTTGTGAACATTAAACCCCACATAGAAAAACTTCCTGCAAAATGAATGAAATAAAATTTAAAACAATATTCAGAGAATCATAGACATACACACCGTGACATCATGCAGAGTAGTTTAAATAGTTAGAATTCATTGTTGTTTAGTGTCAATTTTTGCAATTTCAATCAAATAATACACCTGAACACAGACTCAAATTCATATCCTCCATTTTCAGTGAAAGTGGGGGACAATTAATTGATGCATTGTATGATAACAGGATGAAGAACTGGGATTTGGATTTCACCAATATTTGAGATTACAGCACTTTACAGCATTTTACAGTTAAGTTCTCAACCCTTACCTGCCGTCCTTGGGCTATTGGTTACAACTTTTGTTAGAGCACCTCTTAGTTTGGTTCCTTTACCCTGAGAATGAGAAGAAAAAAATGAAATTTAAGCAACAACAGGAATAAAATTTTGATATATCAACAATTTAATAATCAATTTCAAATTCATGAATCATGGCAAATACATGTATCATATCCTGCTCAAAAGAAAAGTGCATACTGTATATGAGATATTACTATACATGTCTTTCATTTACTTACTGCATTTCTAAATCCTTGGATGGAATGAAACACACTACCTCCTATCGTTCCCAGAGCAAAGGCACCCCCGCAGTCATCCACAATTCTGTAGGGACTGAATATATAGAATAACATTAAAAATAAATTCTAAAAAATACTTGACATTTTCTCTTGTTCATTACAAAGTCAATTCTTTGGATATATGACAGTCAGACCAGTTTGATCACTAGCATCTAATAGCTCAGTGGCTTAAGCACCTGAATGAAGATTCTTGGGGTCCAAGTTTGAATCCCATTCTGGTTTATTATTTTTCTCCCATCCCGTTACATTTGGTGCCAACCAACCCCTGGAACTGCCAGGTAAAAGAACCTGGGGTGTTGATCATCAAGGACAATAATCATATAAGGGAGGAAGAATTGATGGTCAGACTGTTTCGATCACCAGCACCTGATAGCTCAGTGGAAAGAGCTCCTGACTGGAGATTCAAAAGGCTCGGATTTGAATCCCGGTCTGGTCTGTCATTATTTCTCCCATCCCATTACAGATAAAACAGACCTGTTTACCACCTTTTGCTTATTTGGATATTTTCAATTCAACATTACCATAAGATTCAGTAATTGATGTAAGATTTCCTTTTCAAATGTGTAATTATTTTTTATTTTTAAAGAAAACAAGAAAAAAAATCAACTAAAATATGAGATATTGGTGATATCATAAACTTCCTGACTGTCATTGTCAATGACAGCCTGTCATAAAACCAATACAAATGAAACAAATTCATTGAAAACAGATTCTGAAATCATCACCACAGACTCACTCACCAATCAATATTCATTTCCAATCATTGATAAATCTCACCTTAAATGAAATATTTTGTAACAAAAACTTATGCAACTTCTCCCACCCCACAGGCTGATGAAACATGTGCGTCTCAAACTTTCATGAATGAAGTACCGCTTAAGAAATAATGAACGGTCAAAAAGAGTATTTAAGAAATATAAAAAACTCAACCAAATCTATAAATACCATGGATCTCGAATATATTCTTCCATCGTGTTCTCCTTGGCGAATCTTCGATCACGCTGAAGTTCACCGGAAGTTAAAAAAGGTCACTGCATTGTTAGGTCATACTAAAAATAGGTTATCCTTCTAGAACAAAAAAAACCTTCCATTTCCATTGTTGAAATAGTTTCTATAGTTTTAAACAATGGTTGTAGAAAAAATAGCAAATAACATTTTTCCGACTTAAAATACTATGAATTAACAAAAGCAGTCACCAAAACAAAAATTGGAAAATGAAAGTAGAGCTGCAAAATGGATTACAGCCAGCTCGATCTATAAATTTAGTAGAAATCAATTAATTTTGTAGAGTAATGGCTCTGAAGAATGTTCTATCGTTTCCAAAAGGACACTATTATGGTGGATTAAAGGGAATTGGCACTGAAGAATTAATGTGATTTTTTGCTGTAAACCAAGGCAACAAAAGAATGTGAACAAAATATTTTATCATTCAAAAAAATTCTTTTTTTCGTCGACTCATTGTGTAAGCAATGGATAACAGGGAATATTTATATCCAACATATGCAGATGGGATTCCTCATCCCAGTCAATTTCAGCAGACTGAAAATAATTTTGTCAAGCAAGAATACCAAGGACCATGGGAAAGCAGTGCTCCTTTTGCCTCGGAACCTTTCTATGCAGGACAAAATCAGTATCCACCACCTGGATATGGAAACATGTCAAATAATTATTGTGCTTACCCACCGAACTATCCACAATCGGCACCCGAATATCCTGAATTTGGTGCTAATGTTGGAAGCTATCCACATGGTTTTGGAGCTGGAACTAGTGCTCCGTACCCGGGATCAGTACCATTGAATCACCTAACAAACAGCTATGCTGTCAACCAGTTTCCTCCACATTATTATCCAAGCGCAGAATTTAATCATCCATCACAAGTGTACAGTAACCATCCCTCTCCCCATCCTTCACAAGTGTTCAACAATCATCCATACTTAAACCAACCTAGAGAAGACAGTTCAAACTTTGGAAAGTACAAAACCAGCAATAAACCTTCTCTTGCCAAACCATACACAAAATCCAATCATCAAGAGAGCTCACTTCCACCGGATCCATTTTACGGAAACTGGTGGGCAATCGCTCCGACAGAGGATGCTGCAGCAGATGGTGCAGAGGATAAGGAGAAAGTTGTTCCTCAAACAATTCTTAACTTTGAGAGAGACGATTCTCTGTGCGAGGTTGGAAATGCTTTGTTGCGAACACAGAGAGTACTGTGTGAAAATCTTCAAGGCCTTACTTTTAATGAGCCTGTAGCCCATGTGTATAGTCCAGCTGTATATGCATTTCAGACATACAAAGAATTCATTAAAAAATACTGCAGATCTGAAAAAAAGGTTCTCTTTGTGGGAATTAACCCAGGTCCTTGGGGAATGGTACAAAGTGGTGTAAGTTCTTAACTTGAATTTGAGAAAATTTCTATAGGGCAGATTCTTCTCGCCTTCTGTATTTATGTCAGTATTCTGTATTAAACCAACCTTTGAAACTGAACTAAAGGTCACTTATTTCCCCAATTCATTATTGTGTTTAATATTAATAATAATATTAGTAATAGTGTAAAATATGTATGCCATTATTTTGTTTACTTCTCTCATGTCTAATCATCCATTTTTAAAATGGCAGGTTCCTTTTGGGGAGAGGGCTTTTGTTCGTGACTGGTTAGAAATACAGGGCCTAATTCTGAAACCAGCCTGGGAACACCCTAAAAGACCCATACTTGGACTTGAATGCACTAGATCTGAGGTAAAAATTAAACTGAGATACAGTATACATACTTGTAATTATTAGTAGCTTATGAACAAAGCATGTATTTTCCATGAGTTACATGTAAGCCACTTTTGTAATTATACATGGTATAACATGTTATCAGGTCTCTTATTAGTGAAATTTAGAAGGTTCTACAACAGTTCCTCTCCTCATGTCTCTGGTTTGAAAGTTAAAATTTCACAATAGCCATAGATTAAAATTGAATAAAATAAAAAGTGTCTATTGATTAAGAAGAAAACTTAAATATACTAGAGTATTTTATTAATTTATAAAATTAAAAACTTATTTACAGGTCAGCGGCAAGAAACTCTGGACTCTAATCAAGAGTCTAAGTGGACGCCCAGAGAACTTTTTCCAGCACTGCTTTCTGCATAACATTTGTCCACTCTCCTTCTTGTCAAAAACCGGCAGCAACATCACACCACCTGATATCCTTCCCGCAGAAAAAAGGAACCAGTTGAATCAAATTTGTGACGCCTCTCTTACAGAAGTCATTCGTATCTTGAAAGTGGAGATAGTTGTAGCAATAGGTCGTTATGTAGAAACTCGTGTGAAAAACATAATCAAGAATGGTAATTTGCCCGAGTTCAGAGTTGAGTGTCTTGCTCATCCGAGTCCACTCAACAGAAAAGCTGGAAATAGGTGGGCGGAAATTGCCGAGGAGCAGTTGAGAGAATTTGGAGTATTGTCATACATAAAATCAGATCATACAGTATCTGGTATAAAGCCAGATTTTTCTGAATCGGAAGCTTCAGAGCAAGACTCTTTCACAGATGGTAACTTTGTACAGCATTCGTTAGCAGTCCAAAGTTCTTTGGAGAAAGAACAGCCTTCCGATGCAAGAAATCCATTTTCAGACTCAACCTTTGTGAAACAGGAACCTGCTTTCGATATCAAATG
>WFKH01003881.1:25456009-25579978 GCA_016163765.1 Magallana hongkongensis | reverse complement strand
ATGCATGCTCACATCTGTTCCATGTTTCAACATTCATATGCAATTCCAAAAAATACTGTCTCTATTCTACACATAATAATATTACAATTGTAATAAAAAAGATTTATTGCAGATAAATACTTATTATTGATATTTATATCTACCTTTTTTTTTTAAAGCACACAATTGTACACAGTGCTTATACATGGTAACAAGCAAAAACAACACTCATTTAAATGAAAGGATTTCACAACACTAGTATATATACAGGCCTGGGAGGATTTCACTTCACACACTGATTACAAGTACAGGCAAGGCAACATCCAGGTCCCCAGTCTTCTGTACAGATATCAAAACAATGGCCATCTCAGAGATGTGGCACTGATACATTAATAATTAATAACTTCTCTATCTACAGTGTTTCACAACACAAAACAGAGTTCTGAGAAACATACATCAACAGATTTTACTAGACAGATAGATATTTGTTCATAGAGCACCCCACTAAGCATATTGTGAATTAACCCACACAAAGGCTTCTCCTACACATTTCACAATGTACACCTGTAAAATGTTCTCACATCATTTTTTCTCGGTTCACATTTTCAATTCAATTTACATCACCAATCTGCCTGAATAACTCACATTTTCAGAACTGTCAACACTTGGTACCACTGGGAAGGACATCTGTTCATGATTCAAAGTACCTGTTCATCATGTTATACAGCATGGGGTGTCGGTAAGGGTCCTGCATAGGTATCTGGCTGTCGGCGGCTGCTGCCGCTGCCGTGTTAGGGCGGGGCACAAAGTCTCTCTCCTGGCCCATCCCCGGGGTAGAGGGGTGAGTTAACTTAGCTGATGCAGCAGCTGCAGCAGCAGCATAGGGTTTGTCATTCATGAAGCTATAGGGACTATTTTGGTGATAGAACCCTCTTGTGTAGTCTCTTTCGAACATTGCATGTTGAGATGGCACTCCAGGAGTTAGAAAGGGACTATTAGTGGTGTCCCCTACATGCTGGGGATGATAGACAGGGTCTCTACTGTACATGTACTTATCAAAATTAAACGATGGATTCATGGATCTAAACATGTCGGAAGATGATGAAGGAGGCAAAGTCCTGAAGTCACTCATCCCTGTGGCTGTCTGCCTGTATCTTTCATCTAATGTCTTCTGGGCTGCTGTCTGAGTGGAGGAGCGAGTATAGTCCAGGGGTGGTGCACCTGGGTAACCATGCCCTCCAAAGTAACCAAACTCGAAACCAGGGAAGGTCTCGTGTGGAAGATCTGGTCTTTGTGTTTGTGGTAACCCTGGAAACATGTTCCTCTCCGTGACGCTCCGCCTCGATGTGTCAAACATGAAGTCCCTCCCTGAGAGGTAGTTGTCCTTTGGAAAGAGAGGGTTTGTAGTGGACCCTCCTGGCCTTTGTAGGTAAGACGCCTGGCTCCAGTGAGGGTGTCGGACATCTTGGGAAGTCCATGAGGTGTGGAAGGGGTTACGGGCCATGGTTTGAGAGACAGCAGAAGGTGGAGGAAATATCTCCTCTCTAGAGGGTACAGTTGTTGGGCGCCTGAGAAGAGACGTTGGGTTATTGGCAGTGAGAGCAGAGTCAGCCATTCTGTGAAGGTTCTGTAAAGCATTGGGGTCACTCTGGGTGAGGAAGGGCGTGGTCATTCTCTGCCGCTGTAAAATGGAGTCACTCTCAGAAAATGCATATGATGAGCTACCAGTGGTTGTGGGTGGGAAAAGAGATGGGTTTTCTCTTGACCCAGGGAGATAGGAGTTCATGGTTGGGAAGCCTTCATATACGTTATCAGGAATTCGCTCAGATGTACGAGTTGGGTTTTCAGATCTTTGCTGGAAGTGTTCCTCTTGTTGCCTATCACAGGTTAAAATTTCCATTCTCTTGTTAGACAGATCTGCACCTTTGGTATGCATTGAGTCTCTATCAGGAGTAGTGGAAAGGTTCAGAGGTGGCACTGAAGAGCTCAAATTCAGAGGAGGTAACTCTTTATCTTGGGGTGATGTGGGAATGTTGATATGCTCTGGAGGTCTCTCCACAGAAGGATTGAGTCGGCTGTTGTCATCTGATGACCGGCCACCAGAATCAAACTGCTGAAGATACTGTCCAAGATAGTCTTTGTCGACTTCAGGCATAGCCGATTCTGTCTGTGATCCATAACCTGTATTGCTTTGTGAGCCCTGTGGAGGGTTACTGGCCACTGATGGTGGGAGCTCCACAGACCCAGCCTGGGGGTAGCTGATATTGCTAGGCACAGGATTTGACATTTCCCGATCCTCATTCTGAGAATCAATAGAGAGATCTCTTTTAGCTGCTTCAACACTGGAGTATCCTTTGGAAGGGGGTGACATGACGTCATTCTTGTTCTCATTGCTGCCATAGTTGGGAACAATATCTGGCGGCACAGACTTTGGAGGGGTGGATTCGTAGTCTCTTGGGGTGGATTCATAATCTCTGCCAGGAAGACTTTGCACGCTGTGATTCTGTACTGACTTTGGAGGTGTGGACTCAAAATCACGACCAGGAGTGTCCATATCCTCTGGTCCTGATTCAATGTCACCCTCGTCACTCTCTACCACTGGGGGAGGTCTAGGGGCAGGTGGAGGTTTAAGGTCGTCCTCAAAGTCAGTATCAATGCCACTGCTCATCCTGTCACTCTCTACCTCACTGTTCCTCTTGTCCTCCTCCTCCTTAACTCCCTTTGCTTCCATGGCCTCTTCCACCTTCTCTTTTTCTTCCACCATCACTTCCTTTTCTTTTCCCTCTTCCATATCTTCTTCTGCTGCTGCCTCTTCCTCCTCTTCTTTTTCCTCTTTCTCTACATCCTCTTGAGGTGACTCTCTCCCCAGTGACTTGACTGAATCGGGACTCTTATTTTCCGCCTCATCGTCATTGAAGCCCTCAATCTCTGTTGCCTCCCCATCATCCTCATTAGCAGTGTTGTGTTCCAATTCACTGTATATAATAGTATCTTCCTCTTCTGTCTCCTGGCTCTCTGCACCTTCAAGTTTCTTCCTTCCTTTTGTCTTCTCTTCCACCAGTTTATCGGCTTTCTTTTTGCGTACATATTTGCGTTTCTTTTTCTGTGTTTGGGTCGACTCTTCCTCTGTCAAGTCATCATTTCCTGGGGGTTTCTTCTTTTTAGGCCCTCGCTTCTTTTTTGTTTTCCCAGTGTCTTCAGTTGGTGGTGTTTTATTTTTTGGTTTAGGCCCTGGTAAAAGAATCAAATCAATTTCAAGATTCTGTCATGTTTTAAAAGTAGAAGTTTAAAATAATGCTTCATCTGATTTCATCTGATTACAACAAATATCAATGCTCCTCTTTCAGATTTTATGAACGTCTTTGGTTCAAGTGAAGATAGTACCAAGAAGAAATATCATTTTAGAGAAATTGTCGGTACTTATGTTTGTTTTAAAGGTAATAAATTGTTTGTTCATACCTGGCTTTTTCCTTGGCGGTTTGACGGGAGCTTTTTCCAGTTCTGTATTATCAGCAGCAGTTTCTGTTGTTTCAACTATGATACAGTGAACAAAATAATTACAACTGTATTTATAGCAGAATGCCTTCAATCAACACAAACACTAGCGTTGAAATAAATGTTTATCAAAGATGGCTAAACTCAAATGGCATATGTTGTTCTGATCAGTTTAAAAGAAATACCGGTAATTTAAAAATATGTAATCTTTGAAAAAAGATTTCTCTTCAGAACTTAAATTGACAATCTAAGAATCTTCTTCGTTTAAAATTGTAGTCTGAGATAAACAATACAAAGTAGATTCTGTACCTGGTTCAGGTTTAGATTTTGGTTTTCTCCCTCGCTTGGCCTTTGGTTTGCTGGGTTTCTCTTCAACCTCCAATGATTTTTCCAGTTTTGAGTTCTCCTCATTGTCTGACCATTGAGGCTGACCTTTATTTTCACTTGCTTTCCCTTTTTTCTTCCTCCCTGCTGTTTTCTTTGGTTTCTGAGTTTTGGCAGTGGTTTTCACTGGTTCATCCTCCTCTTCAATATTCTCTTCCAGGTTAGTTTGGAACTTCTCCTTCTTTTGATCTTCCAGCTCTTTGCTGTCCTTTTGAGTATCAATATCACTGAGTTTGTCATCTTCAAAGTCCAAACTTTTTGAAGTCCTGTCTAACAGATCTGATTTTGATGTCTGTGATAAAAATGAGATTTTCTCGTGACGTATAGGCGTAGACGTTTTATCTTGTCTTAATGGCATCAACACTGAGTCATCGTCAAATTCCTCGTCCGATCGGAACTCGTACAAGTCCATCGGATTTTCACGTTTCTTTGGAGTAAAAGGTTTACTGTCGAAACTACTCTCAGCTCTCTCCATCAAGTCCTTCTGGTTTTCCTTGAACTCGGAAGAAGACAGGATCGGTTTGCTGTCGTTTGATGAAGAGTTCATACTGGCATCCACTGGCTTCTTGGGCTTCTTTGGTTTTGGAGGGATTCCGTGGAACTTGTGGAGATGGTACTGGAGCGAGCTCTTTTGCCGACAGGTGAAGCTACAGAGTTCACACGCCACTGGCTTTTCATTGGTGTGCTGCCTCATGTGGACCTTCAGGTTGTCAGCGTGTCTGAATGCCTTCCCACACACTGAACAGCCAAACTTCCGCTCACCTACAAGGCACAATTCACAGCAATGTAAATAATCATTCAAAACCGCAGTAAATTTTCAAAGTTTTTTTTTTTTTTAACGAAGCTTATGGCTTTTCAATTGGAAAAATTATCAACCTTTCGGTCAAATCTGGAAAAATCATTACCATTGTAGACAAGTTCAATAAATAGTATCAAAATTGAAATATATGCAATTTGATTAATAATAAAATATCAAAAATCTTAGTTATTGATAAATCCTCTATAACCTTTACAATTATCTACAATATCTCACTATTAATTATTAAATAATATCAACCCTCTGTTATTTCTTTTTTCCCCCAAAAAATATTGTACAAGTTAAATTGAGAAAGGTATGTGTTTATGGATCATTCAAAAAAATATAAGAGGAAAAGGATGATATTCATTTTAGATGGTTGAAAAAAAATCACAATATATTTGAATTTCACTGTAGTTGAAATATTACAGTATACCATGTAAACTTTCATTTGTTATTTAGTCCCTCTAATGAGTGATTAAAATAAATGACATAAATTCAGACCCCATTAAACATGTTACACCTCTAAGGTTAAAGCCCCTTTGAAGCTTCAAAATTTGTATTACTGGTATATTTAGAATTCTAAAAACTTCAGTTTTTGTACAAAATTATACAAGCATTACGGTGGCCAAAACTATTTCCAGTCAGTTGAAATCAAGTTGTGCATTGCGTACTTCTGTACAACCAGTATTTTTCAGGTTGTTTATTTTTAGCAACTGAGATGAAAGCCAGTCATACCTACAGTATAAAGCTACCAGTAGGTGTTAATTATTATTGTTACAAGTTTAAAAATTAATTAAAAAGATATTTGGCAGGAAAGTAAATTTAAGGCTCTTTTGAAACACGAGATAATATGAAAATGACTGAACTATCATATTCCTAGCCTCAAAAGGAAATGCTTTTGACATATTCGGCATAACTGATTTGTACAGCACTGTAACAATTGACAATTTTCAGCAATTCTAGCATATTAATATTTGTAGTCTAGATCCTTTACTCCATGAAGCCTTCTATTAGCATTCATTAATGAAAAAGATGTTTACTCTAATGAAAACTTTACAGATGGTCACAAACTGAATACTTCATGTCATCAAATTTTCAAATCTACAGCTTCATAAACAATGGTGAAGAGACAAGGTAGGTAAACAATTAGATATAAATTGGTCAAAATATGTGCTTTTTTTAATGGTCTGTATGTCTGTAAACTCTGGCCCCACCATCACTAACTTTCCTCAAGTCATTAATTAGCCTCAAGTCTGAGTTTTGACATCAAATTTATGTATGGTACTTTTCCTTTAAAGATTTGAGTTGAGGACCAAGTTGAGTGATTTGAAAATTTTGGTGATGGTGGGGCAAGGTTCCCTTATTGACAAAAATAAAGCTAACTTTATAAACTGCAAACCAAACTTATCACAACAGAGAACATTTCACAACAATAGCTGAAGCAACCTTGACTGTATACTGACCTGTATGGGATATTTTATGTCTTTGCAAATGACTCCTTTTAAAGAAAGTAAACGTGCATCCCTCGAAATCACATGGAAATTTCTTGTCCGTCATATTATGAAATTCCTCCTTGTGATTTTTCAAGAGTTTTTTGGATCTGAAATCTTTTGTACAATCATTAATATTGCACTTAAATGGACGAGCAGGGTCATGAACTATGACATGACCCCTTAAAGCTGCCGAAGTTTTGAAACGTTTAGGACACTGAGGGCATGGATAGTTCCTCACATCCGAATGAAACTTCATATGCCGTTTTAAATTGTCCTCCGTGTGAAATTTCTTCTCACAATTTTCAAAAGTACAAGGGTATTCTTTTTTGACACGTTCTGTGTTGTGGATATTTTTTAAATGCTTTTTGAGATTGGCTTTGTAGTTTGATTTGTATGTACACTGCGGGCAGTTGAAGCGTTTAGGCGCGTCTGGATCATGGCGAATGATATGAGATTTTAATGAAGATTCGTACTTAAACTCTTTCTCACAGAATTTACACTTAAATGGCACAGGTCCCGTACACTCCTCCATATGTTTTTCTAATGATATTTCATGACAGCGAATATAACGACTGCACTTTCTACACAGTTTGTAATCGGCACGATCCTTATGCTCCTGCAACACATGCTCCTTAAGAACATCCTTGGAGTTGTATATGAAATTGCATCGTAGACAGACATATATCCCATGAGTCCTTAGATGCCTTCCCAGCATTGCTCGCTTAGGAGTGGCATAGTCACAATGCTCACACTTATAAGTAGTGTCAGGCCCTTGCTTTTTCATTAGAGTTTCAATGTTTATCGTTTTCTTTGGGCCCGACTCCTCAGGTTTTGATTCTCCTGGTTTTTTGTCCTCATTCTCCTCATCACCAGATATGTCAAAACTTGAATCCAAGTGGTCTTTCTCTTCATCTTCCTCCTCTTCCTCCGCCTCTTCTTCAATTGGCTTTACTTCCTTATCTTCACTGGATTTAAGTAGAGCATCATTATCATTGTCCTTTTCCACCTTAACCATACTTTCCTCCACAACTTTTTCTTCTTTGACCTTGGCTCCATCCCCTGATGAGGATTTCCCCACCCCGTTATCGGTTCTGGGAATGTCCACACACCGCCTGATGTGTCGTGTGTATGCACTCTTACTCCGAGACACCTGTCCACACAAAGGACAACTAATCAACACTGGCTCCTTTTTCTCCTCAGGTTCAGCACCATCTTCATTTTCCTCTTCCCCATCATCTCCACCAAGTCCAACACCTTCTTTACTTTCCACTTTTATCTCCACCTTTTTCTTTGGTGCTCGCTTTTTCTTTGGAGGTTTGTCCACAGTCATAGCACTAGCTTTTTCCACACTTTCATTTGCCTTATCATTCTCCACCTTCTTTTTCTTCACTGTTTTCTTCTTCTTGGGAGGACTGTCTTTTCCCTTCTCATTTTCAGTTTGATCAGGCACTACATCATCACTGTTATTTTTAGTTTTTGCTTTCTTTAATCCCTTTGTCTTTTTTGGTTTGGGGATTAAATCATCAGTGACCATAGCTTCATTGTCATTTTCACCAATTTCACTGTTTAATTCCACTTTTTTCCTTTTCTTAGGTGGAGGTTTTGGTTTTGCTATATCTACCTTATCCGACAAATCCATGTCCAAATCAAAATCAAAACGTTCATCCTCAAAATCATCATCATCGTCTTCATTAAAGTTGATTTTCCTCTTCTTCACAGCTCTGGGCGACCTCTTCCGACTTGGGCTCCCATCATCCATATTTTGGAATTGACCTTCTTCATCGCTGTGGTATTTACGATTCTTTTTGGGAGTCCTTTTAGACGCACGAGGAGACACGGAAGCTCCGCTTTCATCAGTTTTACTGCTTTCACCAAAAGAAGTATCAAGAGCACAAGAATCATCAAGAATCTCCTTAGGACTTGCTTTCTTTTTCCCTTTCACATTTTTAGCTTTTACAGGTTTTACTTCGGGAGAATTTTTGTTTACTTTTTTCTTCGCCTTATCTTTTGGAGACTTTTTAACAATACCATCTGTTAGTGCTTTCTTTTTAGTTGGCTTTGAAGCTTTCTTTTTCTCAGCGGCAGCAAGAGTAGAGTTTTTCTTCTCCACTACTTCTTCTTCAGGATCACTTTTCCTTTCTTCCTCATCCACCCCATTTTCGGTGACCCGCTGAGGTGAGAGAGGAGGATCATGGGTAGAAATTCCTGAGTTATCAAGATCACTGAGTTTACCATCAGATGAAATGTAGGAGTCTGTAGGGATGGATGACAGGGAAGAAGAAAATGATGAGTCTTTGTCATCAGCTTGATTTTTCGGTTCACTGCTCGAGAGAGGAAAAGGTTTGTTGGCAACTTCTGTGATAGTCACAGTTCCTGTTGTCAGGGATACCTCTGTTTTATAGCTCTCCGTTTGGCTGTTGATGACCAGGTTTTTCTCCACACTGAAGTCTTGAATCACATGATTTTCACATGACCCACTTGGACGCTCTGATTCCTCACGCTTTCTTGCCTCCTCTTCTTCTCGCAAACTGACAGCAGCAGCGGAATGAATTGCAGCGAACTTAGCAGCATCATTGAGCTGCCTTATTGCTGAATCACGAATTCTCGGCTTATCAATTCGCTTGGGTTCCTTGTATGTTCTCATGTCTTCTTCCTTCTTTATCCCATCATGCTTTGCAGTGTCACCAATACATAAATTCGCCTCTTCAGCTAAAATAAAACGATAACAAAAATTAAAACTTTTTAATCTCCATTAATGTAGATCCCTACAAAAGAAAGACAACTCCTTTAAGGCCTTCATCATTAATTGCTTGTCAGGCAAAAAAAAGTTTAACTTTAGTTTTCTATGGCCAAAAATTTTGAATTATAATACAGCAGGCAGGTATTCTATTCTTACTGCAAGATTTGAAATGGAGAATAACTCAATTGATTTTTCTTTTTTTTACTTAAAATTGAAAATTCCTTATTTCAGATGACATTAAAGTTACAATGTGGCAGTGCCCAAGAAACTTAGCATTAATTTGTTTTGGGTCTTCGAATGTTGTATGTAATAAATATATGTACATGGATAATACTGTATGTCTCTTTATTGCTGCTATGTTCTATTAATAATTAATTTGATTGCATTCAGTTCCTAATATATAGATAGGTAATACAGACAGAAAAATTATTTCCCTTGCAATCATCAATTTGATTTGCAAGATGATGAAAGCGTTTTCCATGTGATACTGTTGAATGTGTTAAAGATATACATTGCACAGTATAACACTTAAAGAGGTCAAATACATATTGATAAAGAGGTAAAATACATATTGATTAAGAAATTTTTGGATAATTCAGACAAAAGAGAAAAATTAACTCATTTTTATTGAAATCAAAAACCTGCTGTCTTATCATCAATAAATTGTATATCAATTCATTAGCATCATGTAAATTCAATTTTTTCTAAATTGTAATCTTTTTTAACATTGTGTGCAAACAAAACCAACCTTTTTCATTTTAGAGGAGATCTTGAAACAAAGCAGGTTATTTCCATCTAATCACTTTCTTCTTCATTCTGGAATAATAAATTTTCAAATTAATTATTAATTAAAAGATATGCCAACAAAATTTATCAACTTAAAAATCTTGGTTTTCAAAAGACAAAAGTTGTGATGTTTATGTACACTGTTAATGCAATTATGAACATTTAGAGGAAGTTGTTTGAAATGAATAGCTGAACTAAAGAACAAAGAATACTGGAGGCAAGTACATATACAGACAAAATATGTAGTAAAATATCTGTAGAATTTTTTGGTTTTTAATTTTAATCCAAAATGTTAGGAAATTAGGTTAATAAGCACAGACACTTGTCTCTGCATTGGAATTTACTGTAACATACTATATAACACAAGGTATATCGATATTGCTCTGAATTTTATGGAGTAAGACCTCTCTGTGAATTGGAATCAAAACATTTTTTAGAGGGAAAGCAGTGGACAAATTATTAGTACCAGTTTTTTCTTCTCTAATTTATCTTTATCTAATTTCTGCATAATTAGCATCCAAACATTGCTCACCGACTGGAAAAGTTTCACACAACTAATTGCTATTTACAAGTCTCGGGCAAAATGCAGAAATCAAAATCAAAGTGATTATAAAAGTTACCACTGTGTTGAAGCATTACAAAAATTCAGTATAATTTTCTTCATTGACAACCACAATATCACAAAACTACAACTTATTGAACAGATAAAAGCTTTGATTCACTTATAGTTAGCTGCTCTAACTTTAGCTTCCAAATACCAAATATGTGATATGTACTCACATGCACACTTAACCTGCTCGAGATTTGTACTGTACATAACATTTTGACTTTTCCAGTTGACAATTTAAGCAATGTTTTGATGCTGTTTACATGGATAGGTGATAATAAATGCAGCCATGCATGCATTTAGATAATTAATCATTGAAAAGAATGATACTAAAAAACTTGTCTGATGCTCAATTCATGGAACGGGTGTAGTTCATGCAATTTGGAGTTAGATTCCTTGAACTGTGTAGTAAACTTCATTGCAGAAACAAGTGCCTGCATTAGTCCAAAACTAATTTTTGGGGGGCACTGTAAATTGCCAGTTTTTTTGTAATTGATGAACTGTAGCACTACTGTGTATAAACCCAAATTGTCATATAGATCAACCCCTGAGTTGGATAAATATAAAAATGGAATAAAAAGTGAAACAAAAAACTAAGTCATTTGACATTGGTCTGTTTTTAAAATTATTAGCATGTAAGATGCATGATACTAAAAAGGATGAATATTACGAAAAAAAATGCTTATGCAAAAATTTGAAGTAAACCGGGCTATAATTTATCACCTAGTTGTCTGGAATAAAAAAATCAAATCAGCCAAATTATGCTGCAGTTGAGGTCAAAACAGAACTCCATGTATGAAAATTTCAGTTTCATTTTCAACATACAATTAATATTCATTGAATTGTGTAGTCTGAGCATTTAAATGTGTTAGAGGCAATAACAAATTCTTAATTGTTTAACATCGCTCAGATACAACTTTTTCTCTGCATGTCTTTTTTAATAAAAACTAAAAATTATCCTAGACAACTCTTTATCAAGTTTCACACTCCATCAGGCATGTCAACATGCTCGGCAATAGTTAAAATATTTATCTAGGGCAATGATGTTTTGACGACCAGATTTTCCAATTAGAAGGCTCCATTGCAACAAGGGGGTTTGCCATAATTAGGGATATAACAAAATATACCAGAAATCTGCATTAAACAAATCTCTACGATATTTATAATCATAAATTTCTTGGTCGATATTTGAGTTCGAGTAAACATGGATAATTAGTTACCGAGTGCATCGCTGACACAAATTACAGGCATGCACACGAAGTGCGGGTCGTTTTGCTATCTTTCACACATAATTTTTGTCAGTTCCATTATATAAATAGAGCAATATATGCCAAAATAATAAGCATTTTCTGCATTTATACATCAGACATACCTTCTCAAAACGGCTAAATATAGCAATTTCTGGAGTGCATAAAATAAATATCTCACCGTTCATTGGTCAAGAAGTATTGTAGTAAGCCAATCATAAAAATGAACACAAAATAGAATGATGGCTAAGTCGTTCGTAATTTCTAATTTTTAATTAGTCAAATTCATTTTATTCTCTTGAAATACTTAATATGACTATATTTATGAACATAAAAATGTAAAATTTGAAAACGTATCTTTGTCAAAACATGATTGCATGATATCTGGGTTTATGTCACTTATAATCAAGTATAAAAAAAATATCGACATAAAAAATCATTTTTTCAAGTAAATCAAGAATATATTATTGGTACTTTATGTGAAAAATTCATTGATGTACATTCCAATGCACGCATATTTCTTCATGTAAACATCAAAGGCCATCCGACTGCTTTACGCCACACAGAGCTGAAATTTGATTGGTCGTCAAATCGACTCGGCCAATCGCATTCATTCAGTGAACGAGCTTCATGGCGCCAACTTGGAAGAGGGAAACCAACATCAAGAAAACTGTCAATGGAAGAATCAGCCGAACAAATCGAAATACAAACCCGTTAAAGAACAATCTGCATCAAGTAAGTATATTTTGTCATTAAGTGGTATTTTATTGCCTGATCGCAGTGATTTACAATATTTTAACGTAGAAGGCTAAAAAAATGACAACTTGTCAGTGTGCTCAAAACATCTGGTAAACAAAGTAAAGGACATTATCGAATGATCGGGGTATAAAGTCACAAGGATCTACAAATGAGCTTTTATTTTCACCTCAATAAATTTCATTTATTTAATCAATAGCATGCTAATATTTTTCAATTGGAAGAGATCTTGAACGTGTCAACAGAATAATTTGAGGTTGTTATATATGCACGTACATTGTTTATTGGAGTCAATATACATGTACCTTTGTGTGACTCAAGGTAAGGGGTATAACTGTGGTCTGAATCAATTCTTATCTGATGACAATTGGGTATCCCTTAAAGTAGGGATAATATTATGATGTGTATATTCTATTGATATATTGTTGATATATTAAACTCAGTCCTTTGCAATTAATTATGTGACAGACTTTTCACAGTCAAACTTAATTCATGATTTATTATTATATAATGTTTACATCTACTGAGTATGATTCCCTCTATTTCTTATGGAAACACATAGTTAATTCATAGCTCTATAGAAACAGCCAGACTGAAATCTACAAGCCCCGTTTATCGATTGGTCAAAAGCTACAGTGACTGAAACTGACAGGACTGAAATCTACACACCCCTTTATCGATTGGTGGAAACCTACAGCGACTTAAGAAAAATCACGGACTGCACGAAATAATCATGATGATGTCAGACTCAAATTCCCATAGAAGACGATTTGGCTGTATCTGTTAGCTAATGTACTGATGTACATTAACAGTTATTTAGTGAATTTTACTTACTTTTTACAATCAATTTATTAATTTGTTAAAGGAAAGATGTAAATATAAACAATAAAATGCTTTTGGGGGGGGGGGGGGGGTAATAAATAAATCCTCAAAACAACTCTAAAATTCTGTTTGTATTGTTTCTAAGGCATGCTTCCTTGTAAAAAATGAAATTAGAATATAAATCTTCAAGTTACTATTGTACTTGTAAAAAGAATACACCATGTTTTGATTAATATGTACATGTCTAACATTAATGAATCTTGTGATAAATAACAAACATAATGTGTTGTTTTTAACAACCCTGAGGGGGCCTCATTAGAGTGTTACAATAACAGTGGGATGTACCTCTCCAATTCTAAATTGACTGCCAGGTGTGATTGGAGTAATTAGATTTTTATCACACCTTTAACTGGTGTTACTCGTGAGAATACCGCCTTCATTTTTTTCTCTGTTAATTTGCCGATTTAGAGACATATGTATCAAGAGTACATTTGCAGTTAGGATATAACTCAGTTTTAATAATTCACTGGTATGAATTTGTTCATGATTTAGACTTTATCTTAATGTCAACCATATGTAAATGTTGAGGTACAGAAATCATAGGTATCAGTATAAATTAAGAATTAAAAAATATATATTTATTTTCGAGTGTTTCATCAAGGTTTATTATTGTGCATGGAATTTTGGTATCATTAACTTTCCTCACTGCATGTTTAATGTTCATTGAAATTTCTTATTTGCAGGTTATATGTGTCATTAGTTTCTGTGGACATTAGATTCCAAATTTCTTCAACATGAATCCAACACAAGAGGGGCAGTTTGATAGTGGCTACTTTTCACCATCCCACATTCAAATCAAAGTGGAGCCCTTGAGTCCAACTCGACTGCCCATGTTGAATCCGGATCTTGGTGCCAGCCCCCTCAAAACAGATGTCCCTGACATGGATGTTGGGAGACCTCTAGAGGATGTCAGCATATCAGGGGATTGGGAAAAAGACTTCTTTACAAATTTTGAGGAGAACTTATTCAACTTTGACTTTGATGATAAAGCACTGAATGATATTCTTGTGTCCCCTAAAGGGAAGGAAGCCTTGAATGACTTGATGAAATCTCCAAAGGGAAAGGCTATTTTGAATTCCCCTAAAGGAAAATTGTTGAAGAATAAATTGAAATCATTGGATACACCTGAACATGTGAAATTACAGCGTACAAACAGTTCTGGGTTTGATACTAGTCCAAATGTGTTGTCGCCTTGTGACCCAAATAAGATGTCTGCCACACCAGGACCATACAATGTGGATTCCAGGAGTGCACTGAAAATGTCGAGAAGAAAACTTACCATGGTCCTCAGTGGTAAAGAGGATCAAGAACCTGCTAGAAAAGTGATTCAAATGGTTCAACCTAACAAAGTGATACCCATTGCACCCAAAATACCAGAAGAAAACAGCGAGACGTGGCCCACTAAAGAAAGGCTGAAATATGCAAGGGATAAGTTCAAGCGTACTCTCGAGTTGGCTGTAGAGACCTCACGGTTGAAGAGTCTGGTGAAGGAGGAACCAAAGGTGCACCATCAATCTCCAAGAAGGAAACGCAAGAAGAATTCCCAGAAGGCAGAGAGTTACCCTGAGCTAAAACAAGCTCTGAATCAGCGGCCACAGAAAAGTAGTTCCAGGAATCGTATGCCCAGCATAAAACTGAGAGAAAGCAAAGAATCCGAGGTGGAAATCAAAAAGGAGTTGTCTGCCCCTGCATCACCATTTTACCCCGACTACGTTGAGGACATTGAGTATAATGACGAGGATGACGATGAGGACTATGATAAATTCTACAAAAACTATGTTCCCTTCACTGGATTAAAGCAAGCCAAGAGGAGAAAGAAGTTTAAACAGAGTGTGTATTGAAAACTAATGAAGCCTTAATTCATGTGATATTGTCAAAAATACATCTTGTGAATTTAACAGAAACATTAATGGAAGAATGTTTTATAATTTTATTTTCAGAGGAAGCTCCTCGTACAATTAAGCTTGTCTTGAATCTAGATGCAATGCTACTGTTATTTTTTTTTAAATATATGTTTGTGTTCAGTGGAAAAGTAAATGTCATTTGAACGTATGCAATAGGTTGTACATATTAAAGACTATTGAATGGAAATGAAAGCTCTTCAAATAAGGAGGCATATATTGTGAATGCAAACATCTAATAAGACTATTTAAAAATGTAATTTTATTGAATATTCCAATAGTCATAAAATATACGTGCATGTATGTACTCAATAACCATTGTCATTTGATATAAACATAGTGCAAGTGTATGAGATGGAGAAGAACAATGCAGATTGTATTTCATGTGGTGTGTATGAAATATATGCTATTTCTTCTGTACTGTATAAATACAATGTAAAGATAATAAGATATAACATGAAATGTAGTGATTTCAATAAATCAAACTTATATGTGTTGGACACACTTTCAATCAGTAATGGTACCGGTATATATATTCAGGTACATGTATTAATTTTTCATATTCTTGAGGAGTATTTCATCTTTCATTTTCAATAGCCTGCTTTCATTCTCATTTGAAATGCCTGTGCTTTAAAATTCTGAAAAGCAAGCAGTGAGCATGTTGTTAATTTGTACATGCAGATTACGTAGCTAAAGCAAAGGAATATTCCTTTGGAAGATGTTTGATTTTCATTAGCTTAGCTTTAAAGTTTGCATTTGTTTCTTATTTCCTTCTCTTTAGTGCTTTGTTTTCAATAATTCCAACAGTTTATTTTTGTTGTTTTTCCACAAAAAAGTATGTTGTTTGTGCGTGTACATGTCAGTAATGTTGGAAATGAGCAACTACATGTAATACAAGGTTTTTCAAGAGGTTCTCAATGAAAACAAACAAAACCTACCATTCATCTGCTGTCTTTTAATGGTAAAAAAAAGTTGCAATATTTATTTATTTATTATTTTGTCTTATTGTTCAGATATAATCAATTGTATCAGGGATTTTGTTGTGTTGTACAATATCATTTGGATGTACAGTTTTGCTTAACTTCATTGTTTATCATATATAGTTATATTCCTGAATAGATTCAATCTAACTTTCATGCATCTTGATCTGCAATAGTATTTTACTTCGGGATTTCTAATCAGTTGCAATTGATACCTTGGTTGTAGAGTCCTCTTGTATGGTCTAGTGTTCACTACATTTGTAATAAGATGACCAGGTATTAGGAAATAATGCTAGAAATCAACTCATAAATTTCATTATATGCTGTGTTACTTGCAAAGCATGTAGTCCAATAAAGAATTAATAAATGCATATCGGTGTTATGTTTCTCATTGGGAGTAAATGAATTTTGAATTGTCAATTAATATATATATGGAAAAATGTGGGGATATTTAGCATATAGTGGCCCAGTGCTATGAATTTCTAAAGTTATGCTAGCTCAGTTGAGTTATGGCAACGTTCATGAAATGTACAATGTGATGCAAAAACCCGATTAATTTTGAAATTGAATGTTTCCAATCTAATTAAGTCTGACGTTTTTAAAAAATCCTCTATCGCTTTTCTAGTAGATCCAAAATCAAATTTTGATTGGAATGTTTCATGATTAAACTTTGACCTAACAACATCTAACAACCTAACAACATCTCCATGTTTATCTTTAATTTTATTACATGCAAGAATAAAAATTTCCAAATGCCATCTGATGACATAACAGATAGATTTTCAATAGAAATAAAAGTTAATATGAAATTGCCATGGTGCAAGAGCATGTGGTTAAAATTTGTGGAAAAAATAATGTAAATGTTAAATAATACACATGAAATAGTTAGATATTAAACATAATTTGTGTACAAATCTTTAACAAAAATTAACTGAAATTTGACAAACATGTACTGGTCATTGCATTGTTACTGTTTGTAGTTTTATTGAAAATTTATTTCTGACAGATATGTCAACATTTGTGCAGTTTTATCATCAATGATTGAAAAATTCTACATGTATTTTGTATAATACCAAGTTTCTTTTAAACAAAGTAGAGTATATATGCCTATGCACAAAATTTTGATGTTTTGTTCAAAACCAATCAATTTATCAGTGCATTTTTAAACCTCTGTATACAGGGAAATTTCGCCCCCGTTTTATTTTCACTCATTTCGCCCTCATTGTCATCAGGCGAATTTAAGACTGGGCGATTCCAATGTTTTATATTATTTCTATGTAAAGACAACTGTGTGTGGGCGAATTCAAGATGGGACGAAACTGTTTGCAAGTGTAGAAGGGCGAAAATAACCCTGTATACAGTAAGCTATTTGCACGAAAATCACCAATATGCAGCCTTATCTCGCCAGCAAAGAAATCTTGTATCCCTGACAAAGTAACCACAAACACTGATTCCATGTAATTACCATTTAATCTTTAAATAACAATCATTCCAATTCATCTCATATAAAAATATACATATTTAATAAATTCTTCAATAATAGCACATGTCCAGATGTTTGTGTGTACATAACCTGATATTAAAAACAAAAGTTTAAAACACAGATCTAAAGTCCCTGTACTCTACATCCACCTAAATGTTGATGAGTTGTATGTTGACCATAATGCTGCATAGTTCTCGTGTGCAAGTATCAAAGAAGACATCACCTGTCTGCTTTGTGAAGTTCTTCCGCTTCTTTCCGACCTTTGTGAAGTTCTTCCGCTTCTTTCCGAAGGGCGTGAAGTTTTTCCTGAAGAATATCTGTAAAATGTTTCCTGAGCTCAGTCTGAAAAAAATAAAAAATAAAATAAGAATACATACATGTATATCACAAAAGACATTGCTACATCTATATTTAAGGAATGAGGAATCATTATTTGAGTATTATATGAGGTGATCATTTATGGTAGATTTGATCACGCCACAACTAAAACGGTAATGATCACCTCATAATACTCAGAGAATCATCAAGGATTCATGACTTCTTATATTTATATAATTTTCAGCAAATGTACAATAAAATATTACCGGTATATTAATGACATTTTTACATAATTTTCATTTCATATAAATTTTTTGAACTATACCGTACTTTACAAATTTGATTCGTAGTGTTTCACAAACAAAAAAACTGGAAAATGTAAAATTATGTATATAGATCATGCTTGAATTGAAGTGTATGCCGATGGAATAGAACCTCCTGGCTATTGACAATTAAGATAAAAGTATTTGTTTTATTACCTCAGACAAGAATGACACGTTACTGGGTTAAATGCATCACATGATTGCTGACTACAGTTCTATAATCAGTGTACACTGCAAATTATAGATGGCAACATGACGGTCGTAATGTAATTAAACATGCATTGCTAGCTGCAGGTCGGTAGCTCCCGGTCTGAAAAAATTCGGAGTTGTCCATTCAAATTTTTCCGACCGGGAGCTACAGACCTGCAGCTAATGCATTGCATATTTATTTATTTCTTAGTACCGGTATGTAATAAATGTATCAAAGTACCATATCATATATATATCCAATTCAAAAGTTAGACATAGTTATACACTCAGTACTCACAGCAGTCATCTTGTGTTTCAACCGCTCCAACTCCTCGGAGAAATCAATGGGATTGCCCACTAAAATGGTGATTTTCTGAGAGAAAAAAAATTCCCACATCACACTACATTTATATTCACTTGTTTTCTTTTAACACTGAATATTACTGTAGATTACTTACTTTACGCAAGTATACTTAATTCCCCGATTCCACTGTTTTGTGTCAAATCGCAAGAATATAACATCCTGAGCACTGAACTTTTGTAAAATTTCATATAGTTCACAACTGATAAAAATATAAAAAGCAAGATTTTAGAATCTGGAAGAGGTGCTTTCTTGCGATTTTATGTTTACTTTAATTCCTTGCATTTAATTAGGAATCTAATGTTTCAGTACAGTACTTGCAAAATAATTACGGGTTGTAATATACACTGTACATGTAATAAAGACAAATAAAGCTAAATCAGTATAAATAAAAAGGATTTTTTAAAATCTTTATATCATAGGACTCCCACAACCAATTGGCAGAGGTAAAAAGTCAATTTAAAAAGGTAATTGTTCAATTTAAAAAGGTGATTTCAGGATTGATGCCGTATACTTCAGTACATGTATAAAATATAGGAACTAATCATATCATAATATAAACCATGGAACATACAATGAGGTTGGGGTACAATTGGGTTTATTCCTGAAGAATAGTGTACATGTAATAACAGCATGTTAGTGCCATTTTTATTAATACTTAAAACAGGAGTTAATACAGGGGAGTGTAAGAATGTGGAAAATCAGACATTGAAACTCAAAAGAAAGGCAATTTTAGACAATGAAAACGTTTAAATAAATTAACTCGGTCATATAAAGTCAGAGAGAGGCAAGTGATGTGAGTCTTGTGAACCTAAATATCTTGGACTATTTTACCTTTGCAGTGAAAAAGTTCAAATCCAAAAACCCGTTTACACATGTATGTGAAATAGAGAGAGAGAGAGAGAGAGAGAGAGAGAGAGAGAGAGAGAAAAGATAGAGCATTTTTCTTGAATTTGATGGGAAACAGAGTTTAATGAAAAAGAAATGCTTGGGTGTTGTTCATGTAGTCTAATAATAGGTACAGGTAAATGACATTGTTAGTGAAATACATATATTGTAGTTATAATTGTGGGGGGTGTACAAATCACTTCAGACCCTCCTCTGTACCTTTCCAAACTCTGGAATATGAGGATTTTTATTCGGAAATGTATCATCCATCCCTATCAACAGAAAAAATATACCTTTTTAATGCGAGGAATATAAGGAGTCTTTGTGGGTAAAGCTTCATCCATGCCTGTGGAAAGGGATAAAAGAATGTATCAAAATTTGCTTGATATATCAATATATTTTAATTAAGCCCTTGTTTGATAAAAGGCTCGGGATTAATCAAAGTACTGAGAATACAGACAGCAGGACTTGTTTGAAATTTTGCTGCATTCTTGTTTTTACTACAGTTGGTTCATCTATCCAACTCATCTTGCCTCTCTGGGGACCACTGAAGCCATGATGAAGGATCAAACAGTTTAAATCAATATCATTGTACATTCTAACAGCTACATTTGAAGTTTTACAGACTAAATCAGAAAAAAAAGTTATTACCATAGATCGAAGTAAACAACAGCTCCATAGGCCACATTGCCCACCTGCCCAACATAGTGATTTTTTTGTACCCATTTTTTAACTTGCTAATATAAAACTCTACTCTTTGTCCAGAATATATTTTTAAATTAGCCTCCTCCTTTCAAAAGGATGTGGCCCTTTTTTTGGCTGTTTATCACCTAAGGATACTTTGTTTTAAGATTGGTTGGAATTGGTGTAGTTGTTCTACGGAAGAATTAAATATTGTGAAATGGACAGACAGACAATTGGACAGTTTAACTCTGGACTACAGGTGATCAGAAAAGCTCACTTGAACACTAGATTCAGGTGAGCTAAATATTACATTGCCTCCAAAATGAATTTTTATATTTAATAGTGTTTATTTGATATCAATTTTATTTTCTAATTTGGTCTTTTCCACTACATTCATGTAGACAGACCATAGTTCTTAGCTTATGCAATAAGCATAGCTAAATAGAGGAGCTTACCAAAATGATAAAATGGAACCACTATGGGGCACTGCTGGGCTTCTGTCAGGAGTCGGCCTATTCCTGCAAAAACCACAATTTTTAAGCTACAGAATATTTCTTTATCATTAGGATACAGGACCACAGGTACCCTGTACTGTATTTAGTTACCTCTTCCTCCCATGATCAACTCAACCAATCAGTATTGCTAATACCGTATCACAAATTACAAGGTACCGTATTTTTTTTATTACAGAGTACATGCGGCATGTCTTTTAACCCCAAGGAACCCCAAGGAACCCCATGGAACCCCAAGGAACCCCATGGAACCCCAAGGATACCCTAATAATAAAAATTAATAAAAATTTATAACTCTTGAAACCCCTGGGGATCATTGGTATCCCAAAGACACCCCTAGGGTACCCTAATGGAACCCCACGGATACCCAAATGAACCCCATGGAACCCCAAGGATACCCAAACAAACCCCAAGGAACCCCAAGGATACCCTAATAATACAAATTTATAAAAATTTATAACTCTTTATACCTCTAGGAACTCATTGGTATCCCAAAGACACCCCTAGGTACCCTAATGGAACCCCACGGATACCCAAATGAACCCCATGGAACCCCATGGATACCCAAATGAACTCCAAAGAACCCCAAGGATACCCTAATTATACAAATTTCTAAAAATTTATAACTCTTGATACCCCTAGGGACGCATTGGTATCCCAGAAACACTCATAGGTACCCTAATGGAACCCCACGGATACCCAAACAAACCCCATGGAACCCCAAGGATACCCAAACAAACCCCAAGGAACCTCATGGATACCCTAATAATACAAATTTATAAATATTTATAACTCTTGATACCCCTGGGGATCATTGGTATCCCAGCGACACCCCTACATGTAGGTACCCCATGGAACCCCACGGATACCCAAATGAACCCCAAGGATACATGTACCATAGTTAAAGGTAATTGATGTTAACTGTGTTATTTCAATACACAAAACAAATGATATTCATGAGTTGGTAATAATCCTAAGGTTTCCCCAATGACACTTAGTATAATACTCATATTAAGAGGGCTGTATGGCCATTGCCATTTTTAGACTAATAGCTAGTATATAAATCCCCTTTAAGAAAAAAAATTTTGTATAGCGATACAGTGTATAGGAAACATTCAAATTTTTAAGTCTATGGAATTTTTTCGTTATCAAATAACTATATTGCTCAAATAATGGTTTATAGCTTAACAAATTATTTTTAAGAATTGTAAACCTGATAGTTAATCTTGTTGACCATCCAGTCTCCTTAGGCTCAGCTATGCATTTCTCAAAACATATTTTTTTCAATTCTCAATTTTTGCATTTTGGGGTTAATAAACAAGGAGTATAATCAGAATAGTAATTCACTGGTTAGTTTAATACAAGACATTATAAACTTACAATAATTCTTTTAAATAGCATATTGAATGGTTAGAAGACCAATCCAAAATTTCAGTTTGTACACAGTTGATCTTTCTCCTCATAAAGACAGATATACATTAAATTTGATTAACCCAAACAAGAGGTATAAAACCTTTCTATTCACACCAACCTTCTTTTCTTAACAATTAAGTCTTAATTTGCATTCTCTTTTCCTTTTTTATGCACATCATTAGTTTTTAGGTACATCAATATTTACAGTACTTTTTATTCTTCATCCTTGTAACTTTTTTTCTTATATAGTATCTATCTAAATTTTAGAAGAAAGAATTGATTCGTGTTATGAGAGAAAGAGAGAGAGAGAGAGAGAGAGAGAAAGATTAATTGTTATCAATGGTTTACATGTTAATGGCTCTATAAATTATGGAGTATCATATAGGCCTGGCATAGATTAAAGTTTTATCTTTATGAAAAAGGGCTAAAACTATTGTGTTTGAATTAGAGTGTTGATGAAGTATTTGGCTGTAGGGATTCTCCAGATGTACATGTATGTTAAACGCTACTTATTTGAAAAATCTGCAAAAATTAATAAAGCATGCTTTGGTCCTAACTAAGTACTGTTTTTGGCTTTCAATTCCTTGTGTAATCAAGACAAACAGTCCATTGGAGCTACCCCAAATTCACAAGGGTTGTCTATCCCAATAAACAAGGAGGAGATGTAAGTGTCATGCCAGATATTTACTAAATATATTGCACCAGTGATGGTGAAGCCATTGTGTTTACATGTAAAAGGTATAATGTTGGTCCAAGAGCTACCACGAATACACAAGGGGTGTCTACCTGCAATTAACAGGTACCTAGGTGCCTGTCAGATGAACATGAAAGAAGGTCACTGTGACCTTGATATGAGGATATAAAGATATGAGGATGTTAATACATCTATTAACTAGTTTATACAGTAACTGAACATAGCATAGTATTTCTTGAAAAGAAGATTTTCAAACAATTTTCCTATATTTTTCTATGCTAAACTTTGAACTCATCTTGGGGACCCAGTATTGGTCTGAGGGTCACGGTTTTAACAATTAAGAATCTAAAAGTACCCATTCTTAGAATGCTTGCCTAATAATTCAACAAATTGTATTTTAACAAGTTCTATTTAAATAGAAATTTTAATTTTGAAATTTGGGGTACCAGTATTGATATGGGGGTCACTGCTTCAACAATTTAGAATCTACATTATTTGAGGTCATTTGCATAGTAATCTCACTAATTGTAGCATATTTAGTATGTTAAACTTTAAACTTGCACTCATGGGGTCCCGGTGTCATATAATATTTTGAACCCTGCAATATATTGAACCCGGGTTCAAAATATTGCTGTGATGTATTGAACCCCCCCCCCCCCCCCCATAAAATATTGAACCCTGGGTTCAATATATTATGGCTGCGATATATTGAACCCTCCTCTAATTTTCATTGCTATTGGAGAGGGGGTTCAAAATATTATGGGTGCGATATATTGAACCCCCTACCTTTTCCAAATTCCCATTGGAGAGGGGGTTCAAAATATTATGGCCATGATACTTTGAACCCCCTCTTCAATAGCCATGGAAATTAAAGGGGGGGTTCAATATATCACTGTTATAATGAAATTGAAAGAAAGAGGGAGATTCAATATATCGCAACCATAATATTTTGAACTTCCAATGGGATTTGAAATAGGAGGGGGGTTTAATATATCACGGCCATATGATTTTAAACCCCCTATCCAAAAGCAATGAAAAATCATCAGGGGGGTTCAATATATCGCGACCATAATATTTTAAAACCCCCTCTCCAATGGGATTTGAAATAGAAGGGGGGGGGGGGTTCAATTTCTGGTATTTTTGGTACAGTGGTTCTTGAGAAGAAGATTTTTTAAGACATCCACCCTATTTTCACTGTTTTATAATTATCTCCATTTTAAAGAAGGTTACTCCCTTTATTCTAATAATTTAGAATCCTCTTTCCATATAAGGAAGATTTTACCAAGTTTGGTTTAATTTAATTGGCTCAGTGGGTCTAGGGATGGAATCATGGAAAATCTTGATAATTTATTTTGGCACTTATATAGAGGACCTAGTGTTTAGACATATAAATCATAATAAAAAGTTAAAAAGAAATGAAAAAAATAAATGATTATTACAGGTATACACAGTTTCTTTCACAGTTAGTTTGAATGATATATTATTGTGTGATATTTCTTTTTTGGCGGTTTATTTGTTTTAAAGATTTTATCTATTAATTTTTTGGAATTATAAACTGTAAGTACACATGCTGCAAACGAATTTGGGTAGGAATCTCTGGTCACTAGTAAGAATTTTTTTTTTTATATGAATGCCTATAGTTTCTCAGCAAAGCTGAATACATGTACCTCAAAATCAGCATTGTCCACCATATTATTTCTCTTTCATCGTCCATTCTTTTTATCTCCCCAAGTCAAGGTTTTCTGATATGCTCTGAATACTGGAGTGATCAGAAACCCAAATTGACTTAGGAAGATGAATACAACTATTCTCTATATAACTTCAAAACAGTTTGAATTATGACACGGTTTAGGCCTGATATGTATAAACAACTTGCATCAACATTGTTAAATTCATCCAAATTATGCAGATATTTAAGTCAGCTAGGAGAAACATTATTTTTATCATGCAGTTATGCAGGTCAATAGAAGATGTAACGATTAAGCAACAAAATAAAAATGCAGAAACTAAGACACCACATACAATCACATTCCATCTTGAAATTTAAGGTGTACAGTGTACATTAAAGGGTTCCCTGCTATATATTGGGTATATAATTGTTCCTTGGGATACCCAGAAATATGCTTTTTAGGATTCCAAACGTTGTTTGGATCGTTGGGTAGTAAGTAAATGTAAATTGTTTCACATAGCAACAATTGAGGTGAGAACAGTTATTATGAGATGAAAAAAATTAATATTAATAAATGGATCTATGCATAAAATTAAAAAAAAAAAGAAAGATCAAAATTAAACAATTTCTTATGTCCGTGCTTTTCTTTTAAATACATGTGCTTGGTAATCAATATTTTTACCTTTAAGTTTTCATTACCACAATATTTTGATGGATTAACTTAAATAGAGAACTTGATTATATCTTACAATTCCAGTGAGATGCCTGGTGTATCAATGGTTATTAATTACTTCTATCATTTGGGTATCCTTGGGGTTCCTTGGGGTTCTTACGGGTATCCTTGGGGTTCCTTGGGGAATCAAAGGATGACCCTTGGATTCCAAAGGGACCCTTGGGGTATCAATGGTTGTTAATTTCTATCACTGATGTATCCTTGGGGTTCCTTGGGGTATCAAGGGATGACCCTACGAGTCCAATAAGACCCTCGGGGTATCAATGGTTATTAATTTCTATCATTTGGGTATCCTTGTGGTTCCTTGGGATTCTTACAGGTAACCTTTGGGGATCTTTGGGTATCCTTGGGGTTTTTTGGTTATTCAGGGATGACCCTTGGAATCTAATGAGACCCCTAGAGTATAAGTTGTTATTTCTATCATTAGGGTATCCTTGGGGTTCTTACGGATATCCTTGGGGTTCCTTGGGGTATCCCTTGGATACCTAGGGACAACCTTTAGGAATTCCATTGAATCCCCTTGGTATCAAGATTATTAATTTGTATCCTTGCGGTATTTGTGGGGTTCCATGGGGTACCTAGTGGTGATTGTAGGTTCCATTCAGTCCCCAGTGGTATCTAGAGTTATAGATTTGTATTATTAGGGCATCATAGGATTCGTTTTGGTATCCTTGGGGTTCCATGGGGTACCTAGGGGTGTCTCTGGGATCCCAATGAGTCCCCAGGGTTATCATGAGTTATAAATTTTCATAAATTTGAATTATCAGTGTATCCTTGGGGTTTCTTGAGGTATCATTGGGGTTCCTTGGGGTTCATTTGGGTATCCTTGGGGTTCGTTTGGGTATCCATGGGGTTCCATGGGGTGCCTAGGGGGTGTCTCTAGGATACCAAATAGTCCCAAGGGGTATCAAGAGTAATAAATTTGTTTCATTTGGGTATTTGTGGGGTTCCTTGGGGTTCCATGGGGTTCCATGGGGTTCCATGGGGTTCCTTGGGGTTCCTTGGGGTTAAAAGACGCACCCGAGTACATGTATTAACAAATCACAAATTACAAGGTACATGTATTTTTTATTACAGAGTATTGTTATCAAAAATTACAAGGTATTTTTTATTACAGAGTATTGTATCGTTACTAAAAAAGAAAGCTGACATCTTTTTGACATACATTGTAGATATAACATAAAGAATAAGGGAATGTCCTTAGTTTGTGAAAGGCCTTTCATTCCGACCGCTCTGACAAGTGTTTTTTGTTGTTGTTATTGTCAGTAAAACAAACCTGGTACTCAGGGTCAAAGGAGGTTAAAGTAATCAAACATGGTACCAACAAAACAGTATTAGAATATTCTATATGCACCAGTGAAATATTTCCCTGACCGATATGTAGGGAGTGTAAACAATAACAATGAAATTCCGGTTCAGCTGCAGGCCATTAGGCGGGAGACTTCCATAGTGTCTGACTAAGAGTACAAACTAAAGGTGAAAACCCGCTCTGATTACCGTATGTTACCATCCTCCCACATACATAAACATTGTCAATTTTTTTTGCCTTTCACACACATATAAGTTTTGAGAAGGTTTTATACCTCACCCTTTCATTAATTAACTTTTGCAACAGCTTTTCCACAGAGTAGGATTTCCCAAAAAGAAATTATTTTCAAAGAGTTTTGAACATTGTCATTTTTTTTGTCTTTCACACACATAAGTTTTGAGAAAGTATTAAACTTCCCCATTTCATTAATTAATTTTTGTAACAGCTTTTCACAGAGTAGGTTTTAAAAAAAGAAATTATTTTTAAAATGTTTTGAGCATTGTCATTTTTTTTGTCTTCAACACATACATAAGTTTTAACTTTTGTAACAGCTTTACCATATACATGTAGTGGGTTTCCCAAAAGAAGTTATTCATAAAATGTTTTGATAAGACAATTTAAGTGTCCATGCAACTAATCAAGAAAAGGGATTTCAATTGTCAGTTCTCTATCAATAGCCTTTTCACTACACTGTATAACTTTTAACAACAATAACAACTTGGTGAGGATTTCATAAAAATCAAAAGTACTTACCCCATTTAAATCTAATGTAGGTTTTCTCAAGGTTTATTTTACCTGGAAAGTATGAACAAAAGAAATTACTGTTTGACACCTAAAGACTATGGAAAAATATGTGAAACAATAACATTTCACAGCTTACAAAATAAACATAGTAGTATCGGTACTAGAATTTAACAATAAATCTCATGTGAACCTTAATCCCATTACGTTTGAGAGTAGGTCCTGTAATTAAAGTACAAGTTTTGTATATCTGTGCAGTGAAAACAAATTATTTTTATGACTTAAAAGATTCATTTCACAGATTTGACCCTGAAACCTCCCAAATGAGATGTCTTACAGTTTTAAAACTGCTAAATGAATTAAATTAAAGCAAGCTGCTTCCCATCAACATACTATATTTCAAATTAGCAATCACATATACAAGTACCGGTAAACAGAAGTACAAAAGGCACCACATAAAAGTTTGATCATCAGTTTCAGTTTCGCAAACCGTACCTTGTCTACTAAGAAAGCTTTATAATGGTAAACTGTTCTAAAATATCATGCATAAAATTCTTCATCCAATGTGTTAAAGAAGGCTTTACAGTATACAGTTGGTACATGTACCTTCCGGAAATATATGTACCCATCCCCCGCGATCAATCTTATCCAGGGCGTAGTCCATGGGTTTCTGATAGATCCCCTCGCCCCTGATCACTGGAATGGCTTTCCCCAGACTGAAGAAGAGTGCCAGCGGTTTGGAGGTGAAACAGATCTCGTCTGCCACTAGGACCCACCGAAGCCTTTTACCATTCAACACATGATCCCATCTCAGCATAGCTGTTCAAAATTCGAGGAATCTTATCATTAAAAGACAAATATCTTGCATTTGTCTCCATGTTAATTGATTCAATGAGGAAGGACAGATATTGCAGACAAATTATGACTCTCTCAGATTCTTTTCAAATACACAAAGTTATATTACATGTATGTGTATAATTAGTCAAAATTAATTAATTGTGACTGAACAGTAAAATTACCATGAATGATGTCCTAATTTTAAAGAATGTACAAAATGATACATGTTCCTATCATCTAGCTCTTATGGCTTGATCTTTGACCTTTGTTACCTAAGGTCGTGGGGTCATCGATACAGCTGTCATGGTTACTGTATGTTATCAGACTGCGTCCAGACTTCCTCACTTGGTCAACAGTGTCTATTATTTTCTCCTTGTTATAAACTTTGCAGTAGTTTAACTTCTCTGAAACCAGATTTAAACTTCTATATAAACCATCATTTAACTTGTGACTAAGCAATAACCTTCAACCATAGCTCAGCTTTTGTATCAGCACATTGAACATTGCATCGAAAATTAACCAAATCTCTTTTGAATAAATATATCCAAAAGTTGCTCAAAACAAAAGACTATTTTGGAGTTATTTCAGTTCACTGAACTCTGAAATAGAAGGGGATTAGAGTATGGCGATCATGCTTTACACTTGTCCAAAAACTAACCCAACTATAAACACTGACTTAATTAGCATATAGCTGATCAAGGGACGGTCAATTGGGTATTAACTTCAATACACAGGTGTATTCAGAACTATCAGAAGAACATGTTTCTCAGAAGTGTTTGATACCATACAAATTCATTGTGGAAGAACATGAATCCAGAATATACAGAGATGAAAAGAACGTTTACACAAAGATTTTTCACCAAACAATCTTGTGCAAAATTCAACCAAATAAGCTATATTTTGTTATTGAATTCATCTACTGTAGATTCCTAATGAAAAGCGAGGAATTAATTTCTCGTAAAATCGCGAGAAGCATCCCTCGCGGATTATAAAATCTCGCTTTTATATTTCAGACAGTTTTCAACTATAGGAAATAAAACAAAAAATCGGTGATCGCGATTTCATATTCTCGCGATTTGATACAAAACAGTGGAATCGCGGAATTAAGTACTCGCGTAAAATAAGGAATTTACAGTATTGAATTTAACTGGAATATCGAACATTCATAGACATTGATAGAAGAGCTTTGCCTATGCGCATTTAGTCCTAACTAAATTCTTGCATTCTTGTGGAGCATCCAAATAATGTATTTCCAATGTTAGAATATTTTACATCATTTTAATCACAACGTGTGATCAAATATTGACTTCATACAACCATTTTCAAATTTACTACATTTCTTTTACTACATGTATTAACATTTTCATTCAACACGTCTTTCCGTCACATGTAGCTTCTGGGAAAAGTATGTATTAAACTTAAACTTTTCAAAAAGCAATTAAAATTCGATCAGGAAAATAATATGTAAATACAGACTGGAAAGGAAAATGTTTCTCTGGTCACCTGATCCTGGCCAATTTCATTCAGAGGTATGTAGATACTTTTATCACTGTAACATCGTGAGGAGGGCGTCTCTCACTGTACACTGAATTTTACAATTGAGCAAACAGATAAATAAACACTGGACAGTACAAATATGCCACACTTACAAATTAAAGTACACTTCACACAGGAACTGGGTGAAATCATGATAGACATGTTAGGGTTTCTTATAGCCATGTCACCGTCTGGTAACAAGAGGAGCAGAGTACATTGTAATGTCCACCATTAATACGTCAAATGAAACACATACACCGTACATTTTAAACCTTCATTTCTCAAAGCATTTACTGGTATTTACTAATATCAGGTATAACCAACAATGACAATCTATGAAATTCATTTTGACCAAATGCACATTCTTGAAACTCTTACTAAATGTTCTCAGTGAATGAAAAAATAAAAGAGTTCCTCTTCATGCAAAGGGCAAATACATGTATATAGGCACTTAAGCATGGCTTTTTGTTGCCATTCAGTCTAATATTTATTTATAAGTAATACTGTTTTTTATAAACTAAACCAATTTTAATTGCATTAGTTGTTTGTCCAAGTAAGAATCAATCATGTAAATAGTCTTCAAAACAAATCAAGCAATGGGAAAGATTCCTTTAAATTTTAATCATGCACTAATTTTTCTTTTACCACAACACATACAAAATTGTGTATATCTTTAGTCAAAGATGTACATGTTTATCTCCTCTCAATGAATGAAAAAGTCTCAAATATAACATATGATTTGATAATGATAAGGTTTAACTGATATTGGTTTATTTTGGTTCAATTTGAGAACAAGTCAGAGTTAAACATATGCATCACTGCATTTATCAAAGTAAATTTCACCCATTCTAACCATTCCATTAACATTAATGCTAGCCTAATTTTTTGATGGGATTAAACATTCATTCAACATGGTCATAAATGATTATAAATTATCACACTTCAAATTAATTTGCCTCATACATTCAGATATACCAAATAAATTTTTGCAGGCATTACACATAAGCCTCTTACAGAGAGAATGATCTAAAAAACAAAGGTACACGATTTTCAACCCTTGATTTGTTTTGGCTAATGACTTTATGCAGAAATGCAGTCACTTTGTCTGCTCAAGTTAAAATCTAATCACACTGCCACAGAGAGTGAGAATTAAGATAGAGATTTAACTTAAATCAACTAGAGCCATACATGCTGCAGTCCTATCTGAAGCAATGGTTCAGATTCAGAACAATCTATATTCCTACAACAGTGTCTCAACAAAAGTACATCAACCTTTAATACAGTGAATTAGATCTCTGTCCTTGAATTTTCATTACATTAATCACAGACTAGGAAAGACTAAGTGCCAGAAATGGCGTTAGATTCGCATTAATATAAAACCAAATTATGCCTGAGGACTGGATTTTTCCTAATTTTTACCCTCTTAATTAAATCCCATTGAAGAATTTTGCAAGCATGAATATAAAGATACATGCATGTAAGTTTGAAGCTTTGACCCCAAACACATTTTTATAGTGTCTGAAACTTAAAGCGTGTAGATACTGATTGAGCAATTTTAGAAATTGCATGGATGCATTGTATGATTATCTATATCTCAATGGCAAATACACAGTCCTCACATTACAGTCAGAAGTCTTACATATCTCAATTTATTTACAATTTGTTGCATTAATCAAACAATTTTTCACAGTTGGGCAGCTTTTTTATGAAATCTGGATTGTTCGGACTGTCACATAAAAACCCAAAAGTATCAGGTACCAAAAGTAAAAAAAAACAGGCTGATAAGTCAAAGGGATAATTGTTAATACATTAATATATTTTTATAAAGTTTACTAATTTTGCTTTGATTCCAAATACAGTCAAACCTTTTAATCACAAACTTATTAATTATTATGAATTTATGATAGACGAAAAAAGTTCAAGACAGTGATCCAATTTGAGATGAAATAGTAAAAAAATCAAGCTTAACTGTATGACAAATAATGTGTCAAAAAAAGTGTTAACACATGAATCAGAAATAATGCATTATTATTTTTTATATAACATTCATAACAAAATATAAACACTTTTATTAAATCAATCACATCAACTTTTCACAATAACACATTACAATAACAATAAAAATATTAAGTAATCTTTAATAATTTGAACACAAATAATAACATAGTATCATGTAGAGCTATATTAACTGAATGTCAAGTGAAACCCATAGTCTGATAGTTTCAACCTCATTTTTGCATGAAAATCGCCAAAATTTTCAGACGCCAAAATAATCAGATGTACACATGTATATTTACAATATACACATAATAATATTAACAACAATACCTACCTAAATAAACTTTAAAAACAGCCCCCGCTAATCCGCAGACAACATTGGACGACCAATTCCACAATTTCGTTTTCACGGGAGACTTTCCGTCTGGGAACAGCCAATATTTCACTGGCATTATGGCCAGTTTATAGTCCCACACGATCCAATAGGTTTAACAGTCACGATTGCTTGTCTAGAAACACTAAAAAAATTCTCGAATTAAGTCCGAAATTTTCTGATGCTTTACAAACAACAAACCAGACTTGATTGTGTCCATGTGGTGTTGTTTGCCAATAAAAGCAGTAGGAAAGTCATAAGTTGATTTTGGGAATCTTGATCTCGATGCAATTATTTTGTTAATCACAACTTTTAAATAAATAACGCAAGAATATATGGAAAAATATTCTAAAAATAATAAGTTGTTCACGATTTAGATCCCGTTAAAATTGGAAATAAAGTGAATTCAGTTGTTCCATTTTTGAATGATCGGGATCGAGTAACTTAAATTTGCTTCCCGCGGGTCTAGAAACTGAAAGTAACAACAACCATGCCTAGAACAAATAAGCAGGTAACTTTATTCTCAATCTATGTAAAAAGTTAATTTCCATTGATGTGATAAAACAACAGTCATTGTTCGCAGTTCCAAGTGAAAAGTCGATATGAAACTCTAGCTCTACTGTGGAGCAGTTTGGCCTTGTTCCACAGGAGTCAGCAATTTTACTTCTTTAGCTATGCTTGTTCTCAACTGTTTCTTATTTCAAAGACCATTGGCGTAGCTAGCCTAAGTTTGATGTGTAAGCCCACAAGGTAAGGGATATGGGACCGTCTTGAGCCCCTCATGTGGTTGAAAATTCATAAAACACAGTCCGACACACTGTCCGATTGATTTTAAGGCTATTTCGCCAACTCTGTAAAAGTTATATGTTGTATGTGCATAATATATGCCCTGATTTTCCACAAAAGAAATTGGTCTCCACAATTACATTTTCTGTTAAAGTTAGAAGTTAAATCCTTCTCCGAGCCATGAAGGCCAAAAGGCAGTTGCTTATCCCCGGTTTCTGTGGTGCTAAGCGAATGAGAGTCATTGACTCCTCCAGGATGGGACACCAGTCCATCTCAGGTTAACTCCCAGTGTAACCCGGTACGCAATTTCAGCTGGGTGGACTTAGACAGTGAAGATAATTAAAAGTATCTTGTCTAAGTGTACTACACAAAAGTGACCACAGTGGGGTTTGAACCAGAGACCTTTGGGTTTCTGGCCTAAGCCTATGACCACTGAGCCATGTGCTCCATTTACTGTATGCCTAGGTAATGCATTTGCCCCCATAATAAGTATACATGATAAAAGATGCGATCACCAATGTCTCAAACTCTGAATTATTAGAGGTGCTGTTATTATTATAGTCCAGTTAATATAATAATTTTTCCTGACTACCGGTAAATAACTATAAGTGGGGTCCACTGTAATACATTTTGTTAGAGGATGCTCTGTTTAACGGTGCTCTTGTTTGAATTAAAGCAGTTTTTGTTATCCATAAGTTATGATTTTCACTGTAGACAGTAGCCTTCCTAATAATTGATTTGATTGCAGTTATTTATATTTATGTTAACTTTTATTTCAGCCTGATAATGACAGAATACCAAGTTCCCAGGTGTCTGCTACACAAGCAGAGAAAGCTCACTCTAGTATGGACCGCGGAGAGCAAGAAAAGAAGCTGCATGACCTTGTACAGTTCCTTTTGATAATGGACCAAAAAAAGCTGCCTATCAAAAAACTTGGTAGGATAATGAAACTCCTACAATTAATTTCATGGATGAGAAAAGCCATATTTTGTTTTTTAATGTTTTAAGTTGCAGTTTTACTTCTTTTTCCCCATGATAAAGCAGGGATGTATTAGTATGTATGTCTTTACTCTCTAAATTAAAGTAATTTAATTTAAAGAATATCTTAATTGATTAGTTTACCCTTTCTCAATAACTGTGGTACTGCTCTTTTACAGTAGCAAATTGCTGTAGATTGGCAAAGTTTTATTTGGTAGATAACTACAGTTACTGTAGATTCCTTATTTTACGCAAGTGCTTAATTCCGCGATTCAACCATTTTGCATCAAATCACGGGAATATAAATTTGGGAACACCAAATTTTTATCATAGTTTCATTTAGTTTACATACATGTTTGAAAAATATAAGCGAGATTTTAAAATTTGAGATGTGCTTCTCGCGATTTTATGCGAATATTAATTCCTCGCTTTTAATCTATAGTACATGTATATGATGTAAATGAAACAATTGCATTTCATCATACTGTAAATTTACCCTGCAAAGAGCAGTGCAGCAGTTATTGTGAATGGTTTTTATAAGAGAGAAAAAAATTGTGAATGGATAGGGTTCTTATTGGATCATTCTATCTAATGTTTTAACATCAATAAGCCAATGGAATCTCAGTGACCATAAATCTTACAGAATTATTTTTATCATAAGGAATATGTTGATGTTCACGGATTGTTGACTGGTTATTACAGATATAAACAAACAGGTGTTAAAAGAACACAGTAAAGCTCTCCCTGTGATGATGAAACTAGCTGAAGAAAAGCTTAGAAAGGTAAATAAATAAATTAAGTCTTTTCCTGCTTACATTTATACAGTAATTCAAAGATAAGTACATGTACATATACTGTAGAAAAGTCTTTAATTAATGAGAACTTTATTTTCTTGTAATTTCATGTGCCAACAACTTGCTAGAGTTATGGTTTCATAAACTAAAGATTATTCATTCATAAACGAGTCAATTTTTTGATCAGCAATTTATAAGAATTATGGATTGTGAATAAATGTATGTAACTGGATTTTTGCGAAAATAAGATCACCCAGAATAAGGGTATCTATAGTACAGTACATGTGCAGGAACTCCTGGGAGTAAGATAGATTAAGTCATATTTTTGCCAAGCTTAAAAAGAGTTAATGTTACTAACTCGGTTCTTAAGATAGAGATTTTACTAATCCAGAGGTTGGTAGTTATGATTTTATCTTGAAAAAAAAAATGTGATTTTCTCTGCCACTCTTTAGATTTTTGGGATAGAGTTGGTGAGTTTAGAGGACAAACAGAAAGGTACATACATCCTGGTGAATACATTGGACACCGACGTAGATGAGCAGCTGGAGAGTGACCCTAACTTGACCTTGACCCCAGTCGATTGGTCGGATGAGAATCATGCCAAGACTGGACTTCTGATGGTCGTTCTGAGTGCTGTATTTATGAATGGAGAAGTCATGGTAGATTGTAAGTACATCTACCTGTTACTCAATAAATGTTATCAAGTTTACAGATGTGTGACTGTCAGTCGGTACTGGCATACTAGGTCTCAGTACCTTAGTGCAGTTCTTAGAGTGCTAGCACAGTACCCCAAAAGCCCTGGGTTTGAGACCCAGTTGAGACTTGACTTTTCACCCCCACCTGTTACACTGATATTGAAGCTCTTTGAAATTAGTGCAAACTTGCCTTTTGCTAACATGAGTTTATGTGGAGCCTTATTGTGTGATATGTTTTTCGTATGACAAATAAAATTAAGAAAGGTCTTGCTTTGAAAAAATGTACTACATGTATTATGTAGTAAACATTTGAATACCAGAATGTCTGCTTATTATTTTAGCTCAACTTTATCACATGCTGAGAAAACTTAAAGTTGATCAAGAGTAAGTAACTTTCAATTATTGTTTTTCAATAATTTATGCATTTATCTTTATATTAAATATATGTAATACTCAAGGCTGTGTTGATTTCTTTAATTGCAGGATTAAAACCTTTTAAAATAACAATTGAAAAATATCTAGACATATTTTGATTAAGAATTTTATCTGTCATTAATTGTATGTACATGTTTTGCTGTTGTTTTTTCTTCAGTGTGACTCATCCTGTTTTTGGAGATGTCAAAAAGCAGCTGACTGTTGAGTTTGTGAGACAGGGGTACGTCGAGTACACTCGTCAGCCAAACACGGACCCCCCGGTCTTTGAGTTCAGATGGGGGTTCAGAGCTAAGAAGGAAATCACAAAAAGGAACTGTCTGGACTTTGTCAGTCAGGTGAGATACATCAATGATTTCATAATCATTTCATAACAAAATCAGAATGTTGTAACCACAGGATCCACAGAAGTAGTTTGGCAGGTCCACCTGTTTTGACATTGTGGATTGTTTTGACACCTAACTTTGGACATCCTTAGGGTGGTGAGTTTACAGGGCAAATTGTCTGCAAATTACATGTACCATTGGTCCAATACCTGCAAGATTGAGTTTGAAGGCTGTTCAGAAATGGAAGCTTTTTAATTATTAGTCATACCAGAAAAACTTTTACAAACAAAATTAACTGAAAGTTCATGAAAAGGCAAAACATTTTAAGAGTAGCATCAACATTTAGTCTTTTTTGTTACAGTTGTATGAGAAACAGCCAGAAGAGTGGGTGTCTCAATACCAGGTTGTAGTAGAAGAGGAGGGAGAGGAGGAGGAAGGGTCTTCCGCATCTTGAGAGCAAGGACCCATTCCCAGCATGCCTCGCTGCTCCCAGAATGCCATATTTTACCCGCATGCTCCTGATTACTCAGCGACTTCAAGGGACCAATGATTATACATGTGGGATTATCTGTGATGGTACATGTATTTTATCTTTGAAGTGCCAAGGCAATCTTGACTTATCACATGGATGATGTACATATAAGTGTACAAGTATGCAAGTTCTTTTAGAGACATTTTTTTTATCAGAAAAATGTTGTTGAATAGTCTGTAAAAAGATAAGAGAACATGTACATGTTCTTCGTAGAGATTTTTTTGTGCATGTCCATGTATGCTTAAAGAGCTATATGTAACTTTTTTCATCTAGTCCTTTGTAAATTATAACTTGTATAATTTGTTTAAAAGATTAATTAATTTAATACATTTTTAACTTGAAATTCTGTGTTATTGTGTCTTATTGTTATTGCTAGTACAATATGCAAGTTTAATTTCATACATACATGTTTATTTAACCTGTTAAGATACCAGTAATATACATTAGAATGTGACATGTTGACCACTATCATTCCATTTGACTTCAGGATTTGAAGGTTTTTGCCTGTATATTTTTTTTTGAACCATGTGGCAAATTTCAATCAGACTTGTCACAAATCATTTTCAGAAATCAAACTTAAGCAAAGAGAATTCAATTTTTTTTAATGGAAAGTTCCAAAATGAAATCCTTTTCAAAGGGGAGATAATAAAAAACTAAAGCCATAAAACTTTCTTCAGAACCACTGCACCAGAAATGCCAATATTTACCGTACAACAAAGTTAAATGTACCGATAGTATTCTGCCTAGGCTCGCAGATAGTATAACCAACACAACAATTCAGTGCGTTGAATTTATTGTGTGTGCGGTAAAAAAAGTGTGTGGCAGCATACGGATACAAAAAACATGTTGAGTGGACTGAATGTCCTTGTGTGGGTCACATAAACAACAAAACAGGAAGTCAACAATTAGGAAAAGTAACTCTAAATTTACATAATTAAAGGATAACTCTAGGTTCAAAAAAGAAAGATAACTGCAGAAAATACATATGAATATGATAATGATAGATAACTCTAAATGAATTTAGATCATAAACTTTAGCAAAGTACACATTATAAAATCTTATAAACATTACAGATAGACTGGTTAGTACAGTAGTACACAATACTCAAACACTGATAATGGCTGGGTCTGATCAGGGACACAAAATTTAATATTTTTAGTAGTTTTAAACTCTCCAGGTACATGTATAATATTCCTTTATATTATTATTATTAATAGGTAAAAAAAAGGGGGAAACTGTTTTCTAGAATATTTAATATTCTATTTAATTTGCACACTAAGACAGACATACCATTATATAATTTTAGCATGTAATTAATATGATTAATCAATGCTTATTTTTACTTAGTACTCTATTCAATGTTGTTAGTCTCCTTTGAACAGCTTCATTACAATAGGAATGGCTATACCTACAACACCTAATACAGTTGTCACTGCATAGCCTATTGTTAAAGTCCTCTGAATATTACTCTCTGTTTCACATAGTAAGTCTTTAACTTCAGGTCCTATATAAACAATATTGTCAGAATTTGACTTTGCTTCATGTATAGCAACAACTTTCTTCAACTCTTTTATTTCCTTCAGTAAACTTTCTTGATCTGTGCGAATTACTTGCAGAGCTTCGGCTATATTTTCTGTTGCCATTGCTTTAGCATTGCTCTGGAGGTCCTTGAGATTTTCAGGGTTCCTCTGTGCCCCGGTGATGTCACTGAAAAATTTCCTGATCTCCTTCTGCTGGTCCTGAACAATAGATATTAACTGATTGGTCATTTTCTTGTAATCCTCAGAATTTCCAGTCGCAGACAGCACAATGTCCCTGAATTCTTTGTTTTTGTGTCTGTTGTATATGAAGTTGGCTAGCAAACCTAGGCCCACTGCAGCAATGGACCAACACAGATAGTATAACTTGAAATTTTCTGTCCGTAGTCTTTCTTTCTCGTGGCTTTCACTGACCTTGGAATTGTAATAATCGAATGCTAACTTTTCCTCTTCCTCCATCATTTCTAGGTAGGGTTTGATATCATTTTTTCGTTTGATGATATCATTTTCCTGTATGGCTAACTCTACATAACGATCTGTTCCTCTCTCAGTTTTCATAATTTCCCTCACAATACTTTCCATTTCTTTCTGGATGTCCAAGTATTCCTTAACATGCTCCCTTCTTTTCTTTTGAAGGTCCATGCATTTTTGTCGAGCCTGGAAATAAACATACAATATACACAAAATTACTTATAAATGTTATTCATTGTATTATAATACCAATATTAATGTGTTCATATTAAAAGATTCCTTCTAAATGAAGGTTGTTTTCTGGTATTGTGTAATATTCAGATAAGTCTTGTTAATCTTGGTAAAGGTAAATAACCTACTGGTCTTCCATAGCATCATTGTTTAGAAACCATATATATTAGTAAATAACTTTTTAAGAAATATTTTTCAAATCACTTAGTAGTGTAAATAATAGTACTAAACAGCATAATTTACTCTGATGTACACTTGATGAATTTTGTCTAGTGTATATGTACGGTATATGGATAACCTAATTCAATTTAGGGGCGTCAATGGATGCACTTCATTAATTTTAAGGTATAATTTATGCCATGATATATCACAGTGGTTAGTCACTATCTTAATTTGACAACCCTATATACAATATAGTAATTGGGTGAAACAGTAAGATAAAGAGATAGTGACAAGCCCCTGTGAATAAATATGGTCATAGGAAACTGTCATATGTCTAGAATGAAAAAGCGGGTACTGTCTAGAATGAAAAGATGGGTAGGCTGACAGATGTTTAAAATGATTTTATTATTTTAAAACTAAAATTCCCAAGTAATCAATGTAATTACCTTGATGGCTTCTTCTTGTGCATGCCGTACTTCTGACAGCCCGAATTTGTCTTCATACCACTGTATGACGCTGTCTATCTTCCCAAACGTAGCTGTATCTGCCAACTTATCCACAGCCTGATAGCCTGTATTGAGGTTTCGTACGCATATGAGTTTTGAAAACCTTTTTAATTGGGCGTGATGCTGATGCAACCGGCGGCATAACATCCTGCCAGAATTTCCTACTACTTGAAATTGAAAGTAGATATATGTGTATTTCGATCCCGATCAAAAAAGAACATCTAAAATTTTATAAAAAAATCTTTAGATACCCCATTAATAGTGAGATGTGTTACATACGTGTACACAGTTGTCAATTTTTTCTCATACACATTACACGTTTTGTGAAGATTTAATTCATAGATCTAAAAATAAAAGAAAATCTATTTCAGGAATATTTTTGTTAGAACTAGACATCATTAAGATGGCAACCATCTCAAAGGGCCCTGCGTAAGTAATGAAAAATAGAATTAAAGCATTTCAGAGATTTTAATTTTACCTTGTCCTTTGACTAAGAATTTTCCAGTTGGCATAGAACTTTAATTCAAGTTTATTACCCCTTACCAACAGGCATTAATTTTTGGTTTCAATCTGAGCAAAATTAAGCCAATGGGAAATAATTTATGGCCTAAAACGGAATTTAAAAAAGATCTGCTATGACCTTCACACCTGACTTTGAAACTTGGTTCAAGTACACTGCATGCACACCCTTTACCCAAAGGCAAAGTATGAGCCATGCAGTTATGGCTAAGGGGAGAGTATATACAGTTGAACAAACACCGATATCTCGAATACAATGGATATGTCGAAGTGATTTTTAAGTCTCAAACACTTAAACTTTAAGTATTTTACCCTTGATATCTTGAATACTCGGATATCTCGAAGTTTTTAACCAGTCCCATCTAGTTCGAGATAATGAGGTTTGACTGTATATGCTCTGAATTTTTGCATGGTCTGATATGACCTTGATCCTTGACCTAGAAACGTTTCACCCTTTGACCAAAGGCACTCTGTCGGTGAAGTATGAGGCAGATTGGACCAAGGGGAGAGAACATATAAGCTGAACAAAGATTTTTCAGATAATTCTGCCATGACCTTTACCTTAGACCTAGAAAATTGGTTCAAGGTCACTGCATACCCTTTACCCAAAGGCACTCTGTGGGTGAAGCATGAGCCAGATTGGGCCAAGAGGAGAGAAGCTATGCCCCAGACAAGAGATCTCAGACAGACAGACAGACAGACTAATCACTTAGATTAAATCTTTGCACAATTTAAGCATAGTAAATGATTGCTAACCTACTGTAAAAGTAGCACTGACACATTGTACAAGGTAACATCTAATGTATCAGCTACAAAAATTCTTTAATTCCCATACCACTCCCGAATAAAAACAAAACCTCAACAGACGATTATACAAATGTAGTTTTATTTCATACTGAATAACCTCATCTCAGTACAGAAAAGTCATGAAAAATCTTCAATACAATGACTAGGAGACTTAAACAACCATAACATTGCTTTCTACTTTTATTTTTCAACAAAATGTTAATATTTTTTTTTCATTACTACTCTCCTCTCTACTTGTAATTTAAACTTTTAAAGATATTTTTTTTTACACAGATATAGAAACATTCAGTTAAAAGTCTTTCAGTACAGTGTATGAAATGTGTTACATATACATATACATGAATACAATCATACTGACATTTCAAAATTACATGCGTGTATTACATGATTCCATGGTATATTTTTGTCCCTAAAAACATGAGAGTGTGTTTCCTTAGCTGATAAATTGGACAAGTGCAATAAGCAAGAATACTGGACGAATGGCGAACATTAATCTCTTAGAAGTGAAAAAAAGAGCAGCAAGACTGGAGCAAGTCTTACACAGAATAGCTCACAACACAGACTTTCTACTTCTGGTGAGTGGGTTGATGTAGCATTCAAAGTTTATAAGGATATTGCATTAGCATGTTCTGTACCATAAATGCATACAGTTGTCATCAATTATGATGAAACACTTCATGTTTTCACTACAGTATATTCTCAGTCATTAAAATTACATTCAATGCACATGGTCAAATATTTAGATTAAAAAAGCCATTAAACAAAATACAAATCAACTGCATTCTACTAAATTACCTTCCCGCCTAAATTTTTTTTCATTTCTATCTTTCTTTACACAATGTCAAAAATCAATTGAATTAAGCAAGCAACGTAAATGTTATTCTTGATGATGAAGCTCAACTATCAATCATTATAACTACATTGCACCATAAATCCACCATAATATCTAAGATAATATTTTTTAACTCTTGGCATGGCCTCTGACACAAGCAAATACATGTTGTTTTCTTCACACATTTTGGAATGATTTTTTGTGTTTTTTATTCTGCTGGGTGCTCGTTTAGTTCTACTGTAGGCAAATATCAATGCGCTTGTCCGTAATAATTTACCAAAGAAAACAAGAAAAATAGTACACTGCCACATGTCCATTCATAACGAACACATACACCAGTTTGGCACAGCGCCAAATTAATAGAAGCACTAATTGTTTTCCTCCTCCTCGGGAATCTTGATCTTGGAGAAGTCAAATTCCTCACCAGTTGCCCTTTTGTAAGTTTCCAGCACATCAATACAGGTCGTCTCGAAATGGGATGTGGCATCATAGGATTTCGTGATGAAAATCTAATAAAAACACAAAATCATGATTGAAAGTCATATACAGTAAAACTTATCTAACCTGGCCAGCTGCTGGACTAATTTTAACTAAATGCCAGGTTTTTAACAGGGGTGGCCAGTCTATTAAGGGTTTACCATGCAGTGATGCTTTGTCAATTACTCATTAAAAAAAAACCCATATTCTCACTAAGAGCCTTTTCATACACTAATTCAAACTTGGAAAATAAGAATATTCCAGCATACCGTATGTACTGGTATATTACTATTTTGAAAACCATACTGAGAGAGAGAGAGAGGTAGAGATAGGGAGAAAGATAGAGGGGAGAAAGAGAGATTTATTTTTTACCTGGGAATCTTTTCCATCATCTGTTGGCTCTAAAATGTCACTGACTGACACAAACCTACAAAGAACAAATTATTCTTTTCATTAACAATGTGTTATTCCTATTTTCCTATGACATATGTATTTTGCATGAATACGTGTTACCAATGTCTTATATCCATCTCAAGGGTTAAAAATTACATGAATACATGTAGATTAAGGGGTTATTAATTGGAATCTTCGCCTAATTCCACTAGCAAGATTTCAACTTCAAACACTGATACTGCATATACGTACATGTACATGTAGATTAATTTAAAGCAATCTATAATCTGTCCATTTTTCGACCCCACATACTTTTGTTCAATTGGTCCCAGCAGTTCCAGCCCAGGCTGTAGCTCCGCCTCTGGATTGTCTGTTTCTACAGTGGTGCTGACAATAGCCAGCCAGAAACCCTTGGCTGCTACCATATGGTCATGTGAAATCACACTGATGTAGATATCTAAATTCATTAAAAAAAAGATTTAAAGATTGTCTTTCCACAGAATAACAAAGCAGGTTTTGGTAGAGAGCAAATCAAGATAGTGAGCAATATTATTGATTCATAGGAAATGCAATATTATACATGTTTAATGAAGGAGCCTATTCAATATTAGGCAGAGCATTCACTTACCCCAGTGTCTGTTGACCTGGTGCTGAGGGATGATGATCTGAGCGGATTTCATGTCATTAGTGTTGGGGACAGGATGTTTAAGAATGCAGATAGCCCTCACCACCTACAACAGAGGAAACACATCAATGATCCCTGATTAGAGGGAAAACTCTCACTAACATTTAAGACTACCATTCTGACAAGTTTTGACTGCAATGTAAGCTGAAATTGCATACATTCCAATTTTTTAAAAATTTAATGTAGAAAATCATCACAAAAGAAAAACCTCTCTGTTTGGTGTGATGTAACATACCTTTCCAGCATGCTTGCATTTATCCTTTGCATAAGACGGATCACAGATGACCTTTTTGCACTTGGCAGTCTCTCCCTGTGCCTTCACTCCTACAACTTTACCATCTTCATAAACAACTGTGGCGTCAGGACGGTCCAACATGTAGGTCCCTCCGTATATTGCACTCAACCTTTGTGGAGGAAACAAATTGTTTTTAAATGTGTTTCAAAGAGAACCCAGAGATTTACAAAGAATATAATACAACTTATGTTAGATTGCATCATAAAATCATAAATTTGTCATCAGTAACAGCTACTGTTACAGCATTGTATAAAAGTGTATTCAATTATATATAGACAATACATGTATATGTACATATCAAAAGATGCTTCATGTTTTTGGGAGATCAAACCCCAACAAAAATTGTCAAAATTTTCAAAACAACTGAATCAAAATGATAAAATCAAAGTAACTATCTTTAGGTGATGGAATTTTGCACCAAATGTTAGAGTATACCATACAGTAGTTATAAAATGATTCCTACAAACAGACAGGGTGAATCCAGTATAAAACAACCCAAATTATGCATGCAAGAGATATTGTGTATTTAAATGTACCTTGCAAAGCCCTGAGGAAGTTCTCCTAGTCCATACAGTGGATACAAGAAAGGAGATTTTCCATATCTCTGTATAGAATCCTGGTACAGCTTTACCCTCTGGATGAACTCTAGACAGGGTTGTTTCAGGTATCTACAAAGTTTAGACAATCATCATTACTCTGATTGATCTAGATCTCTACAAATGTAAAAACTATATAGTTCCGGTCATGTATGAGAATATTCATTATCAATTTTATATGCTATATATTTTGTCATTTAAAATTGTATTAGTCCACACATATATACAGGTATATATATATATATATATATACGTACTGATAATATTTCAATCATTGGAACGAATTATATGTAATGACCTTTGATATCATTGTTGATAATACTGAACATTGTTTTGTGTCATCAATAATTACTGAATACATAAGAAATGGTGTTCGAAGTTTGCAAGAACTTGTGTCCAATTTTTTTGTTGTAAACAATTTAACAATAAAATATGACTTTGTTCAAACAAACTCTTTATGCATTAAAATTGAAACTTTGAAGACTTACTCATCATTAAGATGAAGAGCCAAAGCATGCCCTGTTACATCAATTGTATTCTTATCCACACCAAATTTAGTATACAGGTCTTCTGCAGTGTTCTGTTTAGGATCAATTCCGTGCCAAGTTTTAGGGTCATCCAAGTTAAACTCCATGATGTAGATCATCAGTTTTCTGAATCGCCTTTTTTCGAAAATGCCCATAAGACCTGAAAATGGAATGATATCAAAATAAATCTTTAAACAAAACCAAAACTCTTTATTCTCATCATTGGCAAAATACAAAAATCAATATGGAAAACTTGAAAATAAGCATTTTTTTTCACATATCAGGGACTTTATTTGTTTTAAAATAAATATGGAGAGACAGCTTCGAAACAGTCACTGGGTACTCAACTAAAATTTAATATTCAATAGCCCTGGCAAACCTCAATGAAATGGAAACTGAAATCCACATAATCCATATGTACAAGGATAAACTGACCTACATTTAATTGATAACATACTTGTAGTAAGAGCCTCCTTTTCATCGGCAGGCATTTTGTAGACCTTTCCTCCCTTACACACGTAGCTTCCCTCCAGACACTTGAACTCCAGGTAACGAGTCACACCTGTGTATATCAGCAGCTTCACCAACTGACCTGAAAATGATAGCGAGAGGGTGAAATAACAGATCGAAACAAGGAAGTCACATCAAAATATCACTTGTGCACTTCATTAGCAAATGCATTCCTCTTGAGATTTTGAACAAATTTTAATGAATGCTAGAAAGTTCCTTTTCACAGAATATAGTTGTGTTAAAGACTGAGAAATTTTTATGAACATTATTGAAAATGCAATATAGGAAGCAATATTTATATCAATATTCAATTTACCATTGGCCATTAGGAACTTGGGAATTAAATCTACATTCCAGTCTCTTCCTCTTCCAAACATGTCCTCTGGCATTTTCATTCCATACATGGAGAAAAACTACAATATAGTCATGGTGCATATATAAAATGGGTTCCATGTAGAAGGCATTGTTTGGTGAGGGCTATCTGCATTCTGAAAATCAACTCTTTTTATGATTTCAAAAGTATTATTGATAACTTTTACACTTTCACAAACTGATTTTAAAAACCCTTTCATCTTCATTATGTGCGAGGTTATCAATTAAGAAGTACCTGACATACATGTTAAAGAGGCCAAAGGCAACAATATCTTTATAACCTAGAATACAATAAATTGCTGTCATAAAACAATTCAGGAATACACTTACATCTTCCAGTGGGGTGATAGAGGCAATGTCTCCCCCATAATACTTGTTCCTGTCAATGTGCAAGACTTTCTTTCCACTCACTGACATCATCCCACTCAAGATACATTCCTGCAAATTAGAAACATATTCTATAAATTAAATGCCATCCAGTACACATTCTTTATAGAAAATACTTAGGGTACGCACATTAGATTTCTAGTTATTATTTCTGTGAATTAATAAGAAGTTGTCAATTTTATATGTCATCCTTTCATAAGATTAAGTAAATGTTAGTGTTGTTAAATTATGTTATATTGAATTTCATCTTCAGGAGCAATATTCAGTGAATACATAATTATGATAAACATCTACAATTTTGAAACTAATAACAATGCAAAATAAGGCAAAGCGAAATATCAATTTGACCTACAAGGAATCTTTAAAAAATCTTAATAACTTCCCTTCAAGAAACTTGATATAAAGAACTGATACATTGCAGTCTATAGATACTGGCTAAACAATCTGACTTGTTATATTAGAAATTAGAACTGTTTATTATTAATTTTGAAAAGGTCTGTCACTCAGCTCTCCATGGCAAACAGTTACAAGGCCATAGTAGTTATGAGATAGTGGAGTTCATGTTGATGTTGTCATCCGCACAATCACAGGTACCAGTATAGTGAAAATCAATGACTCAATTGATAAAGGGGCGTTTTGGCATCTTTGACGCAGACAAGAGACCCCCCTTTAATGTCAAAACAAATACAACACCGGGAATGATATTTATTAATATGACAAACAACTTCCGCATCGGTAACGGTTACTCGATCACACTTACGGAAAATATTAACTGTGAATGGTTGACCTGTCTCGAGTATTTTTTTTCTTTCCATAAGAATTCATCAGAAATAAAATTTATTTAGGATACTTGTCATTGAATCCTTATTATCATGAGAAGCAATGTTTGTATAAATTAACTTCACCTTGAGTCCTGTCCCAAGAACGATCACATCATATTCTTCATCCATGGTAACTTACTGAGCTGGCAAACAACTTGAGAGGTGGTGTGGTCCTACAGCCGGTGGATAATGTAATGGTCGAAACGCGGAGGAATATAAGCATATTACAAGCAACTTTTAAACAACACTCTTGACTAGATCTATAAAACCACAAGTGAAATGTATTAAGTTTTGTAAAAGAATTATGTTTCAATATAATTCATTATTCCTTTTTGTTGAAACGATTAGGCAGATTTATTATATATGCAGCGGATTTATATCCTGTCTGTATGAAGCTGTTGTTCGGTCATTTCCGGGATTTTATCACATCTGAATCAAAATATCGATTGTACGCATATATATAGACCAACATTACACAACAAACTTTGCAACTGGTAAAGCGAATACACACATGCAAAAGTTACATGAACGAGAGCTAACTTGACCATGGTCTAAAGTTTTGTCAATGTTGGCAATGTATTTAGCATAATGATTCTGTAGCAACGATTGGATTTATTTATTAGAGCAGTACCCCAGAGAATGGCTGAAAAACGAAGATCTGTTGCAAATTCTCCCATGTCAAGTGGGACTGCTATGAAAAGCGAAGGTTTGTGAATTTTGCTGAACAATATTGTCATTAGTCATGGACACACTATGCAACAGCCACTTGAATGCACTGTATTTAAAAGCTTTCCATATGATATGCATCTGTCAAATGTTATAAATCATAAATGTGTTTCAACTTTTATTTATTCTTCTTCAAAATCTAAAGTTTTTAAACAAAACAAATTTTTTGAAACAGGTTACTCCTCTTATGATTCAATTGATAAAATGTAAACGAGAATTTTTTCCAAGTGAGGCAATTACATTCTTCATGCATTAATGTAAATCAAATTTGTAATGATGTTTTATGCTCATAAGTGATTAATATTCAGTTTTAATGATATTTCATGTATTTCACATAATACATATATTAACGGTGAAACTCATGTTGAACATTCAACCTTAATGGTAGTATACACCCCATTTATTGATCAGTATATTTTCTTCAGACTCCCAAACATATGATCTGCTTCAATATGTATTCTCAGAGATGACTCTATCAGAGGAAGCAAGTGCAAAACCAAGGTAAATTATTTATTATAAACAGGGAGATAAATACTTAGTATTTATATGGCCCTGTTATAAATGTACATGTATAAATATTTTTGAAATAACTCAATATGACATATTATATACATGATAAAGGTATGATGCACTTGTAACATAGAGAAAAATATTCCATAATTTTTTTAAACAGACTTGAAAAATTTGAAAAGGAAAATATTTATGCTGCAGTTGAGATAGTGTCTGTATTTATCATTTTATTACCTATGATTTACTTTCAGTAAAAGTCTTGAACTTGAAAATCTACAAACTAACATGGAAGAAATGATAAATGAAGTCCAAGAAAAATCTTCTCAATCCCCCAGAAAGAAAAGTTTGTATATGATATACAATATTCAGAGTCAAAGTTGGGCCAATTTACTAGTTCTTTTTTCTGTAGAACTACTTTTTATTCATCTTTATTGTTCAGAGGTGAATGGCAAATTAAGTTTGGTCATATTTCAAGAGCAATCTTATTTTTTCTAACATGTGTTTACATGTAAATAACAAATGTTTTATATTAAACATTTACTTTTTGGTATCATTTTTGCTATATATGTATTATACATGAATGGTTTTAGATATTTTACCTCCTCTGGATGGGAGAATTGGTCCAGCAGAAGTGGTATTTGATCAAAAATCCATGGTCGCCCCCCTTGGATTACGTTTAGAACCAGATAACTTGGGAGTAAGTTTTTTTTTTTCATGTAAATTGTGTCTGCTGAACTCACTATTAATAAATTGAGATTTCAATTTTTAATTGACAAACCTGTTTTTGTTTACAGGTAACAAGTCATACCAATTTCAGTACAGTTCGAGCAAATTGCTGTGTTTACAGAGGTAGGGGACAAAACCACTTAAAATTGTGTTTTGAGCATTTGTGCTTACATGTATTTCAACATATTTTATTTTCTCTCTCCCCCTCTTCACGAAAGCATACATGAACCTTATTTTGAATCTTTTATACCAAAAAGAGACAATTAAGGGCCCCTTTCTCAAAACTTCACCCTTGACTTTATTCATTTGCTCCTGAAAGAAGTCAAAATTTTCTGTCTGAAAGAAAAGTATTTGTTTTTATCATGTTTATCACACTATGACTTAAAATCTTAGAAATAAGGCAAAATTCATGATGAATCACCATTTTGATTGGTAGCTTATGCACAATATACATACTCGGCATCATTTTCTCAATACATGTATTTTAAATTATATATTAATTATTTCTCTAGGAAAATGGATGTATGAAGTCATGCTCTGGTCTAAGGGGGTTATGCAGCTAGGCTGGTGTACAATCAACTGTAAATTCACATTTGAGGAAGGAGTGGGTGACACTAAAGACTCCTACTCCTATGATGGAAGTAGACTCAGGAAGTGGAATATCAGGACTCAGAAATACGGAGAGGTATAGTGAAAAGTCCGGGTATTATGATTTTGTGTTCTTTGTGGTTATGCCTAGAGAATTAGGTTGTTTTTATATTGCCTGTTGTGTGTTACATTTTCTGATTTAAAATTTTGAAACAAGGTACATTATTATTATCATAAGACAATTTTTTGGGTGAAAAATGGTTGCTAGTTCTAAATTCTTTTCCAGGCCTGGCTAGCTGGAGATGTGATAACTTGTGCACTTGACTGTGATAATGGAACCATGACATTTTACAGGTTTGTTGAATGTTATTCTGAAATTCAACTTTGACAAATCGAAATTGGTACGTAAATAAAGTGTGTTTACCATTTGTAAAGTTTAAGAAAGAAATCTGCAGGTTTTAAAATTTCATCAAATAAACCCCAAACATTTTCCAAGTATCTTACAGGATTTATCTCAATGTATATTACCCGGTACTGAAGAATCAAAATTTGCTTACTTAATGATATGAAATTTCATATGAGATTATCTGATAATTGTAGGAATGGAAAATCTATGGGAGAAGCATTCAGAAATGTCAAAACAGGAAGTGGTTATGCTTATTTCCCAGCTGTAAGTCTATCAAGAAACGAACACCTGAGGGCCAACTTTGGAGCCACGCCCCTCAGATATCCCATTGAAGGCTATGAGCCACTTCAGGCGATGCCTCAGGAGGATGTTGTCAAAAGCCAGCTTCTGATTGGCTGGCTGGAAAAATTAACTAATACTCTCGTCAAAGAGGACAAGGTAAATTGTTGTCAAAATACTGTAGAATAGAGGCTTGTTCAGCAGAGCGAGTGCTCGCAAGTGCTCACCAAAATTTGTACTGCAGGTATAGGGAATTTTGACGAGTGCTTGCAGGTCGATCGTCCATGCTGACAATACGTGATTGTCTCTCTGATTAGAGGTTATAGAAATAATAAGACGCTACCTCTGCTTGTGTTATTCTAATGTAAAAGAACTGTAAAAAAGATTCGCTCTTCGTGATCGAAACTCACTAGTAGCATTAGCATTTTCTCATATTGTGTCATCAAATATTTTATTATCATGTAGGTAAAGAATTTTCAGACCTTTTGCCATAGTATGTACACGTACATATGGTTAATCTTTTGCAGCACTTAATGGATGTGTGTGGCATAGAACAGGATGTCCCTCCTCTACCCCTGGGGGAAACCAGAAGCAAAAAGTCCACAGCCTTACTGCTCTGTGCTCATATCTTTGAGAAACTGGCACCTCTATTAGTAATTATAAGTTGTTTTATAATATATATTGTTTGTGTTTTGGTGATTTGGAGCAAAGTAGAAAGTTTCCTGTAATGTAGCTGCAAGATGCTGCATTTTCAAATTTTGAAAAATTGAAAAATTAAAAAAAAAAATCACATTCTTGAAAACTGCTTTATTATTCAATTCAATTTTTCAAAATTAATCATCTTGACTAACAATTTTCTTTAAAAGTTGAAATTTTATTGATAAACATGTACATGTATCACTGGAAATATTTCTATGCATGGAGATACCTGTAAAATTTAAGTCTGGTAATTTCTTCATCTTTTGAATGTAGATGTTCACAATTGACATGTGAACTGTGGAAGTTTGAAATAAACTCACCTGTGCTTCAGTTTATTCCTTCAACAACTACAGTATATTTCTTTTTCTAGTAAATTTCAAAATATCTGTTAAATGGAAACCAGAAATGATACCACATGTATAAATATATAATACTGATTCTTTCAGAAGGGGCCGTATGTTGTGGAATGTTGTTTGCTTCCCTTGATGTTGAAGTTTTGTACGACAACCACTGACACAAGTACAACGAATCCCCACATTGTCAAACTCCTAGACCTCATGTGGTCTCTTATGCAGGTAAGTCACTAGGAAGTCCTCCATCGGAATCAATGCAAAGGTTGGTTACTTGAAAGTGCTAAAAAAAATCTTATGATTTATTATGGAATCCACTGTTATGAAGGCCAATATCTTTACGAAATGTTAAAATTTATAGGTTTGTAGAAATGTTATTTGATGGATAGAAAATTTTCTTGGGCAAATAACATTGATTAGATATAAATCAGGATGTACATGTAAATGCAAGAGTGATGGGTACCCATGGGAAATCCTTGAAATCTAATTCTTAATGAACCCACAAACTCCACACTACTAGGATTACCATCAGCTGGTACATAAGGCATTTTCTAGTGGAATTCATCTCTTATTGCTCTCTGGGGCTGTGTGAGCTTCAGTGAGATCTGTTGCATGATCATGATAAAAAAGGAATCCCCAAATCAATAAAAAAAGAGTTTAATACAAATAATTGTGAGATTACTTAAACATGTGATCTGATATATACATGTAGAACACTTACTAAATAGAAACATTTACAGTAGGTGACCATGAAGCTAGTACATGTATTAAATATTTGCATTGACAGTTCCTTTATTTTGGACAGGATCATGAGATTAAGCCCTGTATGGACACACTGATGACATCAATGCTGTACAGTTTCTACAAGACTTCCCCGGTGACCTCCGATTTTTCATCACAGGTACAGATGGATCTCTAGTTATCTAATCGTTTCATTTATTTAGGAATTCTTAAGGTAAAGATCTAGTAAATGAAAGGAGTCTACAGATTTCTGAAATTTGAGATATCATCATATGAATCCTTTCAATGATGCTCTATAACAATAGCTTAGTTTCATAAGGTGTAGTGGAGCTTTATTGTAATTTAAACACGATGGAAAACTGTTATAAGCTGTCATTTTCAATGAAATATGAAGAAAACCAGCTACAAATCTTGCCATATGATCAGTTTTCAAAGTTTTTGGTGATGAGTGTTTGCATTATGACTATTAAAATTCTTTTCTTCTGCAAATGTAACATTGACAGAGTGATTTTAGTACAGAAAATTTGATACATTTTGTAAAAAGATATTTATGTATACCCGGTACATTTACCGTATTTTTTTTGTTGTTTTTCAGAAAACCTACCTTGACCTGACACTACGAGTTCTTCAGCATTCACAAACCAGGCGCTACCTACTGCTGAACATCTTATATCCTTTGTGTGTGACAAACAGCTAGCTTCACCACTGCTTCCATCACCTCCACTGTAAAACACTTTTACTTGGATGTGCTAAGGGGATCTTCATATTTTGTTTTTTTCCCAGAATCTGTTATTGATACATGCTTTAGGAGTTTCTCACAGACACTTCTATATCAGATCAATCGTTTATACTGCATTGATACATTTTACTGCCACTCTTTGAAAAGGGGGAATAACTCAGTTTTTCAATAAAAGTAAGGGGGAATAACTCAGTTTTCAATAAAAATTGAGTTATTTCCCCTTCATCAGTTTTTCACATGCCATACACTTTTCTATGAAATTCTGTCTGAGATTTACAGCAGACTGTGTGTGGTTGGTTTCTGTTTGTTTCCTTAACTCGAGCCACGTTTGACAAGATCAAGTTCCCGGTGCTGATGCATGTGAAGCCCCCGGACGATGCTGGCCTGGAGGAACTGATCCCCTCCGTCTGGTGGGCCACCCTGGAAAATGTAAGTCGGTGTCCGTGCGTGTGAATTGGTTCATTTTATCTAAGTAACTAATGATTTGCTATAATAATGTTTGTTATTGTGGCATCATCAATATTTGTTGTACACCAATTTTTGTGAATTTTGAAGTTGAGTTGATAAATGAAATCAAATGCCCATCATAGTAAAATCGGTGACAACATGTATTATCACGAGGACCATTGTCCATTAATTTATGTTTCCTTGAAATTGTGAGTCTTAATTAATGAATATTGATGCCCACAAATGTTGATAAAACCGTAGTAGTTGATGAAATACTGTAGCTGTGTAATTATCCATAAATGTAAAAAGTAAGAAACTTGATAAAATCATGTTTCAACAAATGCACTGAACATTTAAAAGTAGAGGACTTTGGAAATTATTGTGTTTTATACAGCATTTCAACTTAATGTGATTAGATAATGTAAAAGATTCCTTTTTCCCAAGGATAAAGAAAATCCATTACCTCCATCTGATGAAGAAGAGAGGGAGCTTCAGCGTAGATACAACAAATCCTGTCAAGATCTCAGAGTGAAAGTAGAAGGTAAGACTCCAGAGTGAAAGTAGAAGGTAAATCCTCAGAGTAAAAGTAAAAGGTAAGTTCTCAAAATGAATGTAAAATGTAAATCTTCAGAGTGTGAAAGTAGAAGGTAAGTTCTCAGAATGGAAATAAATGGTAAAATCCTCAGTGAAAGTAAAAGGTACCTTTTTCACAGGAAAAATCTCAGAGTGAAAAAAGAATTTAAATCCTGTTATTGGAGTGTAGTATACAAGTCATGTAAATTAAATAAGGTGAAAATGAGGGGGAGAGGAAAGAGGAATTATAAATTTTTTGTCTTTTAGGACTGGTTTAATAAATAAATGTACTCTGAATGTTTTAATATGATTTTTTTTTTGTTCATATAGAATTAGAAGATATACAGATAGAAATCCTGAAGGTGCTACTCACACATTCAGATCCACTTGATGTAAGTTGACATAAATACTTTAAAAAGGAGGGGCCTAAATGTTGCAAAAGTCTTTGTCACAATTGAAGACATGGACCTTCCCATTATCATCATTCTGTCAGTTGAATTCAGTATCTTATGCATGTTACATTAATTGTCAAGAAAATCCTGTTAAAGTGATGTTTTTGTGTGTATACATGTATTAGATTTTTGTAATTTTCATTAATAATGAATTAGGTTACTCAAACACTTTGTATTATGATTTCAGAAAAAGACGTCACGAATGATATTTTTGGAGAAATTAAAAACTTATCTGAAAAACAATAACCGGCTGGGAAAGGTATGTAATAATAACCCTAAATATAGTTTTATGCAAAAACTATTTAAAATTAAGAAAAGAAAATTGTGATATGAAATCTTTATCATGAAATAATAAATCAGACCATTTAATCCTTTTAATGTGAGTTCACATACATTGTAATTTAAGTTTACAAATCCCATGATACTTGTTCATCTAGTGGCATTTAATTCATTATTACTGGTGCAAACATAAAGAAAATGTACATTAAATTCACTTTTCAAGCATAAAGTGACTATTTTTTTCCCATACTATAAGGTCTTAGTAATGTTTTCCCTGTTTTAGCTGCAGCAGGTCACCACTTGCCCCCTTAGTTTCTTCCATCGACTGGTTCAAGCTCTCCGATTCTATTGGGATGACTTCCAATCAGCTGATCCGTCCAGATTTGTCTCTAGTCAAGGTGAGGAGTTTCACTGTATTATTATCAGTAAGGTTATGGAAGCCTACCCCCACCACCACCACCATGAACACACATTCCCTCTTTTCTATTGAATAAGTATTGAAGTTTTTGTTTTAATTTCTTCTGAAATAAAAAAAACCTCTGTGACTGTTAGAAAAAGACAATTATCTCATATTCCTGAAATCTGCATTGTTCCAAATTGAAAAATCTTGATGCTCTTTTTTAAGAATTAACAGAAAATCTCTGCACCAGAAGATTTCTATTTCTTATGACTAAACCTTTTGTATAAAATTTGATATGCATGATTCATTCTCAATGAAATTGAAATTTTTAACTGTTGATGTTGCCCATTTATTTAACTTCACACATGGTAGTTAAACATTGTATATTGATTCACTTCAGATGCCTTTATTCCGATCCATGAATTTTGGGTTGATTCCAGAGAGCTAAGTGAAGTTCAGCGTTGTGGAGGACTAGTGTCTCATCTCAACAAAGTCCTAGGAGGTAGGTACATGTACTTGTCTCAACAAAGTCCTAGGAGATAGGAACTTGTCTCATCAGAGTTTTAGGAGTTAGGAACAGAGTCTTAGGAGGTAGGCACTTATCTCAACAAAGTAAGAGGAAGGCACTTATCTCAACAAAGTAAGAGGAGGTAGGGACTTGTCTCAACAAAATCATAGGAGGTAGGTTCTTGTCTAGCTTTACCTCTTATAACCCAGAGATTATTAGAAGAAATAGGGTATGCTAGGATCAAAGTTTAAACTGTCTTATAGAGCTGACCTGTTCAGTAGATTTAATATTTTTTCAGATGTTATATGTTTTTATGATTTTGTTTTTAAAGGTGAAGTAAACAAGTGTCAGGGTCTCCAGATTGACAAGGATGGGAAACCGGTCAGAAATCCAGAGGTCAGCAAAGGTCAGGACATGTATAAATATACATACATATATGTACGAGATAAAATATTGCGATGTCTGTTGTTAACTTTATTTATTAAGAGAACTTAACTAATTATTTTTTTTTTTGGGGGGGGGGGGTTAATGAAATGGCATGTATACAACATGCTTTCTTTTTATCTGTCCTCTGTCTTTTCACAAAAGATTCTCAGATATTTATTCCCTTTTTGAAGAAGAGCATTTGCCCACTTGTGAGGCATTTTATTATTGCCCCAAAGGGATACATGGTGGTACAATGTTAATTTATTATTTCCCTCAGATTATCCCCCGATGGAGATGCCCAGTGGGAATTCTCTGATGGAGCTGTTGGATGTGATAGTGTTGCTGTACAATCTGTCTTCTCATGATCAGCTCTTCAAGGTCAGTTGTTTAACCTTGACCTCATGACCTCTGAATATTTTTTTTTAAGTGAAAGCTAAATGGAGGTTTTTTTTTCTGACCACAATATGTCTGTTTGAATTCATTGTCTTTATGTCTGTCAGTCATTCAATCTACCCATTTACCTGTTGTTTTTTACTTCTATATAAACACAAATTATAGGTTTTTGAAGTATGGTAATTTGTATTTTCTTGGCAGTCCATATTTCTTAAATGATTAAATCTATTCAAAAATTTGTAAAAATTCACACCTGTCCAGTAAAAACATACCGTAGTGATAAATTAAAACTACCCAGTAGTTGGCTTTTACCATTGTGAATAGGTGAGCAGTGTAGCACACACACAAGCTTTTTTTTTTTTAAAAATCTTTCTTGTCTTTACAGATGTTTTCACTCAGGGATAACCTGAAGGAGTTTGTGACAGCCCTTCGTGACACAGAGATGAAGCTAGACGTCTGTCCATCAGACAGGCCAGACATGAGGGCGGAGCTAGAGCGGGCAATGGGTGTGTTCCAGGAGAAGTATGAGGACCTAGCCCGACAAATGGCCTGGCTCATCTCTGTCGTCTTTTCCACAGTAAGTATGGTGGTTTATAATAACACATTGAACTAGGATGTGGTTGACTGGTTAATTTCTTGTGTCCGTTTTCTGACATGTCTTATATTTTGATAACAGATAATATGTTTTTGCACATATTGGTTGGTCCACTTGTCATTTGACCATATTTTTTGTGACCAGTATATTGAGAACCATTTGCTTGACAGTCATTTTGACTTCATTCAAAGAACCAACAGTTCCTATTTATTTAGTTCAAAGATGACAAAGTTTACATAATTACCCATGTCAAATATAACTCTATCAATATTTTGTCAGTCTCCAAACTTCACACATACTGTAAGATGATTGTTACAAGTAGATGGCCCTTAATGAATTTCAGGTTACAGGTAAACATTTATAGTGACCTATGCCCTATATATCATCCAATTAATATCTAGGGAAATGAGCATTTACATGTATGATTAAGAGACATTTTCTGTTCATAAAGCATTGAGTACATGTACATGTATTTAAAAATTTACATGAAGTGTGATTAAATTATGATAAATTGAATGCATTGTTGACAAAAGAATGTATATGGAGATGGATAGAAAGCCTGACAAATTTATATTTTTAGTTATTCAGACAAAGAAAGAATATTAGATCAATGAATTTGCAGTTAAAAGCTGTTTACTTAGTAGTTTGTAAGGCATTAAAAAATACCACACACTAGTGCAGAATTGAACATAAATCTGATCCCTTTCCGTCTTTTCCAGAGAAAACAGGAGGACTTGGCTTGGTTGCTAGGAGTGACGCTGAGAACGATGGAGAAGGCCTCCAAGTATGGCCAGCTCTTCCAGTACATCCCTGAGTTCTATGTGGAGACTGTGCTACAGTCAATGTATGCCTTACATTGCTACTTTAATCCAATCATTAATGTGGAAGAAATAAGAGGTAAACTTGTCTGCTGAATTACTCACTCGCCCCAAAGTACTTCTTCATTAAAAATATTTAGACTAACTAATGAAAATTTACATTTTAGATTTTACACTGTGTAGGTATTGATTCTTGATTCAACCTAATTAGAAGCTTTATTATTCATGATGTGTGTTGATCTTTAGGTTATGATGAGCTGCGAAAAAAATCTGGCATATTTTTGATTCGACATTTTGCTGATGCCAGAATTATCGATGCAGGTCAGTGTTGAGAAAATTTAATTAGGTCACATAATCTTTCTACAAGCAGCATAGTCATTGTTGTTTTCTTCTATTGTTGTGTGAAATGGACAAGAATTTGATACTGTCTTACCATTATACACTTTCATGTTCCTCATAAAGAAGTGGTGTAATGTCTTGTGGTTTGTTACAGAGATGAGAGAGAACATTGTACAAGCCCTAGCCTGTTTTATCTGCTATCCCAAGCCTCTCAAAGCCTTGGAGAATCTCCCACAAGAGATGTAAGTGATTGGTAACCTATAATCCTAGTAGAAAATAAATTTGTTATGTTGTGATCTGTCTGGATTTCTGTGGAGTTCATGGTGCTCTTTACAGCATTAGATAATCAATACCTAATGTCAATAACAGATATTTGGATTTTCTTTGCAGTAAGGAGAACATGATAAGGAATTTGATTGCACCTTATGAAGGGCGATCCTGGGCCCAGACTAACTGGATTCTTGTCCGCATTTGGAAGGTTTGGAATTGTGTTGTTTTTACCATAATTAATCATTTTCATCCCTCATTTTCTCTTGTTTTTGTTTAGAAATTTTGAAAAACAAATTTTTAAAAGAATTAAGCTCTTAAAAATATTTCTTATTGATTTTGATAAAGCCCACCAAAGTTTTAGAAAGAGTACCAATATTGTATCTGGTATCTTTAACAGGGTTGCGGGTTTGGATTTCGATACACACACCTCTCTCATCTTGTGCCGTCCAAAGTTCAGCCAACAGAGTTTGGTGCAGCCAGCCTTCAAAGTGAGTGGCTAAATCAAAGAAATACACCCCTTTCATATAATTTAAAGCAAAGATATCTTCCAATGTGGTTCAATAAAAGACACCCTTCATGTCTTGTAAACTATTTAATGCAAGAAACCACATTGTTATTTAAATTATTAAAAATGACACTTCTCTTGTGTATTTAAATATTTTCTAATTATGCAAAAATTTTTGTTAAGATTTCCTCCAAAGGAAATATCTCAAGTATAACTGAGCACAAGGACCAAGAAACAGGATTATATACAAGAGCCTGTTAAAGTTATCGCATGTAAATATGATAATGGTCTGTGAATTGTAGAGCCCTGCCCCTCACTGGAGCTCCAAGAAGTGTTTCGAGGCCTGTTACTGAGGGACAAGGAGGCAGCCACCCGCTTTCTGGACACGCTTATCAACCAGCTGAACTGGTCGTTTTCGGAGTTTATAGGGCTGATGCAACAGGTATATGTAAATGTGTACATCTAAATGTGTTTTGCATTTTTTTTATGTCAATTACCTAAAAAGTGAGGTAATTAAAAAATGGTAAACATCACTTGTTATTTTGAAATGGGGATTTATCTCTAAAAATGATGACAAAATTAATGAGGCATATTGTTTATACATGTATGTATAAAATAATGTCATACATATTGGGTTTTTTTTCCCATCAAAATGATATTTAACATAAAGTCTGAGATAATTTATGTTTCAAATAACTTTTATCATATTACCTGGTATCTTTCCTGTAGATTCAGCAGCGGGTTTCCCGAACAGAGTTACGTATCCTGGAGGCGCGGACTCTGAAGATCTGTGCTACATGTTTCGAGATTGCGGTGTGCCTGCTGAGGGTGCTGGAGATGGTGGTCTGCGTCGCCCCAGAGACCGTGCTGGATGTGTCCAGAGAGTCATCTGAACTCCTGCTGGGGAGGCTGATACAGGTTAGACCAAAAGCACAGTCTATTTGATGAAACAGGGTATTTTGAAATCTATAGACATAATAATGTATTATACAGAATGTAAATGATTAAGAGGATTGTCAAAAAATTTAATTTTGAAATAGATAACATTAAAATGGTGTTAATTTTTGTCATACATATGATAGTCACTCAAAGTGGCATAAAAGGGATTTTTGATATATTTAATCGAAAGAAAAATGTCTTAGAATTATGTTTAAATGGAAGTCAGAAACAGCTCTTTACAAAAATGGTAGGCTCTCTACAGTATCATAAACAGGGCTACATGATGTTGTAAGAGGTATACAGCTTGTTACAAAATGTTTCTGTATTTGTCAGCTGCTGTGCCACGTATTGAATCGAGTGACCACCAGGAGTGGTGTGTTCTGTTCCGTCATCTCCCACTCCATCCAGGGCCTGGAGGTGGTGCTACACTACCCCATAATGGCCGTCACTGTAGGAATACTTATACAGCTAGTCATGAAGTCGCCTGAAAAAAGGTCAGGGAAGAATTAACAATAAAAGTAAAGTTTTGAATACTCATTGTTGATGTGTATTGACTTGTCTCCATTGAAAGTTGGCTTAAAAGAAATGTTAAGGAAAGTCTTGTAATTAAATGTTTTATAAGTTTTTAAAATTAACTTGAATTTGTACCAACTAGAATATCTGTTATTGTACATGTTTATCTGAAGTTGCCAAAAAAGAAACTTTTTAGGTTAAGGAAAACCTTGATGTAGGGCTGATTTTTTTTCTTCACTTTAAAAACTTAGTTTGAACAGATATTTCATTGAAATCTTGTTATTGGATAATATTATATATTTTCTGAATTTCCAATCTAAACCTACTGCTGCATGAAAGCAACTGTCTTAGAAGGAAAAAATATTTGATGTTCAAGACATAATTATAAAGATTGTATTTGACTGCTTTGTTTGATCTGATTTTCAGCCAGAGGAAGGTGTTATCCTGTCTCCTGTCAGACCCCGCCTTCCAGATCTCTACCCTGGAGTTTACTCTGGGGGTCCCCCTCCCCCAGGCCTCCCCTAGCAGTGTACCAAAGGGAAGGAAGGACAAAGAAAAGACCTTCAACATCCAAACATGTAGGTTAACTTTACTAGATCAATGTTTGAAAAAAATCATACATAGCACACTGTTCTTAAATAAGTACCTTGTCTAGGTAATTAGAATTGACTTCGAGTAATGGTGATTACACATTTTGAATAATGGCTATCTCAAGGCAAGTTCAGTTGTCCAGATAATAGTTTACTAGCTGCTTTGGCCAGTAATTTATTGTTACCATTAAAATTGAATCAACATTAAGATGTTAATGTAATAGTTAAGCATGGAATGTACATGTATGTGTACATGTATACTGGTACATTGCTTTAGGTGATGAAGTCAGTAGGGAAGAGGTCCAGGCTGTTAGGAATCTGATCAGCTTTCTAAAGGAGAAACAAGCCAGCTTCCAAGAGGCATCAGAGGTAAGGCCAAACAAATACAGAATGTGGATCTCACAGTCATGTATATGTATGGTCAATGATTTGAATAACTATGTAACCTAGGATTAACATTAAGGAAATTTATTACATTTTTCATTGTAGGTTATCAAAGAAGAGGACCTTTGTACCATATGCTATGCCAACTCAATCTCGGCTGTGTTTAGACCGTGTGGACATAAATCCTGCCGGTAAGGCCTAATGACTGCATACATGTAAATATTTGACATCTGTACATTATGTGTGTATTATAATAATGATAATAAACAAGTAAAGCTTTTCATAATTTGCAACGTACATGTACATGCATGTATATGTTTGTATTATATAATTTTTCCCCCAAATCAAGCCTTTTTCTTTTAAAAAAAATCATACTCTTGAATTTGTATATTGAAGGGCTATTTACATGTACAGTTAAATGGGCAACTGACCCCTGTAATGAGCATCTTGATATGACTTTACATTTAGGTTTCATATGAAAAGAAACATAGGAGAAGTCTGACGTAGTCAAACTATATCATGACATTGTGTTCACAATTCACTAGAGGATCTTTATGATGTACCATACATGTTTTTTGTCTCATAGAACATGCATCAGTCACCAAATGATGAAGAAAAAAGAATGTTTCTTCTGCAAAACCATTGTAACTGCTGTGGATGACCTTCAGGGTCACCAGATCCTGACCAATAATACAGCAGGAACCTGATCAGCTGCCGACCAATCAGGTCGCTGGAAGATCTCACAAGGGGAGACTACTTAGTCAAGCTCTACAAATTACTGCCAATTGTTCAATGTTATTGGTGCATATTCATTTACTGTATTTCATGTAACATTGATGTATTTTTTTCAAAGATGAACAGCTTAGAAAGAAAAACCATGGACTGTAAATTGTGGCTAAAGAAGAGAATTGGGAGAATATTTTTATATGCATGTTATTGTACTGGTAGTTTAAGTTTATTGATTTGTGTCAAGGTTTCTTCTGTGCTGATAATGGACAGGGTATCTATCTTTTATTTCTGTTCCCATATGTTACCATATCAAAGACATTGAATTACATGTAACTGTAAACATGTACCACACAAAAGGATTATAGAATTCCTGTTGTCGATTGTGTAACCAATTTTTTTTGCGTCGACTCAAGAGGAATTTTCTTGGATTAAGATAACAAAGAAGGGAATGGCATTCAAGTGAAGCACTGGAGTACCATATTGTTTATTCATGTGATAAGTGCCTTATATTGTGCATACTACTGTGATATTGTTTTATACTTGGTGCATTCAAGCCACATGTAAGGGCACTTAAAAATAACCAATGGATTTCACAGAGTTGCTATGATTCAATACCGGTTGTTGTTTTGTTAATGATAGTTTTATCCAGGTTTTAATTCATGAGAGATTTATTAGCTAGGTTTTAATTCTTTAGAGATTTATTAGCTAGGTTTTAATTCTTTAGAGATTTAGTTGTTGGGTTTTAATTGAGCAAGATATATATGGAAGATATATAGGCTGACTCACACTGTCCTTATTACAGTGAAACCTGCATAACTCGAAATTTTAGTGTATGTATCAACCTAAGTTTATGGAATGTTTTTATATCATAGTTTATGACATTATTGCTTATGGAATCATCCATTTTGATACAAAAAGGTTCCCATAATACATTTAATAATGTGAATTATTATTTAATTTTTATTTCTTTTATTTATTGTATTATTTAGCTTGCAGTGATAGCCAATTTAAAAGGTATTGCTATACTCATCCTAGACACAACTTGGCCATTATTGGTCAAAGTTCCCAGATTTTTGGCTTCAATTGTTTAGATTCCTGTTTTTCAAACGTGTTTGTATTTAAGGTAGTATGGGACACTTTGAGTTAAATGCAGATAAGAGCACTCGTGTCATATTCAAATTAAATATCGGTAATTCCATAATTTCAATATACAATATGCAATTGTCAAATTTCTTTTAAAGGTAAAATTTGTAAAAACCCCAACAGGCTTTAAACTTGTGACTTACAAGCCAAAAGCTGATGCATTAACCAATTGCCCAGTGATGTTTGTTAGACAGCATGATTGCAGAAGAAAACAAATATTAAGTTTTAGTTGATTGTATTATTTATTTGAAAAAACAGTATGTCACAAAAAGAAGGTGTTCCATACCCCCTTATTGGCTACAAATGTGTCCCTAACTTATCGTAACTCATTCATTGATGTAATGCATGTTATATATAATTATTTCATTTCAAAATCATACCCTAAAGGCACCTGGCGTTACATTTCTTGCATATTATATAAAATCTACCAATATCACCTGCCTAATTGATATCTAGGGGGTATATTTTATTTTTTTTTATCATACATTGTAAGTAAAGTGAATAACGTCAGATGCCTCTGAGATACCCAAGTGGGTAATTTAATCAGGTTTGGGGAGTATTTTATGAAAAGAAAAATCACTGACAAATTATTAGCTTAAAAAGAATTGTATTTTTATATCAAACTGGAAAACTTAAGACAAATATTTGAGTAACATCACAGTGCTGTATTCATACCTGTAGATCTCTAATTCTGTGTTAATGTATATAAATTATTAATTTGGAAATTATATTTTTATTCTCAAGAGTTAAAAAAAAAATATTCTCAAGAGTTCAAGATTGAAAAATAACCTACCTAGTATGTCAATGTTGCATTTTTAAAAATGAAGGATTAAGTTATACTTTTAAAACAAAACCTCCTACACCTGTATTTTGTGTATGTGCCTAAAAAGGACAAGATTATTTTACAGATAAAATTAATTACTTTGTGATTCTTGTAATATTAAGATTATGTTTGCATTATTTGCAAAATTTATAATTTCTTCCATTATAAAGGAAGGCCACACAAATACTTTTGTCCTCAGTCCCCCCCCCCCCCCTTACAAACACCCTAGGATTTTTGCTTTGTTGTTACAGCAGTAGAAGAGCTTAAAAAACTCAATGTTGTCCTTGTATCAGCATTATGAATGCCGCAGCTACCTGCATTGATGTGTAATTATTTAATGTGTATTTATTTGATGCATATTCAGTGTTGCTCAGTTCCCTGGGAACTTGGTTAAAACAACGAATTTCTATTTATAAAACAAAAGTAATGTATTTACAAGTTTGTGTTGACTTGAGCCATCAAGTGAATGGATGTTGTTCATTTTTCTTCTTTTTGAAGATAAAAATATGTTCTGAAATTGGTCTGAAATTTTTTTTTTAAGCGAACCAGAAAGATGAAATTATGCACTGATGGCCGAGAATTCTATTACATCGGAGGATATGTATAGATGGAATGTTTTAAGAATAAAACAGAGAAACTTGTTGTATTGCTTTAGTTTTGTCTGTTGTTTAAACAGAAATTTTGATAAAAAAATACCATAGAAGAGTTTGGAGTGTATGGCTTATTATAACAACCATTAAAATGCAAATGCTCAGACTCATACATGTATACAAGTATAGGAGTGAAGGGGCCCCTTTCCTTTCTCTTCTTTCATAAAGATATATAACAAAAAATTCTGGTGACAATGTTTTGCAGGATTATCAGAATATTTCAAAAACCACTAATGATGGGCAGTGTAATTATCAGATATTGTCCTGGAAGTTTTACAGCTGTAGTGAAGTTCATTGAGCTTTTTCATAAGATGCTTCCATACAATATTCTTTATTAAATTAGCAAAATATTTGAATGGAGAAGCATGCAGCACCCATGTTAGACACATTTCAGTCGGATGTTCAAAACAGACACTTTGGTTCATTAATCAAATTTAATATATACATGCACGGTCCGAGTGATAATTTTTCATCCAGGTTAAACTAATTTTTCCATTTTATATTTCTTTGACTCGCTATTACATAACCAATACCTGAGGTCAATGATTTGTGACCTTCACATCCATGACAATGACTCTTGACCAAGTAAATGGGAAAATACTCGGATCCTGACACTCATTCTTTGTCTTGCCATACTGTCACATGCTCAAAACTGTCCAAGAAAAACTTGAACACATGATAATAGAAAATATAATTTATTTTCGCTTTTTGTCTACATTCACAATGCAATTCAAAGGGAGGGTTTTCAAGATTCTTAAAAACAGACCATTTCGTAATACTGATGCATGTTAAATCAAGATCTGGAACAAAAGTTGGTGCATTTACAGAAAACAATAAATTTTTATTGTCGAAAATTCAATATTTTCTGTGCTTATGGAAACAAAAGAATTGAACCCTCACCAAATCTGTATATACCTTGTAAATTTAAGAACAGTGATTTCTTTTCTCTGGTGCAGTATGAACATTGCGTATAAGATGGTTATCATTGCCACAACAGACTAAGTACATTAAGGAACTGTAATGCAACAGTAAATGGATCACAGACAATAAAGTATTGCAACAAGAGATTTAAATAAAACCCAATCTGAATAGAAACAAATACAGAACATAAAAGGATGCTTCAACATCAATTGCATTTAGACTAACAACAATAGGGTGCTGAATTCATTGCAATTCATCACAGACAGAATATAACTTGTATGTTGTATAGGTACATACAACACCCTTGACTTGTATAGGTACATACAACACCCTGGATGTTGATTTTACGCTGCATATCACAGTAAAGCTTGTACATGTATATAAAGACATCTAGCAAAATAAAGATTTTTTATAGAGTAGTTGATCATCTACACATATGTGAAGCGCTTTGTGGGCGGCAAGGAAGAAAACCATGCACAGCCATAAATAAAGCAAAAATATTACAGATATAAACACTTCTTAATATGTATGTTTCAATAACTTAATGCAACCATTATGTACACATAGATATTTATGTAAATTCTGTACAATTTCTATTCAATATCTACATGTATATACAGTATCTAGATCTCTTACAAGTATAAGACAAAAAGTTCATTTTCATTCACATGGAAGAAGCATAGGCTGGGAATCATAATCATGATCAACAAATTGCAAAACAGAAATTATATAAAAACTTAAAAATAAATATAAAATTTAATTAAAATAAAATAGCGAGACATTTTTTTTCACTGCATGACAACAATGCGCCTTAACATGCAATCAATAGGCTACAAAAGACAACATGATAGAAAAGCTACAACCTGAAAGACATGGATAAGAACAAGGTTTTTCAATAACTGTACATTAATTGATTTTGTTATCAAAATATTATGGCTTTGTGAATTAATTCTACGTGGAATGCATCAATGAGACAGAAATGAAATTAGGTTGGATTTCTACTTTAAGAGAAAAAAAAAAAGATTAACAAAATGTATCCTTTTACATACATATATTTGTAAATACACTAGAAATGATTGAATATCCATACCATAAATAAAAAAAAAAGATAAAATTAAACACAGACCCTGTTTGCAAAATAACATATATATGTAAAGATGTATCACATTTTACCACTGTTTTTTGTCCAGACGTAATGTTCATAAGTCAGTATTATATGTAACAATTGATAGGTCCATTAGTTGTCTAATTGACAGAGACAGGCCACGCCCCTATTGATCCAGTGAGATTCTGGTTGGCTGGAGGGCAGGAGGATGGACATGACAAAGTTGGTGGAGTGACCAGTGGTAGACAGGGTGCCGCGTCTGGAGCTGGTCTTATACACTGAAAGAAAGCAAGAACACAAAATGTGTACACTGAAACACAATGCATAGTAAAAATGTAAATGTGCATGTTCACTTATATGAAAGAACGATGCACATTTCTTGAACTTATGAAGACTAAAATTCAGTATAGTTTCATAATATATTTACCTGGACATGCATAGGTTGGAAGATCCTCAAACTTTGATTTCTCTCCAGGTTTGAGCATAATCTGTAGACTGGGTTAAAGAAAATCAGTCAATGTAGCTTGATCTTGCATTTATCCAAAACTTTGTACTGTTTACTTTGAACTTTTTGACTAGAAATGAATTTGACTGAAGTTAAGTGACCTTGACCTGATAAGAATATCCTTGAACTTCAACAAGTACATGTGTCTGACAGGGTCATAACACACCCTTAATCCTTCAGCACCATTTTCACAATACTTTCTAATGCTTCACTATGATCACAAATTGTAAATACAGTACAAAACTTTATTAAACGGGATTTGAGAAAATCATGATGTGATTTCCTCAAAACCCCTCTATTAGAGGGTGCATTAAGTTAAGAGATAATTTGTGACTTAAGGATACAATAGGCAGTAGATCATAGAGAACTTTGGGTAAGGACTCGTCTAGTGTCTTCTTCCTGCGACACCACCGGGCTCCCTCCAGAAAGAGGCCCCGCACATAGGCTCCGTTAGCCTGTTGATGGTAAGAACAACAGTTTTAGTGAGTGAAAAACAATCATATTTATCTCATCTAACTTAATAAAATAAGAGGTTATAGTTTTTTTTAATTTGGGGTTTTTACTTTATGAAAAGTTTTTTGAGCTAGGAGATGAAACAATTCTTTTAAAGTTTGGTTTAACAAATTTATTTGTGTGCAAAACGAATGAAAGCAGTGTGCTAAATTATGTCTGAATCTCTATTAAGCTGTTCAGATATTCAAAAGAGCCAAAAATTGATACTATTTGTGAGTGAATCAAGATTAATTTATACTTCTTCGGTGATCCAGGCGGACAAACGTACATGTCTTAAAACATGCTGTGAACTTGCTTACATGCACAACTATACAAATACATTGCATACACGTACACTATAGTGTATAATATTCATCACTGCATTTGTACATGCCCTCACACATTATACATGGATACATAATGATATAACCCAACAAAATTATAGCACTCGAGTACATCCAGGTACACAGTGTATCTCAAACATACCCCCTAACAAAATATTGTTTGTATGGTATCAGTTACTGCTTCACATTGGCGATGTTGAATAACTTTGTTCACTTTGGATTGTGAACTTTAAATATGTAAATACATAGGAAGAGTAAGGGAGAGGGGATACAATGTATACTGTTTCCACACCAGCACCAGTATGTACACCTGAAATAAGGGTCAGGTATAGGGCAGGTAATATGCATACAAGTTCAACAGGATTCATTCAAAGACTCTTTAATATATAAAAAAATTTACCCAGTATTATACCCTGGCTTCATCATTTTTTAAAATCGCAATTAATTGATTTACAACTACAAGATGCAACTGATATTGAACTGAATCCCCATCACTAGTTCTGAGTCATTCTTTCTCTTAATTAGTATATTAAGTAGATGCTGAAATTCAGACATTAATGACCGTGATGTGTAGATTACAGCAGCTGTGAGGTTAACAACAAGCGTTCTGTCTACTGGGCTAACCCTGGGCACGCCTCGCTTCATTTGTAGTTGCTTGGAAAAAACCAATTCAATGTCTTTATTAACACTGAGAACTGTATCCTTACAGTCAAACTGTGACTAACCATTTTCTAACCATATACCATAACCATGTTACTTTGTAGAAAATAGACTTTGTCATGATAATAATCAAAAGAAACTGTTCACTGTACGATATCATCATTTTTTTTTAAAATGTCAAATTCAAAATAAAATTAAAACTGCGCATTATCAAAGCATGCACAACTTAGTTAATTATTTCTCAATGGGGAAAAAAAAATCAGGACATGATTCTGGAGTGAATCATTTGGAGGGTAAAGCTGGAATAAACATCCCAAATTCCCAAATACCAATCAACTATGAGTTTGTTAGTACAAACTGGTGTTAAAATCATAATTAAAGGCAAAAACGTTAGAAAAGCAAGTTTTGATTTTGTATAAAATTCCTTTGCATTATACCGTTGCCCCATAGCCTTGGGTTTGCTGTGTAAACAAAAAGAGAATTAACTTAGCAAATTCTTAATTTGAAGGAGTTCTTTTAATTTCTTTTAGTTGAACAATTTAAGTTATGGATGGAATAGATGGAATTATCACAATAAAATTAATATTCAACTTCACATGGCAAGAATGAATTATGATTACAATACACAGGTATGGTTGATTGAACTGGCAATATTTCATGTTAACACATATAAAGTACAACGATTATCAATTTTGTTATACTACACAGTACACTGTTAGCCTTTTTAATTATCTACATATAAAATGTTATAATGTACAGTACAACTTATAAATGTTCTAATCGTTACTGTGAAATGTAAATTTCCTAATTAATTCTAATTAACGGAATACCTACCGGTCTACTAGCCATGGACTTTTCGTAGTCCGTCACCTGGTACTCGAATCCCAGGTAGTCGATGGGAATCTTGTACTTCCTGGCGTAGTTCTGTAACACTCCAGTCAAAAAGGACTGGGTAAAGTAAAAGCCGGAAATCCAAAACACAGAGGGGGTGCCCCCGTAGATCCACTCCTGAAAAAAACAAGATCACATTGGTTTACATATAGATAAGGAATAGAAGGATAACTAGATGCAATACTAAAGCCATCTCCAATTTTTTCATCTAATGTTTTCCGGGGAAATAATTGGGGAAAGACTACATTATTGCAGCTAAAGGATAACCAGAACTTTTGATGCTGAATATTTGTTCAGTTTGCTAAATCTACCATAAACTTTTCTCCTTTGCAAATGAAACATTGTAACCATGAGCGTTGAAGGGCGTTACTTTTGCAAATCAGTGATCTGTGCATTTGTGACCATAAAACACACACAAAACACTTTTCAGTCAGCACCTACTGAAGGACAGGACCTACATTTTTAAAAGTTTTATTCAAAGATAATTTAAAAAGCCCACAGAGGGATTATTACCCGTTTTTACCCAAAATACCAGCACCAATTCCTAGAAATTGATTCTGAAGTGAACCTTACCAATGCAGATAACAAATACAGTAAGAACTTTTTCTAAAATTAATAGTCATGTTTTCCATATTCATATCCATTAAGGACCAGACATTGGAGATTGGAGGTTTTCAAGAAATAAGAAATGGAATACCTTGAAGAAAGATAATCTGGCCAGTAGGTCAGTAATGTAGCTGCCTAGGGGCTTCAGTGACGGGTAGGACTTGGCTTGCCACATGGCAGGAACCTGTAAAAATATAGAAATGGAGTTTAGTCCACAATCATGTGATCAACTTTTCATTGGATCCTCCCTTGTGATGTTTCATCATTGGTTTCACACTCTGTTTTTTTTTAAATCAAAGTCCTAGATGATACTGAAATAGGCCGAGCAGTGACAAAACTCTGCATTTGAAGAGTATCGTAAACCAATTTTTATATGTGGCTTTTTATTTTCCATGTTTCCAGTGAAACTTAGGTACACAGAGACTAATTTTCATGACAAAGCCTTTGAAGAGTAACATAACAAGTACAAGATACATTTACTGACTGGTTTGCTGTCAAAAATATTTGCGACAATTCAAGGATTTTCTTACAAATCTGACAAAGTTTTGTTGCACGCAAATAAAAGTTGGTTTACAGTATGCAATAGGGGAAAATGTTCTATACACAAGTAACAACTCATAATGAAAAAGAAAACTGAGGTTGACGATCTCACCTTGCCCACCATCATGCTGTCGAACACGTCCTCTAACTCGGAGGACATGACGATCACTCCCTTGATGGCCTTCCTGATGTCCTGGAGACTGTGTCGGATTACCCGGGTCAGCCGGTTGAACCGGATCAGTTCCTGGTTCAGAACCGTGTTCATGGACTCCTCGTATCTCACCGGGAACTTGTTCTACAAAGTCCGAAGAGAACAGTTCTCATTGGATGACATGTTGCTTAGTAAAAAAAATTGACCAATAACTTTTGTGCAGCTTAAGAATTTAAAGTTTTTAAACACTGAAATCAATGTATCTCAATTTCATGATTCACAACAGAATTTTAAAATTGTGAGGCAGTTTCTTTACATTGTGTTGGGTTTTGTGGGATTGTGCGATTTTTCATCAATGCCATAATTAGATCATTCTGGTGATAGAGAGGTAACTAGTACTCACTTGGCACTCCTCTAGATTGAAGTCAGCAGGTATTTTGGTCAGGATGTCACTGGCTAGTTCCTCTATCATCTCCTGGGACGATTTCCCTCCTCCGCTTGTCTGAAAATAGTGCAAAAGAGCATTTGTTACAAGTAGGAATCAAATGAGAGTAATTAAATTACTTATTTATCAGACTATGAGAGGAATACATGTATATACAAGCTCGTTATAGTATAGCTATAATATCGCATATTGTAAAATACTTGTTAATTATTTATAATTCAATTTGAAGTTATTTTCTAATATCATTAAGTTTGATGTTGAATCATAAAGCATTATGGTTAAGTTTTGGATACAACAAATGAATTTAATATAATTTATTATTTGTCATAGGGAAATATCAACTGGAAGTTAACAACTTTACTTTGAGATTAATTATTGTTAATATTCAAAACAAGAATCAATACATGTTAGTCAGGGATAAAAAAAACCCAATTGCTTTTGAATGTTAGAGGACATCTCAAAATGTTATTTTCATCAACCATTAGTTAATGTTGCAGGTACAGGTGTACATTTAAGTAATTAGTAAGAAATCATTGGATCAGTATTGTCTCACATTTCATTCAACCTCAAAGCTCCTGAACAGTCAACAATGTTTAATATGGTTTGTTGTGTGATGTAATGGATTGTTAAAAGCATATACATGTGTACCATGGAATCCTCAATGTTCATGGAGGCTCAATGTTTGACCCACGAATCTATATCTCCATGAATTTGGTTTAAGTATTTGTATGCACAGTAGCAATTTTTCAAGATGGAAAACAAAATAACACATTCCCTGTTGATGTATTGTTAATCTTTTTTACTATATCCACAAAAATAGGACGATTCCACAGTATCTTAAAAATACCACTTGTCCAAGACATGAAAAAAATTCATAAAGACAATAAGCTGGGATAAATATTTAAAACAAGTATGCTGTAACATAAAGTTAATTCCCACAAAACAAGCCACCACAAATTAATACACAGCTTGTAAATGTGCCTCGCATGAATTCATGTGAATTAATTTCACATGAAAATTTCAGGTAAAATTTACTTCCCATAAATTTCAGGTGACATTTTCTAAAAGAAATTTTCAATGACATTTTATATTAGATATTAGATTTTACAAGAATTAATTTCACATGAAAATTTCATGTAAAATTTACTTCCCATAAATTTCAGGTGACATTTTCTAAGAGAAATTTTTCATGACATTTTATATTAGATATTAGATTTTACAAGATCATATAGGCAATTCATTTTAATTTGAGTAATTTTCTTGTGAAATTTCTCATGTGAAATTCATGCAAGGCACAATTTCTTGTTAATAATGGTTATATAGTAAAAATTCATAACAGCAATATGGTATATATTCCAACAAACTCAAACTGAATTTCGTTAAAAATTAAAGTGCAAAATCCTGCAAAAAGAAAACTCAACAAAAACTCCACACCACATCACAAGAGAATGAATTCATCACCTGGTCCTGTATTGATTGTCATGCACATATCACCATATCCAAGGGAGGGGGAGAAGAAAGATCATATATAAGTCATAGTACTATATCATGTCATTTCCTATACATCACTACAGACTAATCAGGCTACATGGAATACTGTAAACTAAATACTGTAAACTATATGCTGTAAACGCTAAGTCATGCAAGTCTCTATTTTTATATATTTTGATAAAATCATGCAATGTTTTGAGACTTTATCTACTTTTATCAGTGGCAAATTTCGCTGTAAGAGAATATTTTTCAAAATTATTCAAAGAAACATGCAAGAAGTTACTTCTTTATGTAAGCTATATACTATTGTTCCACTTTCATCCCTCTCATCATTTTCCATCACTTTTTTACAGAGCTAAATACCAGTAGTTAACCCTGAAGCAATCTGATTATTTTTTTACTTCATCTCTCTGGCTTTGATTATTATTCACATAGATTTTTAACATTAAACTTTTCATATGAAGCTTTGATTCGTATAGTTAAAGCTATCGTGAAATGACTATCATTTTTCAGATTGAATAAAGATCCATGGCAACATGCCATATAATCGTTGATCAAAAATCTCTCTAACTTTCGGGAACATCCAAGCTTGTTTTCTATTTCTATTTCACATGATCATATCAAATTCAGATGGTAAGATCGGCCAGTTAGTACCACATCATACTGATGCATTCTTCTGTATATCTCTCTATATCTAGCTCTAGTCACTATATATAGACACACAGTACACACTCTACCTTAATAAAGCTATACAAACTTGCTAAATGCAAACATTCTTCTATAAATCATATTAGCTCTCATTTTTCTAACATCACACAGTATTCTACCTAATATTATGAACAGTAATCTATGAAGTCTACATGACTACATATTTTTCTTAGATGAACCTACACATTAAAACTAATGAAAGTGTAGTAGATATCTATTCTTAAGTTTCATTCATCTGTGCAGAATCTTTACTGACATACATGTACATGATGCTAGTAGACAATCTCTCTGACAATGTTTACTCCCTACTGACAGAGAAGTGATTGTATAATGTGTACATAACCTTCACTGACATATATGATGACAGTAGATAATCTCTATGACAGTGTATTAATACTCTACTGACAGAGAAGTGACAGAACTGTCTACTGACCTGTCTGGGCAGTGTCAATAGAATGCCGTCAAACAGCTGCTGTGTCTCCTGCTGGTCCTTAGAAATGTCCGCATTCTCGTGTAGACCAAACACCTACAAACACACACATTACAGATAAACTCTGGAGATTGACAATTCATACACTATGTGGATCAGACTTAAAATAAGAAATGTCAAAGAAGAGGCTCTTGGAACACTATGCTAATCATCAGCCATTTTCCCCTCAATTGTAACAGAGTAATTAATCTGGGTTAAAATATAATTTTATATTAGAACTAAGAGCGGTTTACTAGTTATTTGAGTCTTTAATCATTTTTCATTAAAATTCACTGCAGTTTCAATTTTGAAAATTTCAAATCATATTAAACCAAAGTAAAACACTAATGAGAAAAGTTTTAAATTGTGATAAGGAGTATTCCATCACACTTGTGATTTGTCTCCTTTGTCTCAAATTCCCTCCTTACCTCAGGGTGGGGAATCAGGGGTAGCTTCCTGATGTACTCCACATACTCATCATAACTTCCCTTGGGCGGGGCAAAGTAGAGGCCGCTCGGGGAGAACTTGTACGAGTCATCAAAGATCAGCTTCTCATTGTAGAAGATCTCCAGTAAACTAGTGATCAGTCGCCGGTCAAGGTCGTCAGTGACACGCCCACCGTAATTACACTGACCAGTCAGGTAACTGAGGGCCTCCAGCGGGGGCTTGTCATAGTCATTGATGAACATCTGACATAAAATAATCATATATGTGTATAGAACTTTGTTTACAGTAATAACTGTAGATTCTATTAAATAATAATGCAATGTGTACTCATCTAAAATAATTTTCTACTATTCCATTAAAAAGTTATAAATTTTCTTTAAAATCATAAATTTAAAGCTACTTAGAGAGAAGTTAATAAATTTTGATACTTTATGCATGATTAAAGTGCTATTTTAAACTAAGATAATATGACTTCAATTTATACATCAATTTACTTTAATTTTATATCATGCTATATTTGAAGGTAATTACTTGAAGCTGTCTGACAGAGATTCTGAGATCTGACTCATTGAATTCATAGGGAATATTCCATCCCAAAGGTCCAAATTTCCTCCGTTCCTGGACCAAGGCGTGGAAGAAGCAGAGCCCAAACAGAAGCTTTTCAAAAACCTGTTATATCCAATGGTAAATACATGTAAAAATTTAGGAATTTACAGCTTAAAAATTTGGGATAACATATGACATAAAGAACTAACAATTAATATTAATAATAATCATAAAAATAAATCAAATTTTACTTTGAAACACTCAAATTGTGGATGAAGCAATCTAGTTTTTGCAATTTAATTAACAATTATTTGTGAATAAATGGCATTTGCAAACCCTGTTAATATTTTATCCATTTGTATTACTGAAATTTTATAATGAAGTCTGACTTAAAATTCTACTTGAAATACTCTTGCACTGGAAGAGCTATGAGATTTAATATGTCTATTTTATTTGATAATAAATTCAGAGATTTTTAAAAATCAATTCAACCGCATGCATGGATTTAAAGAAACTAAGCCCTATCCTTGAGTACATACAGCTGGTTTATTGCACTGAGAGAAGAAGGCGGGGTCAGAGATAGGGTCGTTCAGGTAGGAGCGCAGGAGGTTGGCCCTCAGTCCCTTGGGGGGCTCGTTGGTCATCTTGACCCCATTCTGTAGGACCGACACGGGGAAATCCGGGGAGGGGTAACTGGTCAGCCACAGACGGAAGTTGGGCTTGGTAATGTTGGTGTCCGTTATCACCTTAAATCAAATTGAATTTATTAAACATCATGTAAGGAGATATTCTGAATTAATCTTCTAGACTTCTATCATATTGTTTGTATAGTTTTTCTCTTTGTGTATTTATGATTTTTAAAGAGAGCTTACCATTTTTATCAATTATGGAAATGTACAGTAAAAGACATAGAAAAGCACAAGGGACCATAATTTTGATTCATTATAAACATTATTTGGTATATCCAATAAGTTTATAATTCATTCTTAAGATTAAGAAAATAGAACTGACTTTGCTGTATATGTGAATAGTTTTAACTGTGTTTTACTGTATCTTAGCACACAATGGAGTTATACACAATGTTAACGTACCGTTTCGCAGATGCGCTCCAGTTCACCCAGCCATGACGCCGCGAGGTGACAGTTCTGTAGAACCACCCACGTTCCATCCTCCACCGCCTGAAATACACCACCAGCAATGGAAGTTAATCCAATGCAATATATACATGCATTAAGTTTGACATTACCATGCTAAAATTTACAGCAGGAGCAATAATATGTAGTGTTTTCTGGCAAACAAGTAAAGGTGCTGATGTACACCCAGGGATTAAGCCAAGGAACAGATCAATTTCACACCAATTCATCCACTGCTTGCACATTTAAGGCAAAGCTAACCACCATATAAAATTAATCATATCCAATCCAAAATAACTGTAGTTAATGCCAGAACCTTACAACAAAGAAACCTCAATGACATACTCAGAACTTGACAATGTATTCTTAATTTTAGATATCTTCATAGAAGAACAATTGAATTTTCTAGCATTTGAAATCTTATAATCAATCTGTTCATTGTGACAGCAAACTTTTCTTTCTTTTGTTATGTATAACCTACATCATTAGAAAAGACTTTTGCCTGCTAGCACTGCCAATTTATTAGGTTCATTATTCCTACAAAACATACACAATTAGACCTATAAGACACAGCATATCTCACCTCCATTATCATCTTCTCTGCTATGGGCCCCTGGCCTTGACCCAAAGAGATTGTTTGTAGACCTTTGCTCCCTGACCCTGTGAAGATGATAGAAAAGGTCAAGGTCATTGTGAGAAATTCATCGATTACTAAGTACTTGAAAGATACTATTTTAGAAAAAAATTAAGATTACAGAAGAGTACATAAAAGAAATTAGAATAGAAAACAATATACTCAAACTTTTTTTTTATCAAGTTTAGTTATATTGATTATATATATATTTTTTTAATTATTACATGTACATGCATTGTGAAATGACATTTGGAAGAGAAAAACCCCGCTTATAATTGTTTTAATTATCAAATTACATTCATTAAAATCATTTTTTCAATAAATCAAGTTATCTGGACAGTAATTTGCTAAGGAGAAAACAATAAGCTGGAGAGACTGAAAGAAAGCAACCATAATTGATTACAAAAATCCATGCATATAAGTCAAGTCACATGCAAGATAAAATATACACAAACTTGCTACAAGTTGATATCATGCAGTTATACAAACATCTGAAAGAGAGCATGCAAAAGTGAGACATGATGACATACATCTTGACTACTGAAAAACAAGATTCTACATTAATTGTAAAATCCTAGTTTATCAAGTTATTGGGTCAGGGATTCGGGTATAGGGATCAAGAACAAAACACTTGAATAAGAATTTTTTTGACAAGAATAAGAAACAAAAGAAAAAAAAAAAAGATCATATAAAAACAATAGAATAGCTATCAGGTCTTTCGTGAAAAAGGAAGACCTTAAAAAGTTCTACTTCAACCTAATAATCTTAATAAAAAAGTCCTACATCTAGATTCTACAAATTTCCTACATAAAAAAAGTTAATTCAGATCTGGATGTTTCGTCTACATAACTGATTTAGTTTTTCTTGAATTTTTAATGCTGAAAACAGTTTCCTAAATGAAGATAAAATGCTCTCATTTAGATTTCAAAAGTGTATTGATATATTAGAGTTCATAAAGAGAAGAAATGATAACATTTCTTATATCAGATTCATTTGATCTTTATCTTGAGCAACAAGCTAGGTACATCCAGAGGGGGTTAGGGCGTGAAAGGGGTGTGGCTACTTCAGCTAGGACGTGACGGGGGAGGGAATTAACTCTAAGGGGGGCCACCTTTAGATTCTGGTAGGCTAAAGGGATTGAACTACTCTTTTTAATATAAAAAAAATTTACTTTTTTATTTAAAAACATATTGTTAACTCATATTTCACCATAATAGAAAATAAAAAGATAATTATTCTGATTTTTTTTTTTCGCTGATTTTTTTATTTTATTATGTCTAGAACATTTTACTCCTTTAAATTTTTTACTTTCAATTATGGAATGACCTTGACCCTACCAGAAGGTCGTATGGTGGCACTGTGCATGAGTGAGTAGGTTAGTAGTGGTATGGACATACGCGCATGATCCTCTGAGGGGTGTGTGACCCCAAGTAATGAGGTTATTTTACGCTCTGATGAATCGTCAGTCATCTGTGACTGTGATGAAGGCAGTGGAGGTATTAAACCTGTTAGAGGTCACATGGAATATTAAATAAACAAACAAAAAGGTCAAAAGGTTAAAAGGTCAATCAAACAAACTTGATGAGATGATACCATTTTCTGATCTCCCTGAATGAATAAATGCATGAAATTTTTGTGAGTATTAATTTACAATTTGTAAAAACACAACCACACATGACAATTGCTTTAATTAACATTTACAGTAAGTATTTAAAATCAAGTATATCCTTTAACATTGTACACAACCATGCACTGGGTGGATGTCCCTTGTGGTACCCCTATGTCTAGCAGTGCACCTAGTGAACTAACAACCATGCCCACACAAATACCAATGTGGTGGAATATGAGACATCAACATCATCTGTAACCAGCGAGACCAAAATACACCACTCACGACCCTTAACCTCCAATCATAGCACATACACGTTTTAACAGCAGACAGTGATGTACATAGTTCATAAAACCAACTACACACTTCTTTTGTGAATGTGCTTGATTGGAATTCCAACAGCAGTTATGTGGCTTGGCACATGACTTTTTAAGCAACCAATCATCACTTCAACTAGTTGTCGCATGACAATGTCACATGTTCTCATTGTCATGTGACATGAATCACCCAATCAATCAACATACTCACCTTCACTTTTCCTTACAGACACAGACTTAATAGCACCTGATTATCAGAACAATGATCAGTTTAATCATCAATAAACCATTCAGTGTCAGAACAATTAACATGGTAGACACAAATCTAATCTAAGTACCTACATTTTTTTTCACTATCACTTTCTAATTGGGCCACTTCAAATTAATTATTTGGTTCTCAGGCCAATATTTCAAATATAAATGCAGGAAGGCAGTGATTTTTCTTCCTTTTTTTTTTATTTTATAACAAACAGATGCAGGATATTTTTCATTTATTTTTAAGACTCAATGTTTAATTATAGCAAATGTTTAATAAAATAATCCTGTTTGAAAAACTTTCATGTTTACCTTCACAGTGTTAACTTTAATTAAATAATCCAAACAAAATGAATAGAAATAAATCTTAATGTTTTTCTGAAAACATTCCACTTCCAAGGATGAGGAAGTCGTATTGAGCAAGAGTTGAGAGAAATTTGTTCAATTCATTTAAGCGAAAAATGGGTAAACACATTAATAAATCAGATGCAGGCACTTTGAGAACCAATGAATTAATTTTCTTGGCCTTTATTTTCAATTTTTGGGTCGACAAGCATTTGTGCTTTTTTCTGCTCTAAGAACAACACAATGTTTACTCACCCACATCTAAAAATCAATCAGGAGAATGTTAGCAAAGAGATTAATTCACAATTCACCAGAATAAAAATCAGCCGAGTTCAAAATGGACAAAATGCTGAAATGATTTGCTTGAATGTTGAGGTTAATACTATGGACTGCAAACAAACGATACAGTATACAAAATATACAGGTGCTGCACTCCTATTGTTTTAATACAATCCCAACATAATGTCACCTGTTATAACATATACATGGGTATAATGTAATACAGACTTGCTCTTTGGTCTAACAAGCTCTTTTTTCAGATACAGTTCAAACACAAACACACACACACACACACACATGAAGTGGCCTATAAACCTAGGAAGCCAGTTATTTCTAAGATACATATACCTGTAAATTAGCACTGATTTCAAGCAATTAGGTACAGACTATAATCTAGTAATACAGTAAACACTGGAACCTCATACAATGGCATTTGAGTAAACTCACTGTTTCCACAACTCAATTTCAATACAATCAAACAAATGAATAGACGGAGAGGACTTTATATTTTACCTTTTTCTTCAGCAAATCTGTATAGACCAGCCATGGGGTCAGCCCCAGGGGACAGAAGGAATATAAGGGGAGAGAAATGCTGAGAGTCCTCATAGCTGAGCGACAGGTCAAAGGTCGGGGGTTCAATGTACTGCTGACTCATCTTCTCCACTATGAAGTTCTGAACAGCTGGAACCATCTACAAAAGACAAAATAATGTATTAAATATTAGACAACATTTACTGCATCTATAAAATCAAAGAAATCTATTTACTAGCAACAAACAGTACCAAGCTTGAAATGATATATCCTTGGTGTATGGTATGTACTGTAACCTATAGATTATCTTCACATCCATTTATTTTTACCCCAATGATGAACTTAAAACTGGTAAAAATCAAAACAAGCACACAATCAAATTTTGAAAAGTACAAGTAATGATAAGGAAATTTAAAATAAGAAAAGATATAATTGTGTCGGGGCAAAATTAACACAGGTCAGAACTAAGACTGCTTAATAAGTACAGCCTACTCCGGATATATTGAAATTCAGGGGACCATGCAAATTATTCAATATATCCGTAATTCAATATAAGCGAAATCGACCGACGTGAAGCCGCCATTTTTTAAAAGATCAATCCTGATCTAAAATATAGAAAAACAAACCCAAACAAATTATTTAATCATCGTTTATCTATTACAGTGAACAGATAACATGGAATATTATACCTTAAAAGTTTAATTCAAATATCAGTTAGTTTTGTAAGTTTCATTTCAATTGTTACAATCTTTAACCTCATCAATATGCCCAATCGCATTTTTTATGTTTGAAAGAAAAATCACCAGACTTAAATGCTTCAACTACTGCTGAACATTGCTTGTTTATCATCGTAAGTGTACTCGGTTTAATCTCAAAATCCTTAGCTATTTCGAATTTAGGCTTTGTACTTTTATCAATAGCCTTACTAGTTTGTAAGAGTTTGTTAGAGTCCAAATATACTGTTTTTCTTTTCTGTGGGGTTTCCATTTTACGTCTAGCCTCAATACGTCCGTATACGTATAACAAATAATTCAACAGTGAATAAATTTTAATTTTAAAAGAAGTATAAAAACACATAAGGTGAGAACTTATCAATTCACATCTTTGTATATCAACCGGTTATAGTCAGGCATAATTACTGTCACCAACCGTGACGACAGCCGTCAGGGAGTACTTCAATATAACCGTTATGAAAACGACTCATTATCACCTCCGGGGACCGATCAGTGACTTCAATATAAGCGATATTTCAATATAGCCGATTTCATTATAACCGTTAATTTTATGCAAAGAATATGAGAGGCTAAATCTGGGGATTTATTTCTATTTCAAAATAAGCGGAATTTCAAAATAAGCGATTTCAATATAAGTGGAGTAAGCTGTAGCAGCCATGCATGTCTCCTATCTGTATACCTTATCTGGACGCAGACACCGGAGCACTATCAGTTCCTCCAGACGATTGAGGCTCTTGTCCCATGGCTCAACGAGGGGCTCAGTGTGGGGAGCGGTGGAATCATAAATCTTCTTCCATGCATTCAGCTGTCAATCAAAAAGCATACAAAATTAGTTTAATATGTTGATTTTTTGATTTTTCTAAAAGTCAAATACAATCTTCTATAAAATAACCATTTTGGCAAAAAAATGAGTTAATGTTCAATATGAATGCTTAAGACTAGATAGTTAGCATGAAGATATCTAAAAACTGGTAGATATAAAGGGCTGGAGTTAGAGTATAATTTTTATACATTTTTGCGGAAATGTTCCATGAAGCCTTTGAAGGGTGGTAGATCTGAAGCCCTGACGATCTCTCCCCAGGACTTGTCAGGGAGCCAATCAGCTGCTGGGTTAGGGAAGGGATTCTCGAGGGCCACACCCCCAGTCAGTAGGAACCGCCAATCACGGTCGTTGATTTCACCGCTACAATGGAGTTAGAGTCAGAGAAGTTATGAGAGTCAAATAGGGACAGTTCTTTGCTACAAAATAGTATGCTCTATGATTCAAAAGGACATAAACCTTCCTGATACATGTACATGTATTGTTTAGCAAGCCTCAAAACTAAAACATATAGTTAAACAGCTGATACAACAAGATTCTTTCAATGAAGTTTTTTTTAAAAATGCAAAATAAAATAATTAAATCAGATGAGGATTTTGACTTCTGAAAAATGATATAATTATATACACTGTATATCTAGGGTCTCTAGATTTTCCAGGTACTCACGATTTTAATCTAATGATCATGCATGCTTATACAGATAAGTTCTGATTTCTCTCTCTCTCTCCTCTCTCTCTCTCTCTCTCTCTCTCTCTCCTGCATACCATTGTTAGTGCAGCTATAATGATCCATGTACAGGTACAGGTATTTTACAATGAATGCATTTGCTAATACTTTTCTAACTCCACAGACTAGATTCATATAAATTTTTTTCAAAACTATTTAGTTGATTAAATGTTGTTTTAATTAATTAATCAAGGTATATGTATTACTATGAAAACATGTAATTACAATGTTTATCTGCCTTACAGAAAACATGGCTAAGGTTTGTGACTATAACTTACCGAGTATCTCTTTGAAAAACAAAATTCAGATAACAAATGAACAGTTAATCAAAAATTTGCTACTATGGGATGCATAAAATCCTACATAAAAGGTCTGTTCATTGAACTAAACTATACTGAAAAAAAAAACCAATCACATAATTAATCCTTACAATTATGCAAGTATATAAATAAGAGTGCATTCCTTAGAAAGACTGCAAAACTGAAGAAACAAGCTGGAATTAAAATGCAGACTATTATTGTATGTCTAATGATGTGTGAACACAAAGTCAGCAGCAGGCTCAGACCAAATCTCAGGTGAGCCTAGTGGTGTAAGACACGTCAACATGGTCAAGTAAGCTGAAATCTGTTTATATAATTCAAAGGATCTGTTCAACACTCAAAGACGCCCATTTTTCTGATTAGTGCATAAATATATACATGTATTTCAATTTTTCTTTCTAAGACCCTAAATCAAACAAGCACCCTTATCCCTTGCTTGTTGCCTGTATTGTCCCAGGTTTAACATTCATGAGTTTGGTCCAGGTTGGACCATTTATTTTGATAAATTGGGAAAAAAAGGACTTGCTCCCTAAGATAAAATTTGGGGACCCCCAGCCTATGAAGAGGAAGATTATCCAAATAAGCTACTTTAATCCCAACAATCTGACATAAACTAAGAAGTTGTATTTGTAAATTCCAAACTGACAAAATTGAGTTTAAAAAGTATACAGAGCAATTTATTAATTTGAAAGGAAAAAGCAACACAGCCAAAAAAATTATTTTGCTTTGCAACATATAAAAAATGAGAAAAAAATTTCCTGCTCATATAAACCTAAAAAATTCTATCGAGATAAAAAAAAATTGCTGTGAAAAAAAAAATGGAGATTCACTGACAAAAACACAACACGCTGCTATCACTGCACACACTTACCCTATAGAGGAGTATGGCATCGTTCTAACAAAGAAGTGGCACAGTTCAATGTGAAGCTGAAGCATGGGAAACTAGTTCCCTACTTAATATCTATAGAACTATAGCTTTATCAAAGCCAATTTCACTTGGTACTTTTTTTTAATTAGCATACCCAGAGAATTAGCAATTAATATCCCTATAAATCATTATCATTGTTATTATTATCTATACATTATCTTATTTTTTGTAAATAGAAAAGTCTAAAAATTTCTGAAAAAAGAAGAAACCATCCAAGCATAGTTTACATACATAAACAAAATTTATTCTGAAAATAGTCTTTATTTTATGGATTAGCATTCCATATGAAAGAGACATTAAATGGATTGCAATGTGAAATGAAATCAAATCCCAGTGATATCCTAATAAACATACTCTGTGAAAACGAAAGCTAGTTATGCCTAATGTGACAGAATATTGCTTTAACAAAAATTGAACAATTAACGCATTAAATTTAACAGTTTAATTCAAAAATAATCTGCTTGAATGTGCATACTGTGATCCATATACAACATTTAATAAACCCTCCAAGACCAACTTCTCCTCATTACGATCTATTAAATAAATTAAAAATTCATAATTGTTTGACAGTGTATAAACATGTAGAGCGTTCCTACTTTTGTTTAGCGATGCCGATACACAGGAGGAAGGAGAAGAGCAGCTTGTCCTTCTCAAACAGCGAGCGGCAGACGTTCTTGTATATGCTGTAGGTGAAGTGTTCGTTCAGATTGTGGATCCTCTCCTCCAACTCATGGGACGGAGCACTGTTTATGATGGACTGTAACAGGGAGCAAGATGGTATAATTACATCTCATTAATCTCTTTATACAAAGGCTGCTTAATGGAAATGATTTCTTACACTACATGTAACAGTGAGTGGGACAGCTTTTATATACCTCATTACACAAATTAATGCTGCTTCGTGGAATAGAATTCTTAAACTGCATGTAAAAGTAATGGGACAGCATTAATACATCTTATTACACAAAGACTGCTTAATGTGATACATTTCTTATACTGCATGTAACAATGAGTGGGACAGCACAAAAGGCTGCCTTAAATAAAAGCCTCCTTATGCTGACATCTTAAGCAAGTGTAGATGCATGTTATGAAATTTGAATAACACTATACCTGGAGATAGAGGTTGATAAACCAGGCCAGGGAATACTGGTACATGGGGTCTATGTTGGCCAAGTCAGATATCACAAAGAACAGCACACTACCGTGCTTTGCAACCTGAAGAATAGTTAATAATACAATAAAAAATTTCGGAAAATCACATCATTTCTTTCTTGAAATCAATCCTTCATTGTGTCCATATGTTATTAATGTTTTTCAATTCAGACTTACGGGTTTGTATCCATTCCTGACATCATCAATGGCGGCCTCTGTCTTTGTTGCCACCAGCTGTTTCTCCGATATCTCCTCTGACAAGATCTTACTGGAGGATAGGATTTCTATGGCAGTCTCATCCTCCAAAATGTTACCCTGTAAGGATTTAAAAATGTCAGCACCTCTGTACTTTTCTGGTAGACATAAATTTTCTTTAATTTTCATGTATGAGAAAATCAAGTAACATCCTGTGTCCTAGTATTTTACAAAATTTTCAACTAGATTTATGTTTATAACATTTATTTGAACTTCCTAGAGCCGAAATCAGTATTTGTCTCCCCTTAACAAAGATGAAGAAATGATATCTATCTTTTATCTTGAAGTTCCCTAAATTAATCTCCCTTTACCTCAGTTAGGGAGGTAGAGGACCTCCAATGTCTATCTCCCCTTGCCAGGGATTAAGATAGCACTTCCAAAGTTTCTCTTCCCTTATGTGGGATGAAGAGAGGACCTCAAATGTTTATCTCCCAATACCTGGTTTGAAGATAGGACCTTCAATGTTTGTCTCCCCTTACCTGGGATGAGGAGAGGACCTCCAGTATCTTGTCCTCGATTTCTTTGAGCTGTCGCTTGTTTCTGGCACTCTCTATAATCAGCATGTTTTTCTTTTCCTCTAGCTCTGGTTTTTCTTTGGCAGCAACAATTCCCAGAAGCTGGTCCTCCAAACCAAGTAATGTTATCATGAAGTTCAGCAAGGTCACCTGTATGCAAAAAGATGAAACAAGTGATAAATGAGAGCCACTATTTTGTATAAAACATTACAGTACAATGCATGTGCTACTGTGAAGCCTTTAAAGTTTGAAAACTTTACCTTTATTCAATACAAGCTGAACAATTAAAAACAGGCAATATTTATCTCTGTTGCAAAGTGCATTTTTAATTTGATTTCAGTCAACTGACAAAAACTTATAACTTCAATGAACATCACGAATGTGCTTCATAGATCCTGATGAACTGACCTTGACTGAGACTTCTGGCAGATAGTGCGGGTTGCGGAGCCTCGTTGTGATGTACAGCTTGAAGTCCTTGCTGTATTCGATGATATGGTCTCCCACACGGATGTATTCCATGTTGTTCTACAAATTCAGCACAAAATTCATTACATTAGGGTTATTAAAATAGACAATCCTTGCTTTCTATGTGCAAATTGAAGCTGAATAAGAGAGGAAGCATAGATTGTACCTGTTTGAATGTCTGCTTCAGAAGAATGGGTTCTAGAATAGGGTCCAACTCTTCTCCAACATTTTCCAGCAAACAAGGATTTCCAAACTAAAGAAATAAAACAAACAAATTACATGTAGTTTACATATTTTCAAAGAATCTTTTTTAAAATTGTTTATATTTTGTTATAATCAATACATTGAAGCATTAAAGATAATATTCTGTAGATAAGCTGCTGCCACATAACAAAAACTTGACAATTGCTTCATTCTCGATCTGCACTTATTGTTTTAAAGAATATGCCAGTTGAGCGTACCTGAATACAGTTTTCCAGGTTCCTGCTGAAGTTGACGTCGGACATTTTGACGACCTCCAGCTTGTTGGACTTCTCCATGTTCTTGACCCACTTGTTGGCCTGACCCTGAGGGTCAATCATCAGGGGCCAGCGATTAGCACTCATCACAATGATAGCATTCTCCACCGAGTAACTGTAACATTAATAAAGATGTCAGAATAAGTTTTATGCATACAGAATGATAACGCATGATTAGTTTCTTCCTCATACTGTTACATGTACTGTTACTTTCGTTTTATTTTTTAAAGGTGAATGACATCTTTGATGTCAGACATGAAAACTACTAAAACATTATCTTATGGCTAAAAATGACCATGTTACAATTAATCTGTATTAATCTATTTATAGTAATGGAAAATTCATGTCCTTATCAAACAATAAGTAAACTTGAAATCTAAAATTTCCAAAAAATGTAATGATAATCAAATATGATGATTATAAGTATTACAACACATCAACAAAGCTATACTGACTTGTCTACGGGGAGTCCGGCAATCTGCCAGTCTCGGATCTTGACAGGGTCCCCAAGCGTGGTGTACAGAGAGAAGTGTTCTGAGAGTGGTATGTTCCGCTCGGCGCACATGGAGTACCACTCTTTAAGACACTCCTGGCGATAGTCCAGAATGAACGGTCCCAGGTACGCCACCACGCTGGCCGATAGAAGCACGTCACCCACAATGTTGTCATAGGTCTCACTCAATTGCTCCACATTCTGTTGTTAGAAAGTAGTGATGTTTTTGAAATACTGACTACTGGTACAATGCATGTGCCTTTTACTATCAGATAGTTTGTAAATTTCATTCTTCAAATGCTCACCTGCAGTTTTGAGACACTGAATGAAATAAAAGGAAAACAAAACAATGTCCATGTAAAGCTCCTATAAATAAAGACACTTACATTTGTCCACCTATCTTTCTCTCCTCCCAGTCCACTGATCAGCTTCTCTGCTCTTTCTATCTTTATTTTGGTCAGTTCAATGTTATCCTCCAAGTTCTAAGGCAGAACAGTAATCGGATTACACTTTCACAAAATAACCTTCCTATTTACAAACAGAGAGGTGTTTTACATTTACCACAGTTACATACTATATGTATATCTACACACTGTCTTACCACTTTCTCCTCCTCTTTGGTCTTGAGCTGATCCTTCAGCCCGTTCAGTTTGTCAGTGATCGCCTGGAGTTCGGCCTGTTTTTCATGGAGCCTGGCCATTTGTGTGGCTAACGTAGCCTCCGCCTCCTCTAAACTCCGCCGCTTTGGTCCCACAACCTTCATTAACCAAAACAAATACTTTACTAAAATCAATATTATATACACATGCTACTGTGTTGCTAGTAGAATTTCCATTTGAGAAATTAATTAGTAAGACAAATATAAGCTGTGAATTTAATCAAAATTAGTTTGATAGTTCTTGTGATTTTTCTTTTTTTAATCCTACTGGTTAAGTTATTAGAATAATCTCAAATCTCAATCCTAGGAGCAAAGCTGTAATAAAAAAATTAATCAACACCATTTGACCTTGACCCCAATAACTGAAGACTGACCTTGATGACACTGTCGTACACGTCCATGGCCCTGATCCACTTACAGAGACCCTCACAGGCAGACGACACGTTCCTGATCAGATTTGGCTCAAAGTCCGGGTTGCTGATGTACTTGTCTCGGATCTTTTTCATCACTGGCATCGGGATATTGTCCTTGTCATACTCCCTCAGGGAATCTAAGAACTTGATGTCTCCCAGCATCTGGAAATCAAAGTACATGTACAAAAATTGAACAGGAAAAAGTCATTTAAGATATATTTGCAAAATGCTTACAGAGGAAATTTTTTTCTTTTCCAGTATATATTTCATTGCCTATTTTATAAATGAAAAATTTAATAGAGACAAGCCACTTACTCTCTTGGCTGCAGGCCAATAATCCTCCACTTTTCGGCCATTAGCATCCACTTTATTGTCTGGCTTAATGCTCTGAAAAAATCATAATGAATTTTATTATGTACCACAATCCAATCCAAGAAACATGCAGGAGGTATTGCTTTTTATTGAAATATGTGACCCTGACCTTCATAATGCAGACAGCCTCCATGACCAGTTTGACCCCGTTAGGTGGATTAGCCATGGCCTTGACCAGAGAGATGTCATTCTGCTTCAGTGTGTCCAGGGCAGCAATGGCAGCATTTAGGGCTGGCATGGCAACAGCCAGCTTAGCTTCACACTCATCCTAAACACAACAAAAATGTTCATTAAATTAATTCATGAAAAAACTTCTGTCACTTTCAAAATTTATATTGACACTCCCTTCTACCAACTTACACTACAAATCTCAGGGTCTGAATGGAAGGAAGGAAACCAAGGAAAGAAAAGAGCTATAAATAATCAAACAGCACACAGTATGTGACCTTCTAAACAATTCCCCTTCCTTGACCTTGACCTACTTTGATGGCCTTGGCGTCCATGGCGGCGTTGTTGGCCACCACTTCGTCTGCCTCCACCACCTTCTTGACGGCCTCCACCTCGATGCTCTCCTTGCTGATGAACTCGATCAGCTCTGCTGTCTCTTTGCTGGTCTGGATCAGCTTAGGCTGGAGTTCCACTAATTCTTGCTGCATCACGTTCACCTATAATCACATTAAAAATTTAGCATTAAAATCACCTATAATCACATTAAAAATTTAGCATTAAAAAAAATTGAATATTCAGAAAATCTTTGAAATAATATCAAATGTTATTCTACTAGTGCATACATTTTTTGTTTAGATTCCAAAACGATGTTTTCTGCAATCGAATTTTTTACAATAATCTTAATTGTTGAATTTATACGATAATATTTTTTGTGATTGAATTTTTGTGTTCAAATGATATCACAAAATTTAGCAAAAAATAGCACCCTACAGAAAATCAAGTTGAACAGCAACAAGTTCATCATAGATCAATTTTCATATAATATTTTAACACTAAAATAAGAATCGCAATTCCTATATTTGTACATGAACACTGTATAATTTTTTTCTTTTTAGAGTAACAAGAATTGCTATTCCCAGTTGTGTGTACCTGACTCTCGGAGAACTCCAGTTTCTCCAGCCCTACGATGTAGCGGTTCTTGAGGGTCAGGATCTCCATCCTCTTGTGGTCCAGCAGGCTCTTGAAGGTCTTGATCAGCTCCAGGTACGACGTGGGCGTCACATAGTTCCTCCGCCTCATCGTCTCGTAGTACCTGCAACAACATTCACATTGCCTTATGTACTCATGTACTACTGGTCATATATCTAAACTCTGGAAACTAGTTAAATCAATAGCTGACAATCTTCTCTTTTCATTCTTTTTTTGCTTTAAGATAAATGAACACATCATAGTAAATGTTGTTTTTTTTTTTAAAATGAGCCTTCAAAAATGAGCACATCTTTCTTATATATTAGTTCTATAGAACAGATTTAAGTAGTTTTCCCCCCTAAAAACACCCCAAATAAAAGATATTAGAGATAAAATGAATACACAAGTATAGAGTTTTAAATTTTCTCACTCATACAGACCTCTCTGAGAGCATGCGGACACTCTGGTGGAAGTGTTTACACATGTAGATGGTCTGTGTCCTGACTTCATCCGACATCTCTACGTCCTCCAGGAATTTATTGGCCACCAGCTCCAAGGCATCCTCTGGCCATGGCTAAAAAATATCAGCAGAAATAGTCAATCTGTGATCACTGATTGGGCATACATGTAACTACCGGTATTTTATAATTGAACAGGGTATAAACATTACAAGAGTATCCATTTGATCAAGAACATGTAGGTAGAAAAAATCTTAATACGATTTTCCATGAGCATATGAAAACAAAAGCAGTGTATTGTAAATTTTTGTTCAGTATTTACATGTATATATCAAATGTTCTAGCTTCAACACTTAATCTTATTTCAACATTTTCCTATATTTATAGAGAACTCTTCTTTTCAGGAGGTTCAATCAGTCTATAAATGGCCATGACCATCTAGCCCTCTTTAAAAGAAACCTCTACAAGGCTGACCTTGAACCAGTCGATGGTGCAGCAGTTGATGAGGGAGGGGAACATCCGGATTCTGTTCCTGAAGTTGTCTCCGATTGGAGAGAAGGCCAGCACCACGTGGAGGTTCCGTCTAATTCGCTCAATGAACATGTTGTACATGTTGAGTGGGGTCATCTCCATCTGTAGGTTCTGCTGCAGGGCCAGCTGCTGCATCTGGAATCAAACAGTGAAAAGTGTATAACTCATCAAAATTAATTATTTATTTGATATGTAAACAAACATAATTGTAGAATTTCAGTTGCACACACTTAAAATAACAAACATTTCTATCAATCTTAAACATACAAATACAGTCTATCTGCAGTAGATAGAACACATATTAAGTCGTTGTACCTTTTCAATAATCTCCAGTCTCTCTTCATTATCATACAGGTTAGGAATGTCTCCTGTGTTCAGAATCATGTTAATGTCCTCCAAGAACGACTCATCCTGCAAACAAAATTTAAAGTCTCCTTGTCAGTAATCACAATCGTTTACATATAAATGGTTATATCTATTGTGGTTTTATCAGTATTCGTTGAACACCAATTCCTGTAGATTGTGATGACTATAATTGATCCCCAAAATAAAATGTTCATTGAAGTATGAAAATTGATACAGTAACTAAATGTTTCTGGTCTTAAAACTGTCCACAAAATATATGTATCCTAAAAACTGAGAATTTTACTAAATCCACGAAAACTGATGCCCTCGAATGTGAAAACACAGTGCCCTTTTCAATTTATGAAATTTATAATATAAATTTTACTGCTTTGCCAATCAAATATCACTGCTGTAGTACCTTGATCTGGTGGTCTCCAAATAGGAACACCATTGAGGTCCCCTCATCCCCAGCACGCCTCATGAGACGACGGAGGTCATCTCTCCACTCAGAGATCGTGTAGTTTTTAGTTATTTCAATTTGAAAGAGTTCAAAGTCCGACATAAAAGCAGCCAACCGTGAAGCACTCTGTCTCCCACTGCCCCCGATACCTAGTCAAGCATAACATTTTTTTTAAATTGGACATTTCAAGGATGATTTAAAATTGTGCACACTTTTCGAAATCTTGGTAGAATTTTTATTTTATCAGCGTTTATATTTGTAAATTATCCCGTTTTCATTTCAGTTTTTGGTGAAAAGTCTGCATAGAATTTATATACATAATATTACTCACCAACAAGCAGACAATGGCCGTTCGGCTGCTTCAGAACTCGGCTGATTCTAGATATGTGTTCAATAGCAAACCTAAACATGACTAGATTCATAGGAGCCTTAAACATCATGTTGTACTCCTCAAGGTACATCTCAATGGCCTGAAAAAGGAATAATAATTATCAAACTTAATGTCTATAAACTTATCATCTTACAAAGTCTTAAATTTTTCGTTCCAATGAAACTTTTAAGAAGTCTCCAATTCATTTGCAACTTTTAATTTTTAATTTCAATATTCTAATTTTTGTCTGTTGATTAATTACAAAATTAATGCAAATTTTTCTTTTATATTACAAAGCCAATTTATTTTATGGTCATACCCACCCCCCCGACCCCCATTATAAGCTTATCTATCTCAATCTGTTATGGCCCAACCTCTTTCAGGTCGTTGAGGTTGAGTATTTCATCGTAGAACTTCTCTTCCTTGCCCTTGGACAGGTAGTCTCCAAACATCAGACTTCTGATGTCATCGTCAGTGACCCCAATAGAGGAGTCGGTCATGATGTGGGAGAACAGCACATTCATTTTCTCCTTAAACTGACTCTCCACACAAGTCTACAACCCACAAAATCAAAGTTAATCTACATTCTATATCTTGTGTTTTAGATAATTATGTGTATTCATAAAGAAAAACAAATTAACAAAAAAAAAAGAATATCATTTAGATCACATTCCACACATTGCTCTCATTTTCTAAACCTTTCCAACCACCTTCTATACTACATTTTGCATATTGTAGATTCCATATATTTCTAAAATTCTGCAATTCCGCTGTTTTGTATTAAACGGGGTGAAAATAAATTTTTGATGCCAAACTTTCACTGATTTCGGTTATCAATAATTCCTCCCGTTTAATCAGGAATCAACAGTACCTTGACCATCTTGAAGAACATTTCGCGGTCCTCTTCATTGATGAGCCTGTCGTAGAACACCCTGTAGACTTCATGGACCCAGAGGCGGACGATCTTCTGTCCGTTCTCCGTGCTCCCCTCGGCCACCACCGCAGGCTTCAGCAACAAGACGCCCTGTACAGACAGACACATACATGTACTAAATGTATTACCAGTTTAAATTCTGCAATAATTGCAAGGATGTTGAGATGGTTAATGTCAAAAATGTAAAAAGTAATCTGAAGTTCAAATGTAAATAAAAGAAACAAAGTTTGATCATTAATTTGTATAGATCTATTCACTCATAAATACAATCATAAAGCAGTAACAACTACTTGGAGGAACAGTGTGCTCACCTGAACCACACGGGCGAAGTCTCGGAGGTTGAAGACGTAGTGTGACCTGGAGGGGGTGGGGAGGAAATTGGCGATAGCACTATTGTAAATCTCCAGGGTACTGGTCAAAATGATCTACAATATAAAAGACAGAAATTCCTAGTACTGACAGTAAACTGGCAATCATTGTCTGAAATAAGAGAACTACATGTACAAAAACTAAAATATAAATGCATCAAATTTATGGCTATCAAATTGCCTCAAACTCTCACCCTAGAAAACTTCCTCAGCGAATTTTCAAATGACCTGAAATGCCACTCAATAATGGGAGAGAAAATGTTCTTCATCGTTTCCTCATCAAAGGATTCAATTCCAACGATATTGAAATGTCTGAGGAACCTCGGCGTCACATTGTTCCTGCCACCACCTGGTGGTCCCATGGCTGACACCATCACAATGTCAATCAGCTCCAGTACACTGGTGTCCTTCCTGTCGAACCAGTATCCCTGGTCTATCCACTGACGGAGGATCTCTATGGGGGGCTGGGCCCCGTACTTCTCCTTGGCCGGCATGTTCAGGTCATCTACAAACACCATCAGTTTCTTCCCCAATGTGGGGCCATACACACCCTTCTTCCGCCTGAAATATACAAAAGTGTGCAAAATCAAATTTTATGAACCAACAAGTAAACTCTTATCATTTAAAGTCTCTTTACACTTGATTCGTTTCAAATCATTCGACAATTTTTCTATACACAGCTTTTGAGAAACTTTCAATTTGAGATAAAAATTTAAACAGCTGACTAGGGAAAACCCCCAAAATAGCTCCCCTAACTTTAAACAGAATATTCCACACCTTGTACAAATCAGCGATGTTTTTTTATGCCTTCTTATAAAAATAAAACTCTTATAAATCTAAATAAAGTAAGACCCTACAACACTTTATCCTACCTATCGAGCTTGGAGAAGATGATATCCTGCGTCTGATTGGCCGAGGTCTGGGCTGAGAAGTTGATGTTGCTGATGATGTACTTGTCCTTGGGGAGCTGTAGTAAGTAGCTGTTGGTGATGGCTGACTTCCCTGTCCCCGTCGGTCCCACGAACAGCAGGGGGCGGTCCTGCATCAGGAAGCGCTCCAGGAAGTACTTCTGCTTCTCCGTCTCCACCGTGTGGATTATCAGCTCGTTTATCTATAATATTGTGTGGATTATCAACATTAATCTAGAACATCATGTGGATTTTAAGCTCAATAACCTACATCTTGAGGATTATCAGCTTGTTAATCTACAACATTGTGTGGATTATCGACAGTCATCTACAACACTGTGTGGATTATCAGCTCATTAATCTACGACATTGTGTGGATTATGAGTTTGTTATCTACAACATTGTGTGCATATATACCCAGCAAGTTTATCAACATTATCATAAAGATTATCAGCTCCTCAATTGACAATAACATCGTTAATTATTCATTGATTAGGAAAATATCCAAAAGTATACCACAACAATGTAGGACAAATACTATTTAGCTCCCATGTGAATATCTAATATTATGTGATTGAATACCTATAGTGCTTAGTGATGGGTTGTAGGATCACAAATGTTACTAATACTTGAATTCTGATATACTGTGCTGGTACTATAAGGTTATGCAAATACAATTGTAGATCATGCTTATCTGACTCATTTGAACTATTTTTACACTATACTCTGTGCACATCTGACTCATAGCTATGCTAAATGGATAACCATCCATGCATTTGTCCATGAATCACTAATAAGGGCATGCAATTAATTTTTTGTTTGCTTTTTTAACCTTATCAACATAGCTTGAAAAAATCACTCTGCAATCAAATGGCAAAAGTTTATACAATAATTGCAACACACAGAACTCAAACAGAATTCAAATAAAAACCCAAACCATGCAATATTATTAATTACCATGTAGGAATATGTACTGCATACAGAATAACTGTATACATGCAGGGTGATTTTTGCCCCCTGTTTTTTTCACCCCTCTATACTTGCAAAGGGTTTCGCCCCCTCTTCAATTCGCCCAGACACAGAAATGTTAAAGAAAGATAATTTGAGACATTCAAATTCGCTCAGTCTTAAATTCGCCCACTGTCGAGGGCTAAAGGGGCGAAAATGAAACGGGGGCGAATATTTCCATGTATATATTATTATTACCTTAAGACATCGGCAAATTTGGTACCAAGTCTAAACATTCTTTGTCCCAACTCAAAATATTGCTTTTCAGTGCAAACAAGCAAATACAACACATAGAAAAAATAAAGCCTGTATACAAATTCGAAAATGATTCTGTGAAACATTTTGATTATAATATTGAGTTATTTACTGTACTGTTTCAGCAGTTATATATGACAATGACGTATTACGATTTACAGTGGAGAATTTGGATCCTCTCCTGTGCTTACCATGATGCGAAGGTCTCGGTCTTTCTGCCATCACCATGAATTAATCAGAGTGTGAATGAAAGAGAATATTAGTCAAGGTTTCATTGCAAAAAACACACACAAAAAAATCAAAATATTAAAATCATAAATTGTGAGCAATGGAAACTGGTGTTCAAAACAATTTGATAAGCACAGCATTTAAGTGAATATTTATTAAAAAATCAAAAATAATTTTTTTGACTTGAATCTCACATCTATGAAAATGTTGCGAACAATTAAAATTTAAATCATCATCAAATCAAATTTCTACAGAAGAATGCTAAACAAAAGGAAAAAAATCTCTACATATAGCTACTACGCCAAAAAAATTCCCCTCATCCTCTATGACATGTAATTGTAAAATCTGGCAGTCTGCTAGCTACATTTTTGTGCAAAAACATGTCTTTTAATCAGTAAAAGGGGGACAGGATACACTATTAAAGAGTTAAATATTGATTTCAACAGAACAGTGAATATATATAGGCAGAATAAACAAATTAATGTGATTTCAAAAAACATAATAATGTATATCACATATCAAATGTTCTAACTATTTTAACATAATTGAACCATTTCTTCTGCATACAATCAATTTTATCATTTATTACATCTTAGAAATAAATTCAAAGTTTGTGCTATACATGTGACATCATAGAAGATGTATCAGCTGATACCAACCCATACTACACCCCTTGTGGTACTCCTCAATTATTTAACCAATTATTTATACAGTATTGAATAACCCATGACTAAGGGATAGTAGACACACAACTTGATGGATATAGAAAATGTTTATAACATTAATGCATGCAAACTAAACTGTCTAAGGAAACAGAGTTGTCTCATTCTAGTCACATTCATGCAAGAACTACATTCATACAATCACTTCTGTATTGACATGCAATGATATGAAGAGCATGCAAACTGTTGACCCCTTCACATGCAATAAAACGACTACAGGAGAGATATAAGGATCATGCATTCTATATAGACTATGTGTTTGTATAATATATATGAGAAAAGCTTTGAATATATGAAGACTAAGTGAACATCCAATATGTTATAATTCTTAGGGCAATCTCAACGTAAATGTTTTTTTTACTTAGATCTAATTCAAGAACATATAACAAACTTCAAAGACACATTTGAGTGATCTCCTATTATATAGAGAATTGTTACATCTACCGAGTGACACAAATCATTTGCCGGGTACAAAGTGCGTAGATGAAATCATTATTTTCTGTTTACAATGACATCATCATTTTCTGTTTACTGTGGTATCATCATTCTTCGTGTATATAGTGACATTAACATTTAACTCTTACCAAGTCTTGAGTATTTCCTGATTGAGGTCGTTGCTTGATTTAATACATTATCAGATTTTACTTTATTTGAACTCACAAATCCTAATTTTATATTTTAGCCACTTTAATGCTACGTACTATTTCAAAATAGGTAGTAGAAATTTCAATATGCTGTGCTTGAAATTGAAAAAAATGTGTAAAAAGTATCGATATATATATATATAGGGCCGTTTTAAAACATAGTACATGTATATGTCCATAAAAAAAGAAGAGAAAAAGCTATGTACTACTTGTTTGCATGCATTATTTCCTTATGTTACCTTCACATCCTGTTTCAAACGAAATAAAGTCTATTACATTCTTATCACAGTTACATTGTTGATTTGCAATGTTGATTACCGTTATTACGCAATGAACTGTACTGCATTTATTAAAGGCAAATGATCTGCGAAGCAAAACTAGAAAAGCCACTGTGACAAATTTGGTAAACTCAGCAAATTAGGTTTTAAACCAAAACCAAAGCAAAACACTGAAAATGTAGTTCTTCTGCACACTGTATTACTTTATCCATTATTTTAAATTTCACACACTGTATGCATAAGGTAAAAAAATTACTTTAATAGACCAAATTTTGAGTTGTTGGAAACTTGATTCACAAAAATATCAAGTAAAATTAAATTAAATTCAACTTAAATTCAACTTTTGAATGTTAAAATCTTTTAAATGGAAATGTTTGGGCAATAAAACAATTAAGTTGGAGAAAACGGTGAAAGAGTTAGTAAGAACAATGGAACAAAATTAGAGAGTTTAGTTTCCTGGGCGTCGTTGAGAAGAGTTGTGTCCCCTGGAAATGAATATTAATTACCTTGGCTTTCTCGTCGATGTTGAGTGGGCTGATCAGATTGGACCACTTGTACCAGGAGCCGTACTGCTTCCTCAGGTACACAAACTCAAACACCGAGCCATTCTTGGGGATCTTTAGATTGTTGGCAAACTTCAGGTCCTTAGGTCTACAAGATGCACTCAAAAATTTCAGCAGGCATTAGGAACAGAGTAAGATATACCTTGTAAACTATGTATATTTTTGTCATCTGCTTTTTTAAAAATTGTACTTTGTATCGAGAGAGAGAGAGAGAGAGAGAGAGAGAGAGAGAGAGAGAGAGAGAGAGCACAAGCACAAATTCAAATATCAAATTATTTTGATGCTGAAAAATCAGTTTAAATTGATCAGTTAGGTTACACATGGTTAAGTGCACACACACACATAGTATGTTACTGTTAACTCTTAATCAAAACATCTAGCCACTCATGGTATTTTTATGGTTTATTTTCTATTATCAACAAACTCCACATTTTTTTAGGTTAAACCTGGCAAAAACACTATGTCATAGCCACATTAATTTAGGACAGTAGCATATATAGGATATATCATACCATACATATGCTGCAAATAAAACCCAACACCTTTGAAAAGAAAGTGTATTTTCTGATTAAATTCCATAACCACAAAACTATCTGATGAACACTTATTACCCATATCCTTTATAACAAATTGGTTCTGATCAAACAAGGGAGATAAAAAAGGAGATGTGAGGGCTGAGCATGCAGGTACAAAATGTTGTGAAAAACATGTCAAAACATATTTCATATACTAAAATAGGGTAAAACAGGGTATTGTTTTCAGGGTTTCTGTTACACAGAGCTGTGTTAAATTCACCATATTCACAATATCAATATTGATGGACAAGTTTAATATAGGACTAATTCAAAATTTACTCTTATCAGATACAGAAACAGGATAATCTTAACATATGAATTAGGTGAAAATAACTCAGAGTAAACCTTAAACCCTGTCAAGACAAACATTTTAAATAAATAAGTTTTCATTCAACAAAATTTTTTTATAAGGTTCATGAGTGTTAGTATGGTGCAAATCCTAAATCCTAATTTGGTCTCTAATCACATGACCCGAATGCGCCACCCACCAATCACATGACTTGGAGGGACCAATCAAAGTCATGCTCTCATACTTACTTGGATATCTTATTTCCAGCCCTATATTGAAACATTCAGTGAGGATGATGTCATGAAAATTCAAGCTAGGAAGCATGGGAAACTATTGCATTTACATGAGAAAATTGATCAAATCAAGAGATGTGTATTTTAAACAGAAGAAATCCCAGATCTTCTTTAGTGCAAAAACTGTTGCTGATTATCATTGAGTGAATTCAAGCATAGGCATATATATATGGTTGTACAATGTGGAATCATAAGCAATATATGTATTTCAAGTGCTCATGAAAATATTTCTGATTGATATATAAATGCTCTTAAGCAAAATAAATTAAATGAAAGTGACAGAGTTCAAGAGATAATTTACCTTCAAGAAATATTTAGCATAAAAGCTTGTGAAAGTAACTTGCAGAGCATAGTAATATGCATCTTCACAACGTCAAGGCTTTGTGATTACGAAACTCCACACAAACCCTTGACATAAGTCGCTATTTAAAAGTCGGGCTCAGGCCGTCGTATTTCATTGGTTCCAAGTCTCAATTTGGAGCCAATCAGATTGCGGTTCTCATTCATATCAGAAACGATGTAAACAAATGTGGCTGCGCACATGTTGAGCCCCGAAATAGCAAGTTTTTGATCTTCTTATCGCATTTGTATAGATAATAACCGAACCAAATATCGCTGGTTATTTTTTTTTTTAAATCGTTCACTGTGTTAGAACAGCTTTCTGAAGTTATAAATAGCATTGGATGGAAGGTCACCATACGTACGTCAAATGTGCTTAGTTCCAATAAATACGTCCCGATTATCTATTAAACATGATATCGAGAGCTTTTGATTTTCAGTGAGACAATTAATTGAATTTTTCGCAAATTTTTCGTTCGAGATCTGCCATCCTTGTGCTCAACCAAACTACGTTTCAAAAGGAATTATTTCATTGGACATTTTATTTTTAGAATTATTACGTATTGTTGAGCGTGAGCCCGACTTTTAAATAGCGACTTATGTCAAGGGTTTGTGTGGAGTTCCGTAATCACAAAGCCTTGACGTTGTGAAGATGAGTAATATGAAACTTCATGCATGTATTGTTTATCCAATTATCAAAAATCAAACTGAGAACTTATCATTTTTTTTAACATTGAAATTTTTATTGATTAATGAATAAAACCGAGAGTGACAGTAACCTGGGATACTTGGCCGTGGTTCCATCCATGTCGCACAGGCCCTTGAAGAACTCATCAAACTTGGCGCGGGAGTTGGCATCGAGCGTGGCGCCAACAGACCAAACCATGGAAAAGAAGAAGTAGGCAATCAACATGGCGGTCCTCTCCTCTATCAGCTTCTGGTCTGTCAGGGACTTCTCCTTTGCTCCTTCACCATCTGTGTCTGATCCACCTCCCTCTTCATCATCTTCCTCCATGAAGGCCTCTTCCTCCTCTTCATCATCTTCCATACCTAGTTTCCTGTGATAAACCATTCACATGAGAAAGATCTGTTATAGTTTGTTATTATACATGGCAGAAGTTCTATAGTCATCTGTGATAACATTGCTTGCTCAGGAGAATTAATCAGTGTTTATGTAAATGTATTTATGACATGTACTTGAGGTACTTCTTGTCATCTTCCAATGTATTTAAGTGTTTATATGTGACATTCTTTTTTCCGTACAGTTCAGCAATTACTTGACATCTTCCACTACATCTACGCCGTACCTGACATCTTCCATCATGCACCCATAAAGGGTCAGCATGCTCTTTGTTAGATGCATTGGATGACACGTCAGAAGACATTTGCAGTACTTAGAAACAAAATTCAGACACGGTTCCAACAGCCAATCAAACATCATCTATCATATAAAGAAAATCTATTCCAATTTGTGGCAGAATAAATGTTGCTTCTTTTTTTATATAAAATATCTTAAAAATTTGGGGCACCAATCATCAGAAAGTTCATGAATGATGTCTTTGTCATAAAACTGTTGTAGTGATGTTTGCAACAACGTTACAGCAAATAAATATATCTGGTGCCTATGGCAATGACTTCTTGCCTTGATGGTGTCCTTCTGTTCCCAGGTGAGATTGTTGGGGAGTTCATAATCCATCCAGGACTTGATGAGAGCATCACAGCCCAGCTGTAGCGGGTCCATGTAGATCATGCCACACCTGTACAAAAAGAGAAAACAGGGACTTAATATAACCTTTAAAAAAAAAAAAAATATTGACTAAACTAAAACACAAAAATTCATCATATCCCAACTAAACTGTTCAACTACTGTTAGATAGTATAATTCCTATCAGTATTATAAAGTGCTATGTACTTTAACACAGTCAGTCTGAATAAGACTAGAATAACATAATAAAAACTCCAGTTGGATCATCTGGAGTCTTGATCAGACAAGAGATAGAACAAGCACCTGCTGACTGTGGCGGGGGAGGCCTGCTCCAGATCCATGGCTTCAAAGATCATGTTCTGGGTGTTGTTCATCTGGATGATCTCTCCACTCATCAGGCATAACTGTCAACAGGGAAAACCAGGTCCATTAAGTCAATTGTTAATGCCATTTAAAGGTTAAGTTGTACTCAGATTGTTTATTATGAAACCTTTTCTCTGTATTTCTGGTTACCGAGTACTGAAAGCTATCTAATTTCTACCAGATTGTTACAAAACTACTGTATGTACATGGTTTTCTTTCAATTCAAGAATCCATTTATCATGATGGTATTACGATCTAACCTTTTTGTTGTCATCAAGGACAGTATTCATGTTTTCTATCCACACAGCATCCACAGGCCCGTCAAAGATAATCCACTTCCTGTCCGGGGAAGTGTTGGCAGCATGCTCTCGGAAAGTGTTAGCCAAAACGCCTAGAAATAATTGCATCAAGTATATTGAATCAAGAGTATGCGATCACAGAATTCAAAGCAGTCCTTTCTTAAACAAAAATCTATTTTGGACGTGTACCTACCATCAAACCACTCATGAGAGACGGGATCAAATCTCCCATACAGCTGCCCCATTGTGATGGCCTTGGGATTTATAATGGAGAACATCACCTACAAAATAAACCATTCCTTATGCAGTCCTTAGTGTATCATCCTCTTTCATATCCACCATCATCCATAAAATTTATCAAATAAAATTCATTATGCAGGAATTCATAATAAATTTGTTTCACCAACAATTTATCAATTATCAAATTTCTATTCTAAGGAAAAAATGCATGTTTTTAAAAATCACTCACCTTGTTTTCCTCCATCAGTCCCTTGTCATGCATCACTCGCAGGGCCTCTGCCAGGATCTGGAAGGCCGAGGTCTTCCCTCCGAGGGGATCCCCCACAATCATCAGACCATGACGCACCAGGATCATGTCATAGATCTAAAAACAAACCAAAATCCCATTATTCCATTTATAAAGATTAACCTCCAAACCACCCTTTTTTTATGAAGATTATCAAAATAAAATCAAGAAAGAGTTTAGTGGAATTATTTGGGCATTTCTAAAGCATTATTGTACATGTATAAGGAGTTAGAGCTTTCTAACCTGTATTATTTTCTCTATAAACCATCTGCTTGGCTGTAGTTTCCTCTTTGTGATATGCTCTATCAGGGCCTCCTCAAGATGGCCGTAGTCTGCCTCTGGAAGATCCACCCCAGGGAACAAGTCGGAGATGATTCCTTGGAACAGGGGAATGTCATGCGACAAAAACTGCAATACAAATACAAAATAGCATTATTGTAATCATAAATACAGGTAATGGCAAAGAAATGTAACTTACACGTATATGTAATAACTATGTAGAACTTTACATGTATAAGAATATGAAAAAAAAAACCAATTTCGTATTTATGTTGTTGAGATTATTGGGAGATTCCAAGTTACAATGTATTTTACTGAAGTAGTTTTCAGATTATGCATACATGTACATTTTAATGAGACTAGAAATTAAATTCACATCTCTCTGTCTCTCTCTCTCTCTCTGCGTTGACCTACCTTTGGCAGATTGACATCGTTGATTGACTTGAGCACCAGGACTTCCTCTCGTTGTTCCGGGTATTTCAGCTTCAGATTTCCGGCAGCCGTCAGGACCGATTTGACGGCCCTCATGCCGTAGTCGTAGTGATGCTGGGAAGACAGCTGCTCTGAACACAGTCGGTACGTGGCTACGATTTTAGTGGACATACTTCGGGCCTCCACGAAGCCCATAGAGTAGAGAGAAATCTCTGCAATCATGGCATAATCAGGTACCATCATTGCCACTGTCCTAAACAACACCTAAATCAAAATACATGTCAAATCATTTAATGGTTAGCTAGATAGAGCAGAGCATAACTACTTTTTACATCCAGGTTTTCTACATTAGTTTCTAATCCTTTTTATTAAATCAATATTTTAAATAGTTTCTTCTCCTCTTTCGCAAATCAACGTTTTAAACAATCATCGTGGTAGGTGACTTAGATGAAATTTGAAACCAAGGGTACTGTATTGTTATCTAAAATTTAAATTGAAAATTTTGTTGAAATGAATCATAAAGTCAGGTCTGTCGGTGTCTGGTGATCTGAGCTTACTTTTAGATTGTCTGGAAGCTCCGCTCTTCCAGCGTATCCGGGATTCATGGTGATGAAGATGGTACAGGTGGGGTCCAGCCTGATCTGTGTCCCCTCAAACATGAACATCGTGACCTGCTCCGCAATGGCTCGCTGTATGGTCTGTACCTGCTGGGCTATCACGGACAACACCTGAAAAGACAGAACATGGACTATCAAGGACATAGAAAATATGGTATGTCAATGACTAAATGGACCATGAGGAATTATCGTACAATTTGCACTGACTATTACAAAAACAAGAGCAGAGACAGGACAAAAATAACCATGGTAGGTTTTCTTTGACTCATGCAAAATGGACAAATATGTTTTGTAACAAAATATATTAAACATTAACAAAAGCAAAAGAAGCATTATTTTAATTTAAATATTTCTTATGGTCTTCAATGAACATTTTCAGCAATAAATTAATTGAAGCATTACTCAAAACCTGATCCAGAAATAAACTATCTCATAAAGAATACTCATTCCAATATGGAGGTACCAACCTCTAGTTCAATACGGTTGAACTCATCAAAGCATGCCCACGCCCCAGACTGAGCCAGCCCCTTGAAGAACTTGCCCATGGCTTTGTAGTCCAGGCCGTCGGAGCAGTTAAACACCACACACTGTTTGGCCACGGCCTTAGCCAGGTCCTTGGACGTCTCTGTCTTACCGGTTCCAGCGGGACCCTCAGGGGCACCTCCCAGATTCAGGAGCAAAGCCCCCATCAATGTCCTAAAATGAGATTGGTTTATAAAAAAGTGCATGCAATAACCATATTGTTTCATTTCACTGAATATTCCTTGGCGGAATAAAAGATAAATGTATCAATATCCAAGATGATGATTAAAAGAATTGAAGATATCAATATCTAAGGTGATTAAATGCATCCAAAATCAAAGAAACATTAAAATTTTATCAATTATCCCATTGTTTAAAGTTCAACACAAAATGGTTTTTTTCAACCTTATTCATAGGTCATTAATAACATCAGCAACTATAAAACAAAGTTCAACAGAACAAGAAAGGAATTATTATTTCTTTTAAAATCTTAAAAATTATTTCCTTTCACAAGGAATACATGTACCATAAATATTGGTCTTTAACACTGAGTATAATGATGACCATGCAGTCTCCCCCAAAGAAGGACTCACCTGTAGCACCTGTCGGTGAGAGGTGTGATGACCAGTCTACCTGTGTTACCCAGGTACTCGTAGGCGTACGCCACAGTGGTGGTGATCATCTTGACCTGGACCAGCTCCTGGATGAAGTAGTAGCGTAGCTGGCTGATCCAGGAGAAGTCATTCACACTGCGGGTCTGAACTTTGTTCAGGTGGGCCACCACATCTCTCGCTGTAAACACAGAATACAAGGTTATCCCTAAGTTGTAGAGATCAATCTATTTAAGGCATTCAGATCCATAAATAGAAATCTTATAAAGATTTAACCTTATTTTTACAAAAAAATATTTTTTTCAAATAAAATACATTATGCAGGCATTCAGAATTAGTATTTCTTTACCAACAATTTATTACATTTTTATTCTGGGAGTAAAAAACATCTTATTGATATCTATGTTTTTCTACATAAAAAAGAACACCAATTTTTGTGTGTGCAATATGGTTTTCCAGTAACAAGATATGAATTTTCTCTTGATAGGTAGTATACACTATCATCACATTACCATGGACATCAATGACGATGAGGGCCTCCAGCGTGATTCTGGCCATCTTGGACAGAGAGCCCCTCACTAGGGCGACCACCTCATCTATCTGCTTGTTACTCTTGGCTAGGTAGGGACCCATGAACCCACTTGTTATAGACTAAAAGGAAGGAACATCATCATTGAATTTACATTTTCATAGAGTATGCTTTAAGTCAAGTGCTGGATTTAAATACTGAATATAATTCTTATCTACTGTAATGTCATTGATAAATTTTAAAACTTTGAGAAGAATTCAACTGCTGCAGTATTTAAGATTGTTTTCATATGAACAGGTCTACAGTATGCAGTCGTCTAATTAATTCAATACTTTTCTGAAACCAATGACCTTACCTGAGTGACCTCTGAGGTCCAGTGAATTTGGCTGGCTGCCAGAACCACCTGACCGGGCCACTTAACCACCCAGTCCTTCCTGGGAATTGTGGGATACTCTTTGACCGCCTTCTTCATCACTTCCTTCAAACTCAACTTCATCACTTCTTCAACCTTTACAATAATACAACAAATTTTATGTACATTTATCAATCGTAAACACAATCCTCATACTTCTGTCCATAATAACACAATTACAATATCTGAAATGTCTTATTGTCTTTTGTATTTGCATGTATCTCACCTGTAGGAGCCACCTTTCGACCAGCCCCTTGGCTTCCATGGGAGCAATGGTTTTGGAGAACTCCACCACCTCTTTCTCTGCAGACTCCATCCCTGTGATAATGGTGTCAGGGGTGAAGGTCAACTGAGCGATGCCCTCAAAGCACTTCTTCAAGTGCGGCTGTACTCGCAGTGGGTCCTTGGTCTCAGATAGAATCTCCAACAATTCATCATTGGACAGGAAGAAAAATCTACAAAATGCCATTAAAATTTGAATTCAGTCCACTTATATTCTCATATGAATAAATATTTAAATGTTTCTTAATTGTTTCTCATAGTGATAAAAATATCTTCAAGCCTGGGTGAGCTTTCTACAGCTATGAAATAAGAATGACGACTTATACTACCTTGGGAAGAAGAGTCGTTTCTTTTCCAGGTAATCATTGAGACCTCTTTGAATGTCATCCAGCATTGACTGTTGAAGGAAACAAAAATCCAAATAAACATTTCATGACTTCATTTAATATCTGTAATAATACCATATTTCAAAAGTCAGATTTAGCCAAAACTTTAAATAAATTTTAATCTTAAACCCTCATCATGATAAACTATGGCCTCTGACCTCTGAATGTTGTAATTTTTCCAGCATCTGGTCCTGAGACACAACCACTAAAGCTTTGGTGTCTTTTACCGCATTCTGCATAATGGTCCTCCTATAAGCAACATTATATCCCAATACACTATTTGCTAAACTTACCAATGCATCCCATTTCATAAACAGATGACAATAAATTGCATACACAGATGATGAATAAATAAATATGAATAAAGGTAAAGTTTGTAAGTTCCTGTGACTGACCAGTGCTCGTCCACTTCCTCAAACATTTTGCCCTCCACCGGGATCTGGTTCCTGATGTCTTGTGAACCGAAGATCGGTTCCAGGTATAACCAGGCTGCCTGCACCTTTAACCAGGACTCCAGAATATTTTTAATCCGGTGCTGGAAAAATATCAAATAGACACAAACTTAAAATCTAGCATGCAACTTTTAATAAAACATAGTGTCCAGTTTGAAAAAATATTAAAATGCATTTTCAATCAATGTAATCATGGTGTGTTTTCCAAACTAGTTTCAGAGTAATATTATTATTCTTTATTTGCTCAAGATACACATCTTATGGCATTATGAACAACATGAGTAAATATGTATTTCATACATTTGGTATGGTACAATGTCAGGTATATAATTAAGATACAGAAGTATAACAGAAAACAAATTATGGAATAATGTTGCAGTTATAAAAGCTAAATGGAGATATTTCCCCAGATTTCACAATTTAACATACCAGGAGTACATCCCACTCATTGACGGCTGCCTCAAAGGGTTCAATGAAGGGGGAGCCCTTCATTGTGGTTGTCTTGACAATGTGGTCATCCAGCAACACTTGGATATCTTCAGGTGAGGATAGGATAGATATTCCTGTATCCTTGTAGGCAACAAAGGAAAAGTGCATGTTCTCCCAGTCACTCTTCATCTTCTCCAAGGCCTGGATAAAAAATTCATCATCATCATCATCATCATAAATTATTTCACAGTATATCTTGTTTGGTGTTTTAAAACAATTTAAAATTTATAAGCTTGTTCATAAGTCTGTTTTAGAGATATCAAATTGATTACCGTCTAAACATCTAGGAAAATGAAAATTTCTCTCAAAAAGTTTTTCCCTACCTTTTCTAGAGCAAACTCCTTGCTGGCCTGAGAGCTGATCTCTTGCAGAACATCCAGATATTTGTCTAGTTCCAACTTCAGAATCTCCTGTAATGGGGTCTCATCATTGGGGGTCATGTTGAAGCCAACCTACAATATATTAGTTTTTCTTGCCATCAAAGTCACCAAAAGCACAGCACATACATATACGATCGAGTCTAATTGCTATTACCTACAAATTAAATGATTACTTTCAATATTCATATGCAACAAGAGAGACAAGCATCTTTGTCCAGAGGAAGCTCACCTTTTCGTTCATCATGTCCCAATGCCTCTGTTTGATGCCTGGATTACACAAAGCATTAATCAGCGGCATGTGAATCTTGAACGTCTCCAGTCTTGTTTTGATTTTAATGGCTGCCGTCTTAGGTCCCCTGAAGTCTGGGTGAGCAAACTGTTTGGTCAGCTTGTATGCTGTCTTCCACAAGTTTTGAACCTAAAAAAATTCAAATTTTGTAAATTAATATGCATTCATATATTCTTTATTTAGTGAGCACATATTTCAAGCAGTAAAGTACACAATGAGATTAAAAACACAATAAGCACAAAGCTTTATTTCCCCGCTGACCTCTTCGTCCACGACCTCTGCATTGACCTTCAGCAGCGGTCCGTTCATCCAGTTGTCGTGCTCCTTGTGGAAGGTCACCGCCGTCCTCCACAGTTTTTCGTACGGTTCCCTCGCTGTGGTGATGGCCTGAATCTGACCATACTGGGTCATCACCTCCTGTCCCAGTAACATCTCCTCCCGGTTTATCTTGACTTTCTGGAATGATCATGAAAGAAAAGATTTATATCTCTACTGTTACAAATGTGATAATCTACGAGTTTAATATTACACTGTTACTTAAATATGGGTCTTAGAAATTTTGGTTTTGAAACAATGCATTATTTAAGTATGATCTATCTATTAAACTCCTTGTGAATACACATAAAAATGCTTCTTATGCATTATACACATTCACAAAATCTGATTACCTACTGGAGAAACTAAAAACTTCATTAAAAAAAAAAAAAATCCCATCATCCCATGCAATGACCCCTGACCTCCTCTTGGAAGATTTAAAAGAAAAGAAAATTTTCAGCATACCTAGCAATGACCTCTGACCTCCACATGAAAACATTTTACAGAAATTGAAATTTCCTATCATCCCTAGCAATGAGCCCTGACCTCCTCTTGGAACATTTCCAGCTTCTTCTCAATGTCCTCCAGCTCCTGTATGAAGTTCTCGGCCTCGTTCATGTTGCTCTTGTTCTGGAACATCCGGACCTGTTTCTCTGTGAAGTCCAGCTCCTCCTGGAACTTCTTCTTCTTGTCCTTTAACTTATTGCTGTAGATCTCATGCTCCTTGGACAGCTTCTTCTCTCTGAAAAGAAATAAAATTGTTTACATCTTGAGGTCTTGTAATAGTTCTTAACTCTCCATTTCAATTTTGTATTAACATCTTGAAAGTCTGAAAGAATTCGTCACTCTTCACGCTCCATCTTAATATCGTAGTGAGAGGTCTCTTGTATCACTTACGTGCTAGTGATGATAGGCATTATTTTCTCTGCCCAGGTAAATGTGGTATTGTTGGTAGAAATGTCAGAGTTGGACAGATAGGTGTAATCTAGCAGAAACATCAGATTCTGACCCGCCACCTCTTGTTTGTCCTGGGAAGAAAAATAGTCATTCGCATTAATGTGAATTAACAACAACGTTGTACTGAGCATGCTTTCAATCTCCCTGCATGTTGTTTCTTGCATTAGATTACAGAAGTTTACTCTCTCTCTCTCTCTCTCTCCACTTTACAATCTCTAATAGATCCAAAATACTCCACACATCTATTTGAGATTCTCTTTCATTTACTGAATGAAAGCTCCTACCTCTACAAGTGACCTACCTTTAGCTGTAGCAGTTCTCCCACTTTCAGGTTCTCCACATAGTTCTGCATCTGCACCAGTTCCTCCGTGTTCTCCGCCTGTTGGGCCACCCTCTTCACTATCGTGTCATACTGCTTACAGATCCCCTTGTTGAAGTCCCGACTCATGTTACATATATTGGTGACCATGATGCCTATCAAGTACCTGGCTCGTTTTATCAACCACTGTTAATAAAGAAAAAAAGTTCAAATATAACAGAGACAGACACTGCCTTTGCTTAATTTTAAACCAGTGTACTATAGTATACAAATCCAGCATATTACCAACTGCTAAATAGTAAATCCACTAGCCAGAGCTAGAAGGAATGTCTTATATCTACTACACAAAGACTCACATTAGGGTGTCAAAACTTTATGTACCATTGAAAGCCAAATTCTCTTTGTGTATATACACTCCCGATTAGAAATCATTTTTATGGGGTTACAGGCAGATTTTACAGTAAACAATGATCTTAATTACTACAGCAAAAGTAAACCACAACAGTAACACTCATAATCCTAGACCTACCTGATTGATATGGTTACAGTCCAGGTAGAACAGGTGCATTGGGATGGTGACAGGAAGTGAGCCTACCGCATCAATCAGTTTTTTCAGCTTCTCTATTTCATGCCTGTACTCCCGCAGGGGGCGATCTTTACTGATGAACTTTTTGACCTTGTTTTCCGTTTCCACGGAAATGAGGTATTTGTATGGGTTATAGACGGAGGTGTATCTGTTTAAAAAAAAAAGAAGGAAATATCTATATTTCCTCAATATATTTACTTTAAAAAATAACCTTTCTAGATCACATTCTTTAACATCAAATACCCGGTACCAGTCAGAAAGTTTTATCCTTTTCTCTCATAGGCACAATTGCAAGGTCACAGATCAACACATTCTTGTTTATAGCAATGCTATAAAGTACTGTACTAATATTTAGAAAGAAATTGAAAATAGGCTATACACTGATAAAAAATTCATTTATGTGAGGATTACATAGAACATTCTTAAAAATTCCCAATTGCACCTCACGGTTACTTTGTTATCTTAACTGTATTAAAAGGGTGATTACAAGTTGGGTCCGTGACTGTTGCCCATGACGACGGTTTGGATCCTGTCCTTGGCCTTGTCCACCAGCTCTTCCTCTATAATCACGCTCCTGATGGTGGAAATCTGTAGATCCTCCACCGACTGGAACAGCAAGTGCTCTATCCGCGGCAGCTCCTTCACACTGATGATCATGTGATCAATGATCAGGCAGAAGAAATCACAGATGTCCGGGAATGATGGCTTGAAATTGATGTCTACTTTCTCCATGTTCTCTTGCTGCAAATTGAAAAAAAAGTATAAATGTCATATGATAATGCAACTCAGAGAGTACAATACAGATAAAAGTTTACCTGGTGTTATTTTTTTTTTTAAATTTCAAGAGATATACATGTAATTGCCATCAAATAGTCTGCTTCTTTCCTTCACTTTATAACACTGTCATGTTGTAAATTTTGAATTTACTGGGTGGATATACATATGGATATACAATATGACCACATTTTATATTTACACCCACCCAGTTATGTCAAAATTTACAATATGACAACACACCAACTTTCTATTGCTTAAAAATGTTCAAGAAGGCATTGCATTACTGTGGATTTACAAGTATACACAAATGAAATCCCTTACATATGCATATTCTAGATTACTTACCATAAAGAAATGGACAATGTGTATCTTTGTGGGTAGAGCCAGTCCCTTAAACAGTGTGTACTCCCCCTGGTAACTATTGCCCTCACTATACTCCTCTATCAGGTCCACCAGGTCGTAGATCGAGTTGATCACACAGCTCCGCAGCAGGTTAGACATCAGGGAAGCTATGCTGTTAAAAAACTTGTCCATTTTCTTCATGCGTTGAACCTGTTATTAATATAGAAAAAAAATAATCATTTCAAAAGATAAATTAATATTCTCTACAAAGTATTTTCTTTTGGGGGGGTGGGGGGTGGGGGGCTGGGGTTGGGATAAAGTTTAATTTTGGAAATTACCGCCATTGATTAATTTCTTCATTTTTTTCCCCTTTTTTTCTTGAGGGGTGGGGAAGGTCATCAAAGGTTTTATAACTTTAAGGAGCAGATCAAGGGTTTTATAACTTTGAGGAGCAGATGTGTCTTTTACCTCTTTGTTTGACTTGTAGCAAGTTTAAAGTTATTTCAAATCAAACAAATGTAAAAACTTATTCTATTCATGCAGTAAACACTCCAATTTTATTTTTACAATATCACTTTACTTTTAACTCCAATTGAATGTGCACTAAGAAGTTGTTGAGTGCATTATAGCATTTGGAGTGGCCCTGATCCAAGTTACATGTACTTTTACTTTTTTTTCTTTCAGGTGATCAGATAAGGCTTTTCTCTCTCCAATAATATTTAAGAAACACTTAAGACCAGTGAAAAATGACCATTAATCAATAGGCCAGCGTGCGATTTGTCATTTTAATAGCTGACTTTTTATAAGTGTATAATGGGTTATGATAAAACATGTCACTATATCATATTCAAACCTTAAATAATGAAGAGATCAGAAAATTAATCAAAATGCCACCAGCAGTTTGCCGTCATAAGTAACTGTTAATGTTTGCAGCATTGAGGGCCCTGTATTCAAACTTGTTTTAGTTGATCTTGCATTGGTCCACTTAACTAAAATTAATCTGGATGTTTTTGTTTTGTTAATAGTACAAGAGTCAATATCTAAAGAAGCACCCAGAATGCAGTTGAACTGAATTCTTTACTAAAATTTTTTTTTTGGTAATAGTTCATAAGTCAATCCAAAAGAGCAGTTAAAAAGAGATAGCACCAAGAATGAAGCTGATCTGAAAATCATGATCTACTGCGGTGACTTACAGAATCCTGTGGCATCCATTCCTCCACAGTTTCGCGGTGGTTGTCCACGATTTCACAGACCTCTGGCAGCCAATGGTAACGAAGCTTCTCTGAGGCAGCCTTGCTGGATTGTTTGATATTCTTGTAGAAATTCTCCATCGTTAGAGGCATGACCTCCCTAAGATGAGGAATATCAATCAGTCTAAATTCCCCATACCTGCAAAAGAACAAAACATTATTACTATACCATATATCTGGGGGGTTTTGTGTGTCAAAAAAATTGCAAAAATAGGGTAAATATGTAAACTTTTTTATTTGCGTTACTCATTTTTTGTGATTAAATAATTTCTAAAAGAAAACAATACAAGCTTAAATTTCTGCATATTGTATGTTTAGCAATGTGAAAGTGTTTTCAAAAATAGCAAACATAAGTTTGTCAAGAAAATAACCAATAATACTGTCTCTGATGACTCAGAGTTGGGTTTTGTATAAAATACAAATAAATATTTGTTCTGCATTTGCTCTACATATCAACATTTGAAGACAAGGAGAAAAATTATCTCCTACAACAAAATTTTTAATCCCCAATATATTCAATCTAACCGCATGCAAGTAAACATGTTCCTGCATTACAATTATGATGATTTGTTTTAGTCTGTCAAGAAGAAAATTAATATTACTGTAATCTGTCAGGTTTACATACTTGGTTTGGAAGTGGTAGAGGATGGTGTACATGACAGGGTGGGTGATAAACAGGTCGTTCTTCATGAACTCCCGGGTTCTGTTGACCATCTCGTGCCACGGGTACTGGTGCCTTCCTGCTGAGTTTGAGGGCTACAAGAAAATTAATACACAGCTATTGTCATAAATTCTTGTAAAATTGATGGCTTTAATTTCCCTTTAATCACAATCTAGATAATTTCTTTTCTTTTTTTTTATTACAAGGAAACTAACCACAAGTCACATTTATTTACAGTCTAAACTATTGTCCATATATGGAGTGAGAATATAGCCAGATGTGAGCCAATTTACTGTACACATTGTATACTACTGAGATACAATACATCTGTATCAGTGTTGTTATAACTTTACACCAGGCATTATACTCTCAGTCTGGTACAACTGAACTGACCTTGGGTGGTATAGGTACCCCCAGTCTCTCCTGCTCCGCTGGATCCAGCAGTATGTAGTCCAGTATGGCTTTTTTTATTGCAGATCTTCTGTCCTCTTCCATTTCCTGAAAGAGATTTGGTCATTTTAGAACCAAAAGATTTCCCAAAACATTTCAATAGGCTTATTTACTTACAACTGGGATGTACTTTGTTCCCTTTCCAAATATGTTACAACTGCATCAGCAAACCATACATGAATATTTGAGGTTTTTTTTTTTTTTAGTGATTTTAATTTTTGCTATTATTTTTATGTCGCATATTGAGAAAAACATCAGAAGTTATGTCTGTTACTGAGTGTTTTTTAAAAGTTTCAAAAAATTGCAAAAAATTACTTATGCAAATAAAAAAGTTTTACAGATTTACCTCATTTTTGCAAAATTTGCAATACGCAAAAATAAAGGTGTATGCTACACAGGAAGAGTATAAATAAACACTAGCCTAACATGATAATAAAAATAAAAAAGTTGGTTGCAACAAAGAATCATACCCTAAGAAACCTGCGCTTGGCACTGGGTACTGCTTGTCTGAGGGGTCGTGGAACCAGTTCAAAGATTCCATGGACGGTCTCTGTCTCCACCTGACTGACCATGCCTGGTTCTATAGCTTTCTCAATCAGCTGGTAGTATCTACATGTACACAGAACACAGACCAGTCAACTAAACAATTATGATGTCATATGTACTACAACGTACATACAGGTGTCTTGTATTTAGTTGTGTTCTTAATAAATAAACATCAAGACACTCAGATTTTGTATAATTATCTATTTTGTATGAATGAAATTCTCTATCCTAAGATTATTTTTTTAGTCACATTCACATCTTCATATTCATGTTCAAAAGTCACTAAGCTTTAAGTGAAATGTCACAAATTTCTGACCTCGATAAACACTCAAAGATATCAGTAGACAGGATCTTGTTCAAGAAATGTCTATCATACTATCTCAAAATTTATTGTCTCACCTTTCATATGTAATCAGCTTGAATAGGAGTGAGGTAAGTGATTTTAAGAAATCCCTCTAGACATTACAGAAGTTTGACAAAAAGAATGCCACAAAAATAAAAGTTTAACATAAACGTAATGTTTAACGTTCTGAAAACAATATGCTTTCTATATTATATCCTATATCTGACATACAAGTCTAGACAACAAGACAAAGTGATTATTCCGTTAGTGATTACAATACTGGTAATTCCTTACCGCTGCTGATCCTCTTCCTTTGGTGTACTAGGTCGGGATAATCCGTGCGTAGAAAAGTAAAAGGGAGGGAACTCCACTTTGAGGATTGATCGTGTGTAATCGTCATGGTCCTCATACCCAGAAACCTCAGCATCATTCTCATCTGTATCGGAGGCAAAAAAAATTAACATACCTCTATATAATTCTGCTTCTCAAACACTTTTAAAATCACTGCAGATGTGAGTTATTCAAAATGATGAAATTCATAGAAATTATTTGGAACTAGATATGTTCGTGTAAAATAGTCAAACAGCCAAACATGTTTATAAAATATATGAAAGAAACAGAAAATGTCATTATTAATAAAAATTATTAGGCTGGCTACTGTAAGAAAGAATTAAGCAAAGTATACACACAAGTTTTAGCTTATAAATAGTCACAGGGACATCAATTACCTTCCTCCTCCCCCTGGGAGTTTTCGTCCACCTGTGACATCTCCGGGGCGAATCCCAGAGCGTGAATTCCACTCTCTGTCGTCGTCTCGTCCACACTGACTGTGCTGTCTGGACCGTGCCCATTTCTGTGGGTGGAGCTGTCTGCTGTACTGTGAGAGCCTGTTGACAGATATCAGATATCAAAGATTATAATGTATTGTGAGAGCCTGTTGACAGATATCAGATATCTAGTGATGGGAATCGGTGAGATTTTCATAATCAATAATCGGTTTCCCGCAACTAACTAATTATCGATTATAATCGGAGGTTTTTATATTTTATAGTTTAGTGCTAAATAAATGTAAATAAACAAGTTACAATTAACAGACTCGTTACTAAGCTTTCGTATTTTAATTTACTTAGTATTTCTAACCATGAAAATTTTATATTCAAAAGATTTTCTTTAGTAGGCAATCCAACATTAATTTTCTTGAAACCAAAATGCGTCCAAATTTGAGAATGTGCTTTATTTCCCGAGTAAGAATACGGAGCTTGTCTGACATGTCAGCCATTTTCAGACCGCGTGCCTTTTTAGGGTTTAGATAGTTCGCGTCTAGAATATTTTGTTTATGATATGCATTCGTTGAAAGGGAAAAAACCTCAACCGATTAATCGTAATGAAACCTTTTATGATCGAGCGCTTAGAATGCGGTTACAATCGACTGATTTTCGATTATAATCGATGATTGGAACATCACTACAGATATCAAAGATAATTAATGCTGTATTGCGAGAGCCTGTTGACACAGATATCATTCATGCTGTACTGTGAGAGCCTGTTAATACAGATATCATAGAAATCATAAATTATTCATGCTGTAGTGTGAGAGCCTGTTGATAGATATGTGATGATTGTGGCAGAGTGCATAAGTAAAAATTTATATTTCTACATGAATGTGTTGTGATTTTGATTTTCCACCTTTATATGATAAAGGTTTCTTGGGAGCTAAAGCATTTATGAGTGTAAATATTGTATTTTTTTGTATTTCATTGTTATAAAGTGCATTGTCTTGTTTTTCAGAATTATATTGTGATACTGCACACATATGTAATGCTTTTGACATGTTCCCCTATTTACCGATTGTATTTTTTCAGCAAGATGTCTTAATTTGTAGTATTATTACTTACTGCATCAGATGAACATGTTTCTTTGATTGTATTTCAATCTTCCAGGTCTTTTATTTTAGTCGTCAAGCTCTAATTTTAATGCTTTTATGATTTTTCCAAGCCTGTACTTTTTGTTTCTATATACGGCCATTAGAGTTTGGGAATTTCAGAATATCACGCCCGATGTGAATTATAACTTTTGTGCACTATGTTTTATGGCGATTTCTGTATAAAATTGAATTGTTGTATGAATTACTATAATTTTATTTGTCACATATTGTGTAAATCACATAATTTAATTGTTGAATTATTTTAGTCAATGTTATTGCCGGTGCTGCCGGTGATCCCTAGGGAAGCGCGTGGGTCGCTGGGGGGACTCTGGATAGGTATATAGAGGGGAGATCACTCTATCCGGTGGACTCGGGGTTTTACTATTGAGGTTAGAGGGTGTTTTTTTATTACAATGATTTTTCTAGGTAGAATTTAGGGGATTTTGAATAATTTATTCATTATTTCATCGTGATAATACGGGTTAATCTCGTTTACACGAAATTTATTAATTTTTAGGGAGCTTGTATTGGATTAATTTCGATACAGACGATATAGTTCATTTTATTTACGGTTAGACAAAGGGTTAGTCTCTGAAGTCTTACCGATTAAATAATTATAATTAAACGTTAATAGTTCTTTGGAATTTTATTATTCTAAGTAAGTGAATTATCGATATTTGATAATATTGTTACAGTAGGGATAATTCATACGTATATTTAGATTGATTATAGTAAATAATTGGCAATGTTTTACGTAAACAGTTAAGTGAGATTATAAGGTTGTGCTGTAGTCTCACTGTTCGATTCGGGTAATTCCCGAATATCAGTGAATTAATTGTAGGTGTACTTGTTATTATTGATAAGTTATACGTCTTGTTATTTCTTTGTTGAATAAATTTACGTAAACTTAAATAAGTCTTATATTTAATTACCCTCTGTAATAACTTAAATACGAGTCCAAACACAGGTCATTCTTGTGTTTTATTAAAAGGGTCAATATTTACGAGAAATTCGTAATCTCGCAGAATTAAATTCACGGGTTATTCTCGTGCAGGATCACGTATATATACTTGTGCAATAGCAAGCACTCAGGTCCGTTACAGATATCCTAAACATCATAAACAATACATGCTTTATTGTGAGAGCCTGTTGACACAGGTATCAAATATCATAGTTAATCTATGCTATACAGAGACCCTGTTGATACAGATATCACAGAAATCATAAAAAACATGCTGTATTGTGACAGCCTGATATCTCAGACATCAAAGATAATTCATGCTATACAGTGATAGCCTATTGACACAGATATCCAAGATATCCAAGATAATTTATGCTGTACTGTGAGATTCTGTATCAGGGAATGCAGACTAAGATATATTGTATGGGGTTATCTCCCTGGCAGAAAATTTTTGAGAGACTGATCAGGTTTCTTAGATATTGTAGAATATCAATTTTAAAATACACTTGCTAAAAATACTCCAAAGAGTTCTAGGTCACCACTTCTTTTTAATAAGTTTTAAAATTATTACTGATATAGAGAAAGGATCTGTTTAAATAGAATATCTTTAATAGAAAATTTAAGAATAAAAAAACTATTTGAAACTTAAATCTACAAATAAAAACATTCAGCTGAGATACCATATGTGTGTTGAACTGGTGTCATATTTGTATACATATATGTTGATAGACATTTAATTTTGAACAGACATCCCTAGTAAACATTAAGGACAGGAATATTCACATATCCCTTATTCTTGTCATGCACTAGACATGGTAGAATAGAAAATTAAATACCTTCCTCTTTGTAAATTTACAAAACAGATTACCTCTAATGGCTCTTAAAAATTCAGCTTTTAATGAAATTGTTTTTCAAGCTTTTGAAACTGACAAGTGAAAATAAAAAAAGCATAAAAAACTTTAATCTTTTAAATAGCTGTGTACACATATTAGAAGTGTGCTATACTGTTCGAGAAAACAATTGGACCATTAAAACTTAATTTTTTAAAGACTGAGGTGGAAAGACAAATCCTCAAAAACCTACATACGAATGTATACTTTTCTCAGTTTACAAAGGTAATTTCAATTGGATTAATCTAATTATATTGCATTTTAATCCTTGTTTTCAAATGATGATTAAGTTACCTCTAAGCAATTATCAATTTATTTTCTTACCATTAAGTGGGAAAGTGAATTCAGTTTTTGAAGTAGATATTATATATTCAACGATTGTGTTTAAAAATGCTTCAATTTTATGAAATTTACTTTCACAATGTTCAAAACTACTTGAAAAGTACAAACATTTAAGAAGATATCTAAACGTCATAGTTTACTGGAGTGCTCAAAACATTGTATTTATGTAAAGTTTCTCACAATAATGGTCTAAAAATATTTTCTAATATAATTTTTCTCTGACAAATTGACTATCAGATTAAGCGGAACCCTCTGTATTCATAAGATTTTTTTTTTTATAAACATTTAAATCTTATCTCAAAATGATCTTGCATTTTTTTGCATGATCTGCACTAACAAACTTGTCAGACATCTGTACTTTATAAAAGATAGAATTGTAGCTTTCAATTCAAGTACATATATGTAATATATTAATCAAAAAACCTATCACATAACATGATTGATATCAAAGATGTGTCAAAAAAGTTCAAACGAATACCCACTACATGAAAAACCAAACACATGTTCAAAGGGTACCCTGAAAACCCATGTCACAGGTCTAGCAAGCAAATCAATCATTTCTGACAAGAAAGTCTCAACCCTGGGTTCCAAGATGAACATTCTGTACATAAAGGTATAAAGGTATGCCAGAAAAAAAAAGTTGGGGTGAAAGGATTTGTCATAAATGTGTACTCTAGCAGCTAATCATCAGAAATCAATAGGTATTGAGCAAGTTCATCTTACTTCATGAACACCCCAAGCTCAACAGAGGCGCACATCAATACACTGAATAAAATACATTGAATAAAAAAAATCGCTTTTCCCGATGCTATCAATGAAACTGATCAATGAGGCACACCTTGTCAATGGATGAATGTTTAAAATGTCGGCAAATATATATCACACCTTATTTAAAAGTAAATGAGGGATTTATAGCCAGTGAGGTTTTGTATTCTCATAGCTGGGATCTTGACGGTTCGGGAACAATACTGTGCTGGGTATAGCGGTCTCTGCGAGGCTTTAAACCCCGCGCTTCTGTCAATCTGGTGTGAGAACTTTATCAACGAGAAATTTCAATTAGTGACAGCCTGGTCACAGATAGCTTGACACTTGAAACATTTCTTATCAGAAAGAACATGCATACTGACAAGCCGTATCAAGAAAGCAGATATTAAATAGCAAATATCCACACAGATTCCATAAATTTCAAAAAACAAAACAATAATTTTTTGCATTATTTGGATTGTCCATCTCTTAAATTCTTGTATGTATGTATATACACTTTACTTTCGATTAAATTGGGATTTTCAATTTCAAACTCTTTCCTTTTCAAAGATGTGCTAAGAGAAATCTCATATAACATACTCTTTTATCATAAGCTGTAGCACAGAGCAGTTAAAAGTTCAGATTTAGATAATTGGGTTGGGATAGACAGGGACCCAGACAGGTGTACATACTAATAAAATGAATATAAGTATGTGAAGTTCCCTAGCAATCGTCAAGAGTTAGGTAAACCTGGCTAAAATTCTGAGAGACGGAAAGCTGATTTACTTTTAAAAAGGAAGACATAGAAGTGAAAAAACCTGTTTAACAGCTAACACAAGTGTCAGACCAGACCAAAGAACTGAAGGATTCCAAATCCATAAGTAAAGTCAGCTTTGCAGTGCAAGTACCTACGTAATTTTGTGACATGTACTTTACACAATGTGTGCTTAAAAATCATCTTCATATTACGTTAAATGGTAACCTGCAAGAATTATATAATTTTGGATTTGTGTTCTGAATTGATGTGAATTCATTATTACTTTCTTTCACTTGTGCATAATGTCTCTGTACAAATGTTTTGCAACTGTTGTGACCACATGTACAATAGATAGACATTGGAAAGATAAATTTATCAAGGTTTGGGTGAGTTTTAAACAATGAGAAATCCAGCCAACATAGAAATGTGTAGAAAAAACAAAGGCCTTTGAAATTAAAGTGATTTTCAATGTTAAGCACTAAATATTCTAAAACAAAAACTGAGATAAAACTCATTCTAAGAACCAATTTGAAAACTGCATGAACTAAACCTGAAACAGATATAAATCTCATTCTAAGACCTAAAACTGAAAATAAAATTCATTCTAAGACCCATATCAATCACAGACACCTGGAATCCATAATCTAAGATCGTTTCACAGCAGGGTCTAAAGGTAATAATTTACCCACGGATCCAAATCCCTTTACACACATACCTGGTACTAGAAAACTCAAGTTCATGTTTAAAATGTTTCCAACAATCTCTAACAAACCCTTGCTATTTCTTTTGTCTTTGATATTGTTAAAATAAAAACAACTAAAACCCTCATCTTTCTTTTTGTCTACGAATCATGGAAACCCAAATATTTTGTTTTAAATTTTTCTCAAAAGAAACTCTGACGTGTTATAAGTAAAACCAGCTTTCATATACTAGATTTAACTTTTGGTATCAATCACGTCGCTGCTAAACAACTGTATCCCTCTAAAGGAAACTATGGCAAAGTTATGTGACAGTTTCCCTAAACACCACAACACTGGTATCAAAATCTCTCCAAAGAACAAACAGCTATAATCTTTGATGTTCACACACCACTCGAATCTGTCCGACATGCCTTGCCTTCATTAGTTCTTCACTGATAGTCTCTGTATTTTACAAGAACATATAGCATAGTATAGTGCCAGCCTTCCGAGTTTCTCTTTGTCTCTATCTCCATGCATTGTAGACTATTACCGTAATTTTCTTACACATCAAAGGTATAATGATGATATATGGTTCAAACCCTTTTCATGATGCACCATTTTATCTGCATCATCTGATACTTTTACCTGTAATCACATAACTCAATACAATCAATTTGCTAAGATTAAATGAAGATTCTTTAACAGCTTCATACTGTTTTATACATAGCTCTCCAAGGATGGACAAACACTTGTATATTTCAACCAAATATTCATGAAACCTGCAACTGAATGTTGAGGCATGTAAACCTAGACTTTTTATTTTAAGGTAAAAACTACTAGAATATAAAACTCTACTGGTAAACATAACCAGTATAAGATCAAATTCTACCCACCGCTGTAAGCTTCACCCATCATTGATATAACTTTATACATAGCTCTCCTAAAATGGGTCCAACACTTGTATAATTCAAAGAAATGTTCAAGAAACTTGGCAAATGTTGATGCATATGTAAATCTAGAATTATTTGTACAGGCTATCAACAACCAGTATATCAAGGCTACCAACAACCAGTATATCAAATTTTACTGGCCGCCGTAAGCTTCACCTACCGTTGATATAACTACTGTATCCCGTGTCACTCTGGTTGATAGATGGCGCTGTGTGGACTTTCCTGCGGCTTCCATTGATGGGGGGTAGAGTCGTCTCCTGGTAAGAGGAGCTGACGTGGCCGTTTCCATTTGGAATCTCCGGGAGAACAAAGTCCGAGTCTGGGTGGATGATTTTTCCTGTGTCTAGGTTGATAAGTGCATGGAAGCTGTCAGAAGAATTGTTATGTGAATAATTTGTTTAATTCTTTTTCATTTATATAAGACACAACGCAATCAGCACATAAACATATGCATATCAGCTCATAGTACTAGTTTAAATTTATATTTTAATATAAATCAAAATTCAAATGTTTTACCCAGATTATAGCATTTTTTGCCTAGCTGAGCTGTAAAGGAAAAATATCACAGAAATATATCAAGGAAAGAGGAAATTTGTGTAAAATTCTGGAATGGTGGACTGATCATATTCAAACCCGCTAACTTCAAACAAGAAAGGTTTTACTTCTGAGCCAACGTTACTGATAAACTTTCACTACTTACAATATCAAAAACGTTTTCAACATGAATGCAGCTAGAGTTCTATTATATACACAAAAAATTCTGAGTTATCAAACTCAAAAAATTCTCAGATTAAAGACTGAGTTATCAAACTTTGCTGAAGAGGAGACAACATTAAGACAGAACAACAGCTGAAACTCTGTTATAATTTGAGACAATTAAGCACATAAAGAAAATCATTTAGTTGATGGTTCCTTTGATGTGTTACTTGGTATGATTTACTGAGTCTCTATAATGTATCTATAGATGTCGTCCCTATTACATCAGACCCTCATTCAATTTCATAAAAACACTATATGTATCAGGGTAAAAAACGGTGTCTTCATTTGTTTGATTGATGCTGACGTTACCTGCTCAATAATTCATCAAGACATAATGTCGGAAAGAAAAAAATCCATGCTATTAAAAAACCTTTAACCTTAATTAAATATCCTTTATTTCCTATCATCCAAAGCTGGCCATCAATAATTCACTAGATCTGTGAAGAAGATAAGGATCAATATCCAAAACTTTTAGGCCTGTGAAAATTCACAGAAACCCACTGGAAACTTAAGATAGGCTAGAAGATAGTTAACACTGAAGACTGACAATCTTTTACAACCTGCTGTGACTAGAAACTTCATTCACTTCGACATTTTATTGCATCATCACTAGAATCTTTCACACAACTAACTGTATCACAAGTACTTTCATTAGAATCTTTGGAAACTTTCTATAACTAGAATCTTATAACCATACTGCATTACTGGAATCTTAGACAATTATCGAATTACTATAAATTTTTGACAACTTACTATCACTGAAATCTTTGACCATTAACATTACAATAACTAATGCTAGAATCTTAAAAAATTAGCTGCCTGTCAATAAAATCTATTTTTAAAAAAAACCCTCCATACCTATCATTAGAAGTTGTTCAGAATTCTAGTGATGTATGGACCCCTTCACGGTAACTGCGGCACTGCTCTCTTGGAGGGCAAATTGATATATTTTGACAAAGTTTAAGTAGGTAGAGAATTAAATGAGTCGATAAAACAATTTGTGTTACGTCATATTTCACCAAACTATGTCTTTTGTCCTGCAAAAGAGCAGTACTGCATTTAAAGGGGTCTTTTGTCACTGAAATCTCTAATATATCAACAACTTACTGTCTCAATACAATCACTGACAACTTACTGTAGAAACTAAAATCACTGACAACTGTCACTAGAAACATACAACTGTCAAGATAGAATCATTGAAAACTTACTGACATTAGAAACTGATAACTGTGAGTAAATCACTTGAATGATTAAAATCACTGACACATTACTGATACTGTTACTGAAACCTATGAAATTATTACTGACAAAGTATAATCTGACTAAGAAATTTTCAACTGCTGACAGAACTCACAAAAATCTTAAAACTACTGACAACTTTATCACAAACTTACATATACAGTATCTGAAAAGTGAAAACCTGACACCGAAAATTTCAACATTTTAACATCACTTAAATTTAAACATTGACAATCAAGTCATCTTTAGTTATTAAAAACTTCACAAAAAAAAAAAAAATGAAAACTTCAATGCCTGTTCACACGTATAATTTTACAATAAAAAAAACAACTGTTAAAATCAATCTTAAAAAGTCAAGAAAATCCCAGTTTTTATAGAATTTATTCATTATTTGTTTAAAAGTATATACCGTCTCCTCCAAGGTTATAACCCAAGCTAGGTTCTAGTGTTCCATTCGACTACGTTTCATTATTATACTTTCATGTTAAATACTGAAATCTGATTGGTGTAGATGCAGTTTATAATCTGTTCTATTACCCTCAGCATTAGCAACACACTTGGCAACGGGTAACACAACGAAATGTTACATGAGTGTAAATTATGCGTGTACAGTTCGCTGTAGAATTCACGTCAAAAAATTTAAAAGCAGGAAAGTTTTCTTTAAAATTAAGACATTCAGTGTAATAAAATAAATAGTGCCTGTTTGGGAGGGCAACAGTTGAAATTGACACCCCGAGAAAACCATTGTCAACCGATGCGAAGTGGAGGTTGACAATGGTTTTC
>WFKH01003881.1:25433262-25443387 GCA_016163765.1 Magallana hongkongensis | reverse complement strand
TATTTCGCTATGTAGAAATGTACACTAATAGTATATACATGCAGATATACATATATACACGAAATTTTCAGACATGAGCTCGTTTACATTAAGTTCAGATGGAGCACAATTGGTTTTGCACGTTGCATTGTCTACCTGAAGATTACGCGACACGAAGTTGTAATAAGACTGTCTTCTGTTTGTTTATGAGCTGAGTAGAGAAAGTTCGTTTGAATAGGTAGATCTCATATTATACAGGGTTTGTTAAGGTAATCCCAGTAAAGTAATATTGCAGATTTTATTCAAGAAATAAAATATATCAGAACGGGCACCAGTGCTAAAGCTGTTAAGCTTTAAAGAATATGTTTCTCAAAGAGGAAAAAAAAATGGATTTTAGAGAATTTTAAGTTCTTTTTTTAATATTCATTTTCACTTATTTAAAACATGTCATTTCTTCTGACTGGTAGATGATACTCTATAATTTAAAAACTTGGCAGTAAATAGGGCTTACACAACCAACAAAACTTCTTTTCTAATGCGTGAGAAGACTTTAAACTTTGTAAGAATGAAATCAATATGAATCGAACCATTAAAAAAACCAACAAGGTATATGTAACTGTAAACTTTCTTACCGGTTTGAAAGGCATGGTGACAAGTTGTCAGTTTTTTCACTACATAATATACTACTTGTATATATCCCAAGTTATCAATAGAAAGAAACATGCAGAATCTGAATTTGTATATATCCACACATAAAGACAACAATGAAAATGAATTTCACATTTCACATCCGACTTTCACTTAAATTTCCTTTTCGTTTTCCCGTCACACTTCAACTCCTTTAGCCAACTCTTTAAATCGAGCACCTGTTCTTATGCAAATGAGTTGCTCTGGTAACTATAAACAATATGCTGAGAGGCCACCTTGTGGACGATCCGATCCACCAGAAAATTGTTTGATTCACCATTTAAAAGGAAAAGCATAAAAACATTGTCATTGTCAGTAATAGAGAGGGCTAGAGAGGCGCTGTCAAAGCTGATCCGGACAGATATTATAGTTTTTAATTTTTTTCTGGGGGGAAGTGTCACGCTAATTTTCGAGATAGGAAGCTCAGCGGGTGAAGGAATTGAAGAGGAGATCTACTGTGTAAATAACAGACACAGAAGGATATATAAATTTAACGCAAGTTTACCTATGATAGGGAACTCTCAGGTAGAACGAAATTATTGACTTTCCCCTTGCGGGGGTCTGTATCTACATCGACGCACCCCTATACGTATACCAGTACCCGCTCCCCTGGTCACAGCGGATTATACTAATAACGCATAGAGAAACGTTACATGACATTTCTTTCACTTATATCCTTAAAAAATGCGTGTAAAATATTCACGCTTTACTGGGATCCTATTTTCAAATTGGAGAGAGAGAGAGAGAGAGAGAGAGAGAGAGAGAGAGAGAGAGCACATATTTGCCAGCAACACGACAGTACATTGTATTTCAGTGTACATGCTAATTAATTATTAATTGATCAACTTCTACAATGTACACAATCTTTTTGTAACATAAAGAAGTAGGTCGAACGCAATCCAAGCTCCAACCAAGAATCTTATGTACCAGGTGAATAACTTATTATGCTATAGCAAACTTTCAATTCACTGCAACGCTTCGACTGCATAACTAAAATGTATCGATACTAGTCACTATTATAAAAGTCTATACTTTCCCCGTGTTTATAGAATTCGATAGAAGTTTGTAATTATAAGTATATAATGTAACCTTTAATCATAGCGAGAAATTACAGGTCCGTGTATCAATGTTTACTAAAATGTAATATTTATTCAATAAATCGACTGAAAAAATAAAAATAAAATGGAAAGCACCCACCCCTTTAAAAATAAGACAAGAGCCCACGATTCACAGTGATACCATTGCTTTGTTGCAGGTGGGACAACTCTTTTAAAAGTTTCGCCGACATAACGAATTTTGGTAGATATTCAGTTGGAATTTATGAAATTTGATTTCCAAACTGTTGTATTATTTAACTTGTTCAGCCTAAAAAGATGCAGTATACAGGAAAGAGTTTAAGATCTCCCACATTTCAAATTAAAACTTTCAGACATGAATTTTACGGAATTTTCTCATCGTAAATCTATAAATCATGAAGGATATATTTTTAATTGATGACAAAACATCCAAATATTTTATCAAGATTTTTATAAAATTTAGAACCTCAAGCAGCATCTCCCAGTGGAGACTGGGAGATGGTACAATATTCCTCTAAACCAAAGAGTGTGTAGTGTAATTCTGGTCAAATTGCCGATGAATTTCATTATATTCTTGAATGTAAAGAATTATTGATGTTTAGACATAAATATCTTGAGGATAAATACTGTTCAGCTCCAAATACTATTAAATTCTTATGCCTTGTACTAATGGTACAACTCTGAAAAAATTATGTTATTTTATTATTAAAATATACAGTCTGATATGATAGTCTGTCCTCCATAATTCTACTTTTTTCTTTCTTCATTGTATATTTTGTATATTTGTGCTCATTTACTATTTATTTACTACCTATCTAATCATTTATAAGACGTATCTCTGACTTTTGAACTGTATATACTGTTTGACATCTTGTACCATTTCATGGTTTGGGTGAATAAACTGAATTGAATTAAATCAGGAGATAATTGTAATCTGTAATGTGTATTAGAGCTTTCTATTCATAGGCTATCGGTCGTCCAATCTTATTCTATAATGAATTCTGAATGAACTAAACACTAATGCGCGCGCGTGAGAGAGAGAGAGAGAGTGAGAGAGAGAGAGAGATATGGGGTAATTGTTTGACAGAATTATTCATATTCGTAGGTATTGACAATATTGTAAAAGTGTATTCATTGTTAGATTTAAAGGTATACTCAAGAATGCCCCGTAAAATGAGAGTAAAACCTAATTGTACTAAAAGTTTGTACTCTGTTTGCAATAACAAACGGTCGAACAATTTGAAGAAAAAAATCCTATTGCTATGTATTGCCTGGACAACACAGTTCTTTAAATAAGTATGTTCATGTTATATCTGGATGTGATATATTCATTTTATTGGTAAAAATGCTTCAATTAGTCGTAAATAAAGTAACACATTCTAAGTAATTTTAACAAAACATCTACGTGTTTAAAGAATTTACACGGTAAAGCATTTAAATACGGGTTATGAATAATGCATGTACAACCCCCCCCCCCCCCCCCCCCCCCCCCCGAAAAAAAAAATCGATGATATTAATCTGAAATTCTTGAATAGTTTTTATTCTGAAAAAAAGAAAACAGTTGCAGTATCTTCTACATGTAAGTCTTTGTCTCAAGAATAGACAGATAGACAAAACAATAATAATAAGTTGAAAATCACACTCATGTATTTCAAGTTCTTTCATTTGAGCAAAACCATACTTTTTGCAGCCACAGACAACTAGACAATGAAAGGACGGCATCGTATTCCTCAGAAACAAAAAAAATGTTGTTCTCAATGTTTTTCTCAATGTTTTTAAACAGATAACTGCAAAAATGCATGCAATTTTTAAATGCGACTTTCAATCATTGAGAAAAGATACTAATTTTTAAAGTTACTACATGCAATTTAGCATCATTCCATATCAGGAAACAAGTACCGTTCTTTGTAGTTTGAAAGAACACGTTCTTCTGATCGCGTCTCTTCCATGTACACTCGGAAATCTCTCATGATGGCTGCCAGAGTCTTGCCGCGATCCACTGTTACTGATCTGGGTCTACCCTCCAGAAGTTTGTGGGATTCCTCGTGTCTCCGAGCGGACGGCGACCACGCCTGCAAAACCTTCCCGACTTCTCGGTCCAGAAACTGTCGAGAAGCCTTGATGGAACGCATTTCTTCCGGCAAGAACTTTTTCGGTCTCTCTGGTATTGGCTCCAAGTTTGCTGAGGCCTCTTGCAGCTGCATTATAAATCGGATTCGCCCGGGAGGCACAGGGTGGGTTTGCTTGTGGTTTTTAAACTGTTGCCTAAAGAATCCAGAAATGAAACCGGTCGATTTGTCTTGCTGTACCATTTGTTGATCAGGCTTGCTGCGATTTCCCTCTTTCATTGGTTGATCCATGTTATCTTGTGGGTTTATCCATAACCTTTCTCTCTTTGTCTGCTTATAAACGCTCTTCAGATCATGATATGGTTTTCTTGCTGGTTGTTGCGAGACAACAGAATCATGTTCAGTTTGTATCTCCTTCTGTCGCATAACAGAAACTGTTGGCGGAATGCTTGATTTCGATCTTATTGATATTTTCTTAGATTGTAACGAGGCCCCCTTTACAGACAGATCCATATTCCGGTTCATCGCCGGCTTTTTCTTAGAAAACGCAGGATACAACTTGCTCAATTCCTTTATTCCGCTCACCTTGTCTCCTGGCAGTGAAGATCTTGGTGGTATTGCTTCCGTTTGCAAATGGTCAGATGATCTATGATGGACACACTGAGAATTGCTCGGGGGATTATCAAACGATCTTTCCCGGCCAAAACCTGGTGCACTTTTCGGCGACTCGTCTCGTGGTCTGCTTCTAAGATGGGCTTTGTAACTCTCTTCAAACATTTCAAGATTTTTCTTGGTAAGTTTGTCTCTTTCTTCTTGGAATGGATCGAGCTTGGAGAATCTGTATTTCCTGTGAACACACGACAAAGCCAACATTCGTGCGTACTCTTCCTTTACCCTATCCACCTCTCTCTTCGTCTTGTTCTTCATGGTGTTTTGTTGTGACTGCATTTCTATGATTTCGTTAGAAAACCGCTTTCTTTCTCTTTCGTTATGAAAATGCACTTCCCAGGTAGATTTTCTGCTCATTACCAAATCACTTATGTAATTCTTTTGCCAGTCGCTCCAACTGAGTTTAGAGGCATATTCTCGTTTAAATACAGGGCGCTTTGGAAGAGTGTATCGCAAATCATTGTGTGTCCCATGACTTGGATTTTGAGAATTTGGAGGTTCTGTACTCATGGGATTCTGTGTTTCGTTGATTTGGATCAGGATTTCTTTTTCGAAATGTAGCACTGAACACGCGACAAAATAAAAATGCCCATAACAAGTAAGAAATGTCCTGTAAATAGAGCGTCAGTATACCGTTATATGATTAAAATCAACCCGTGTTCAGAATATACTGTTATTAGCTCTATGGAACAATAAGAAATCCATAATAACAGCCACTTATTTTTTTGTTGACTATTCTTCAGAAATTTTAAAAATGATTACTGGCATTCATTAGAGTAAAAACTACGTACTCTAATTAGGATTGTATCTACATGTTAACGTTACAATAGAGACCCAGATGGCACAGATTGCAAATACATTCCATCTGGTAATTATTACTTTTCATGCTCTATATATATATTCATTTTCATGGCCGTTATGAGCTCTTTAAGTATTTAAAGCAAAGGGGAAACATTGTTTTTGTGATTCTGGACTGCAAACTAACATTTACTTCACAGGAAATGAAGACAATGTTAAATACATGAAGGTTTATATAACCAACAGAAAAAACCAATATACCCCCACTCCCCCCCCCCCCCCCCCCCCCCCCCCCCCCGAAAAAAACACCAAACAAACAAACAAACTAAAAACTCTTCTAAATGAATTTTTCAATTAAAACAATGGTGCGAATTCAAAAAATCTGTCCTCAGTTATTTGTTTCAGTATACTTTGAAAGATTCTTGTCTTAAACACAATTAGGTAATTTTGTTGTTCCTATTTTGGAAAAAAACTGAATTTTTATTTTCTACTAATCGAAGCCTTGTTTTGTCTTTTTATTGCGGAGGTCGCGTTTAACGCAACACGCTCTCGTTTGTTTTACATTCACTGTGGTTAAGTTCAAGATATTGAAGTAATGTTTGATGTACTGCGTGTAAGTTGCTGGTATCTGTGACAAACCTTTAAGTTAGTAGATCAATGTAATAACTATTAGTACTAGATCGATACTTATAATGGATATTTGATGAAGGTAACTTTTCTGAAATATACTAGTACCTTAATGTTTGTGTATTTGTATATTCAGCTAAAAAATCGTGAGAAGCAAAATAAAATGTGCACCCCCCTCTCAAAAAAAGAACCCCAGAAAACCCCAACCTCTATTAGATTAAGATATTCATGACGTTTTAATGCCAGATTTATGGCTGCTTTGTCAATTCACAGCAAGTGATTACAATCTTTATTGATGGGTCGTCATGACAAGACCTTCCCCGGGGGGACAGAGAGAAATCAAATTGTTTTAATTATTGATTAGATAAACTACTGTTGTAATAATCTAAAGTGCTTAATTTCTACAGAAGAGAGGACAGTACAATATTGGACAGTCACTAACTAAACGGGTATGTGTTATTTCTTTGTTAAAATACATTTTGTTAAAAGTTGACCACCAGTTTGCATGGGTTTGTATATTGGCCTGTGTTTTAATATGATAAGGTTGATACATGTAATTCTTTCAGTGTATCAAAAAGTCACTTGGCATAGCGTATTGCAATTCTTTATTACAATTAAAAAGAAATAGTCTCTCACAAAATATCATTTTTTAGAAAATTTCTTGAAGTCGTTTCAGTCTGCTTGGGCCATGTTCTGTAGTTGGATAGTACGGACACATTGGATTGCATTTTATGTAGTGATGACGTCACAGGAATCCTCTAACGCGGAAACAACAACGACTGGTAACATTTGTTACAGGACTTCATCATTTTTTACTGCTATTGAATACCTAGAAATAAAAGCAACGTCAAAATAATAATTGATATTTAAGCATTGAATCATTATTTTTTGAAAGATGTGGTCTCGTAACTGCAACGGTGTGTGCATACAAATTGAATAACGCGCGCTAGCGCGTTATGAAAATTTGTTTGCACACACCGTTGCAGTTATGAGACCACATCTTTCAAAAAATAATTATTCAATGCTTATATTTACGTTTTTTAAATTTTATTCCCTTTCGGCAATTAAGATTTATCTTCCAAAATCTCTGCATTATTCTACGAGTAATGCGCAATTAACGGAAGAGCCATTGGAACAGCTGAATTATGCTGACAAAAATAGTGCACTGCGCTATAAATTCTGAGTACACAATTTTATTTTTTAATCTGTTATTTAATGAATATAACCTTTGGTATAATAATAAATAAATAAATTGATTTCATTTAATTGTTAAATATTATTTACATCAATGAAATGTTAATCAGCGTAAGTATAATATCAGGTCGTGATCCGGTTTGAAGTCGCGAGGAGAGTCAGTCATGTTCTTCGAGAAATACTGAAAGAAGATTGTATTCATACGCACCAGATTTGGTGATTGGGTCTTCTGTGTTATGCGTAAATATCACTCAAATCAATCAATGCAATTTAATAGGGGGAAAGAAAGTGAATGTAAATATTAAGATTATAGAACAATAGAAAATCGAGGTACAATGTATTTATACAGTAATAACTGCTCTAAATAGGAATTTCACTTCTCCTAATTCACATAGATCATCCTTAAAATGATTTTTTTTAAAATCACGAGTCATGAAATTCAGCATTGCACGTCAACTACACATGGACTAGACTGTTTAGTTTTAACCCTAGCTGTTAAAGTTTACCAGCATTTACAGTGGTAACATTGACATCAACTGAGAAATTACGCATATATCTGATCACTTATCGATGGATACTTATTTGAATCACACTATTTATTTCAGTGGATTGCGATTTTTCCAACGACATGTGCGGTTGGAGGAGTGTGAAGGAGCACGCACGTGGTGACGAGATAAAGCTGTTATGTGGGCGGGGCGGGAACGCCTCAGACTGTCTTCCGTCCACCAAATACTTCATAGGAACCTGGTCCAGACTCAGCAGTGGGGATATAGCGGAGGGAGAAATTACGGCGGGTAAGGATCGAAAATCATTAAAGGGGCATGGTCACGATTTTGGTCAAATTCTATTTTTCTGTGTTTATTATTTCCAATGCTTTAGGAATGCATGTCTAGTGATCAAATAAAAGTTGAGAGTCAGTCGCAGAGTTATATGCAAGATACAGATCGAGCTCACAATTCATTGTCATGTAAACAAGGCTCGTGCCTGTTTTTGTTTACATAGGTTCAATGTACCAGTTAAAAATCTTTTTCAAGCTGATTTGTCTATCTTCTTATTCATTTTGAGCATAAATATTTACATTTGCAAATATGTTTCCTTATATGAACCTATAGAAAAGCGAAAACGTTCAATATAGGATTGACTGTATAATTTTTTTTGTTCATCGAGAAATGAATCTAAAAACCGCATCGCAAACTTTATGAAAGCCGAAGGCTTTCATAAAAAAGTTTGCGATGCGGTTTTTAGATTCATTTCTCGATGAGCAAAAAAAATTATACTGTCAATGCTTATAATTCAATTTTAAACACAAATAATGTTTATTTAAGCTAAATTAATTGTAAATAACAAGAATCAACAAGAAACAAACAAGTACATGTTATTAACACGCGGAGTGATTTTATTTAGGACATAATGATTTGAACACGTTGATTACTCTAGCTCCGGATGTACATTAACATTGATCGAAGTGTTGTAAAAAACAGAATTGTTGATAAATGATTTGGATGATAATTTTGTATTTTGTTCTTTGAACATTGATTGCTGAAGCATGTTTGTGCTCTGGTCGTCCGGAACACCGCTGGGCCCTGCACCGCCATTGCTCGCTAACGCCAGATTGGAAAATGTTTTACTGATTGCGATTTTTTGGTTTACCTGTGCATTTGCTGGCATAACTATGATAGTAATTCTTTTCTATGCCCGCTCATGAACATGATATGACGGAGTTCTACCCTGCCTCGCAAAGTGTCTCTGAGGCAGTATGCCGTGTACTATTGTTTACCTTTTGCATTCCGAGATATGTCGCACATAAATTTTGAAAATTGGTATTTTTTCACTGGTTTTTCTAAATAGCAGATATCCTCGTTGATATTATTAATCGCTTCTTTTGTGCAGTGATTAAGCAAAGCAATTTTTAGCAGACGTTTATGTATATTTCATCTATTGCGCATTTGCCACAAAAAATTTTTAGAGTTATCCTTCTTTGTGGAGTTATCATTCTTGACATTATCTAGATTATATTTGCCTTTAATTAGAAGATTTAAGAAAATAGATTAAACAAATTTACTCAATATATAAAATTATAAAATAATCATTATAAATAATTTGTTAAAATGTCAATTTTTTCAATTTTTGACAAAAAAATTTAAAAATCTACTAAGGCTTATGCAAATTTGATACACTACTTATTCATCTGTTTTGTTTTTGTACGGTATATATATTATTCGATAACATCTCATATACGATGCGTAGCATTTCGGTTAGCGGTGTCCGTGTGTGAAAAGAAATTCTAAAATCCAACATTCATCGGAAAATGAATGAAAAATTGGTCTACAGTGAGAGATGGGGGAAAAACAATGAAAGGAAGAAAAATTGAATTATTTCTGTATGAACGTTTTCGTGACGTCACAATGATCATAGCACGCGCTAATCGCTTGTCGCTTGGATTATTGTAAACATAAAATCTCGGTTATTTTAACAGTTCTGAACGATTTCTCTTTTTCAAACGTAAATATAAGTAATAAACAGCAATGTTAAAAAGTTCACGGGGATATGAAGTTTGTTGGTACGTGATCAAATCTACTGAGAAGCCCTTCGGGCTTCACAGGATTAGATCACGTGACCAACCAACTTCATATCCCGGTGAACTTTTTAAATTGCTGTTTATTTCTTAAATAAACAGTTCCTAACGTTTAAGGAAATATAGGACAGTGATCACGTGACTATCATTGCAATGATGCTTTGATGTGCTAACTGTATTATGACGTCATAATTGATTTGATTGTATGATGCTATGATGTTATTTATCCATTATGACGTCAACCATGATTAAATAGATCTTTTTCCCGTACTTTAGGGCTCTAAAGTAGTCATTGTCACAACATTTTTAATTTTAGAAATGTAAATGTACAAATTCATAAGCGTTTAATATAATCAAATATATATTCTGATTATAATTCTGTTCGTGTTAATTATTAAATCTAAAGAATGTATTACTCTTTTGATGGTTCAAAACAGAAATTGTCACAAAA
>WFKH01003881.1:25406521-25425997 GCA_016163765.1 Magallana hongkongensis | reverse complement strand
AGAGAGAGAGAGAGAGAGAGAGAGAGAGAGAGAGAGAGAGAGAGAGAAACGAAACGAAATCTACCGAAACGAAACGAAACCTTCCGAAACGAAACAAAATCAAATCGAAACGAAACGAAATCAAAACGAAACCTGCCGAAACGAAACGAAACAAAACGAAATCGAGCAAAATTAAATATATATATAACCATAATGATTTAAAATATATTTTATAGTGTATATTTTAGATGTTACGAAACGCAGCAAAAGTTAAAAAAAATTGCGCGTATGTAAACGTGTGGATTCGTAAATATGGATTACACTTTTAAATAGATATCGCTCCTTTTAGTGCAAAACAACACATTAGACTGAGTCTATATATTTAACCCAAATTATCACTTTCGGGTTTGTTAATATAATCCATTTGTATGTATATTTGTATACTCAAAATCGGATTTTACTGGTGACTCCTGGTCTGCGTTTGTCTAACACCAAACTATGTCATAGATCATATTAAGTAAAATTTACCTGATTAAGAAGGGGACGGAGCGAGCGCGGCCACCCCTTCTTAATCAGTTAATCGCGTAAATCTTATTTAATATGATCTTGCTTACTTAGAACATAAACCACTTTTTTATTGGATAAACAAAAGTTCTGCCCCAATCAAATATTATCTCTCTTTTGTTTAGGGCTCTCTAAGTTGTCAATCAGGTACCGTCAATCGGAATGTGACGTCGCTGTGAACTTCGAGAAATTCTTAACGATTAAAAACATTACTTATAGATAGAATAATTAGTGACTGCTGATTGGATGCAAAAGTGGGTTATGTTCTACATCAGATTACGCACTTTTCAGGCCCGTAGCATCGTTTTTGAAAGTGGGGGTGGGGGGTGGCAGACTGATCCAAAAAATCTTGACAAGCAAAGAAAAAAAAAAGGAAAATGACTCCATCTTTATTCACTTTTTAACATGCAAGGAAAATGTTCGCTGCCAGAGGGGGGGGGGGGGGGGGGCGGGGGGGGCGCACACTACCCTGATGCTACGTGCCTGCTTTCATAAACAGTAAATTAAAAGTGGAGGAGAAGAAATAATACGGTAAAATCGAAATTATAATTCAGTTTTTAGCAGTGATAAGACTTTCAGATGACCGGTCTATTGCATAATTTCAAATCTCTCCATCTCTCTCTCTCTCTCTCTCACTCACTCTCTCTCTCTGCTTCATTTTTGACTACTTATATTTTAATTTCAATGTAAAGAAAATAGTTATTGATCTTTTTTTTCTTAAATTCATAACCATTTTACCAAAATGAAGTAACAAAGCGATAACGTTCTCAAATTTTAATTTTTTCTGCTTAAACATCAACTCCAATGTGGAGCAACTTTGCTTTTACCTCTTCCGGTATAATTGATATCGACTCTTTGGAAATAGCATATCTTTTTTAAAATCTGGGAATTTTTGCCTCAAACAGACATTTAACAAATGAAAATAGGCATGTTGCCACTTTTTCTTTTTTTCTCCCATATATGCGTTCGCGATTTTATATTCTCGCGATTTGATGCAAAACCGTTGAATCACGGAATTAAGTACTCGCGTAAAATAAGGAATCTTCACCAACGAAAACATAGCCCTTGAAAAGGGGAATGATCCTTCTCGGAACTACCTCTCAAAAAGCTGGACCCGACAGTGATCTAAAGTATGATAAATGGGCTTTGTATAATTGATCACACAATGATAATATGTATAAATAACAGTAATGCACTTTATTTCATTAAACTCAATATGTACAGTTTTTTGGGGTTTTTTTCTCACAAATAATGTTTAAAAACATTCGCAATCCAACAGTATAGTAACTTTATTTCGTATATAACAACACCATTTCGATCCGCAAATAAACAAGCTTTTACATGTAACACATCAATTTTGAGAAATTTTTGTATTTAGATGATTAAGAGCAAAAAATAAGAGTAAGGCATAATAATGTAATAGGGAATACTACGCATATTTTGAAATAAATTTTTTGAAATTAAATAGTATGCTCGAGCATATATTTGCAGCTGGCATCTGATTTACAGTATATATGCACGTATAAATAAAATACGGCACTAGAGAAGGAAGCCTTTACCGATGTCAAAATTTATATAACAAGTGCTTGAACTATGTAAATTTTATATGAAGTAAAGAATAATCCTTACACATTATATATATAATTATATGTAATACCTTTCATGATTTCAAAAATATTATGATAGTTTCGTTTCGGTAGGTTTCGTTTCATTTCGTTTTGATTTCGTTTCGTTTCGTTTCTTCTCGTTTTGGTAGGTTTCGTTTCGATAGATTTTGTTTCGTTTCGGTAGATTTCGTTTCGTTTCATTTCGTTTCTATTTCGTTTCGCACTTTACAGGTACCCTTAAACTCACAGATATGCATGCAATTTTTTGATTCCGATCTAAAAAGATATTTAAAAAACCCGCATATGTAGATTAATATAATGCAATAAATGATAGGGAAAACGAGAAGATCATCGATGTTCTGATGAATTCAGTTAAACGGTTAAGCGTTTTGGTTATAATTTATATCCCATGGTGTTGTACATGTAAACTTACCGATAATCCTAGCTTGGGTTTTGTTTTAAAGTTGGAGCTTGTATAATTTTAGGAATGGTGACTTTCTCTGGAGAAGAAGTACCGAGTGACGCATACGCCTGGATCATAGTTCTCGTGCTTCCTGTTAATTCGGCCCTGAACCCCGTCCTCTACACAATGACTGCTGTCATCAGACAAAAGGTACCATACATTCATTAAAACTTCGCGGTGACCGAATGTTTGTGCATGGGTTAAGGTATTCCTCACCACATAATCCACATCAATTTAAAAAAAAAAACTTGAAATTACCATATTTTATCGTGATTGATTTTTAGACTACATAAGAATTATTTAGAGTACATAAGATAAGAGTTTACAAGTTTACAGTTACAGTAGCTTATCTAAATACTTTTCATTGAGTGCACTCTAAAACAGCTATTAGATCATTTTAAATAAAATTTAAATTTGATCAAAAGTATTGAATAAGCTTCCGACGAACCTCTGAATACAATTGTCAAAAAGAATTAAAAACTCTTTAATCATGAAATTCCATTTTGTTAAACATGCATATTCATGTACATGATTGCATGGACGATTCTACATATGGATTTTTATAACGGTATTCGGTTATATATTCAGTTTTATAGATTGAAAATTATATCCCCTATTTTTAATTAAACCATTTTCTTACGTTATTGACATCCATTTATGTTGCAAAGGTACGACGTATGAAAACCACTTCATTTTCTTCGTCTAAGAATTATACATGTATATGTATAATCTTTTTCCAAAGAAGATGATAACAACGTTAATCATATTATCTACACTGTTAGAGCAGAACTTTAACTATAAAAAATATTAGACATGTACATTGATTTGTAACTTGATCTGTCTTATCATTTTAATTATATTTTGATAGAGGCAATCTCACATTCATCGACTGAATCAAGAAAACCTGACCCTAAGAAAACAGTTGGACACATTGAGGGTGAGACTATATTTGTGCAAAGTTTGAAAAAAATTGCCAATGCACGCCATTGATGTTCACAATTTCCTTGTGTTTTCATTTTCTTTATTTTTTTTAGAGTTCTATCTCATCGGTTTCAACAAAGCATTAGAAACACATCGGACTACAGAGTATTTTCTTTGCGTATTGATGCTGTATGTATAGGGATTTATTAAGTGTACACTGCTGATGATAAACCAGTACCTTATACACTTACACATAAGCAAACATTCTCCATCTCTATAGAATGCCTACATACCATTGTAAAACGTCGTTTTTATTTATCTATAAAGTACATGAATAAAGAACAAATGATTTCATATTTATGACGAACATTCTTCTCTATTTAAGGGACATTATCACGATTTAGGTCAACAATTGTTTTTCCGTTTTCAATCTTCACAATGCTTTAGTAAGGCATTTCTAATGGTCAATCAAAAATTTGAGTTTCTGTCGTCGAGTTATAAGAGAGATACATAGCTCACAGTTCTATGTTATGGAACCAAGACTCGTATCATAATTAAGTTGGAAACGGAAGACCTTATAGTGATTGTAATGTTTTTTCTTTCTTATTTTCCCCCCTTTTTTGTCTGCAGAATTTATGGAAATGAAATTTTCAGGTATGATAGAGAATGATAATATCTCGAGGAGTGTTTTTCATTTTTTTAAAATTCATTTCCGGTCGTCCGTTTCCTGTCCCACGACCAAAAAGATTGTCACCTGGAGATCTCAGAAACGAAAAAGACTTTCACGTCCAAGCTTTGAGGGATGATAGACCTATATGTGTAGATATGTTTTAACTTTATTGTTTTGTTCGTCGTAACTTCCGGTCGTCACCGGAAGTAATTTAAAAGTTAATTTTTTCACGTATTTAATTTATTTTACAAAGAATGAATATATAAATATAAATCCTTATATATGTCATCTATGCGATGTTAAATCAAAAACAATATTCTACTTCTTGTGAGATATATCAGATATCTCATGTAGCTTTTTTAAAACAAATTTTGTACCCGCGAGATCTCAGAAACTGTAAGTGATCAAGACACGAAACTTTCATGGATGATAGACATTTGATTGAAGATGTGTTTTAACGGTTTCATATTGTCGACCGTCACTTCCGGTCCACACCGGAAGGGTTCAAACAAATCAAGCTCTTAATTTGTTAAACTGTTTTTCTTTGATAATTTTAGAAATAATAATGTACGATAGGCAAGTACACAATAATATTGAATTTATTTTTCATTCAACACTTCCGTTTGTCCGTTTCCTGTCCCCAGACAAAAAACTTTATTTTGACAAGATCTCAAATACAGTAACGACTTGAACAACAAAACATTGTGGGTTGATAGACCTATGTATGTACATATGTATGTACATGTTTTTACACTATTTTGTTTTATCCGGCGTAACTTCCGGTCGTCACAGGAAGTACTCCAAAATTTGATTTTTTAAAAATATTTTGGTTATTTTGCATGGAAGTAACATTTTTGCAAAAGAAATACAAAGGGTCATCTACACATGGTAAAATAAACGAATAAAATCTACTTCCGGTGAGACATCTCAAATATCTCAGGTAACTTTCTTTTATAAATTTTTTGTACCCGCGAGATCTAAGAAACTGTAAAAGATCAAGATACAAAACTTATATGGATGATAGACATATGATTGAACTTGTGTTTAACGAGTTTCATTTGGTTGTCCGTCACTTCCAGTTCTCACCGGAAGCGTTCAAGCAAAAAAAGTTTTTTTTAAAAGATTAGATTTTTTAAACATTTTACTCAGTGTGATAAACAATAACGTACCGTATGTAAATGTACTCAAAATATCTATTTTTAATTTCTTTAATCACTTCCGTTTGTCCGTTTCCAGTCCCGAGACACGAAATCTCATAACTAACAAAAACTTGAACATCCAGACTTTGAGGAAAGGCAAACCAATGTATGAAGATATGTTTACTATGCTCCGTCTGATCCGGCATAATTTCCGGTCGTCTCAGAAAGTACTCAAAAATTGACTTTTTGTTTTGTTTTACTTAGAAATAATTACTAGGAAATTCCTTTACAGTATATATATATATATAGTACAGTGGTCAGCGACTGGCTCTATTGAAATGACTGTAAGTTGAAAATGATGTAGATCTGAAGGATTGTGTTTTTACCTTCTGAAAGGTATTTAATTGCATCATCTACGAAATTGTGCTAAGCGTAATAGCACTGTGCTACAATATACATTACGGACCTCTAAAAAGATAGAGGTAGGATCAGGTGACTAGGAGGAGTGAGCATCCTCTGCTGACCGGTCACACCCGCCGTGTGCTCATTGTATTAGATACATGTATATTTAAACAATAAAATGCGTTCTTTCGTGATTCTTGCGGGATATGAAGGTTGCGACATTGCAGGAAAAATACGTAACCCACGTTAGTGGGTTATGTAATTTTTTCTGCAATGATCGCCACCTTTATAATCCGCTTGAATCGTCAAAGAAAGCATTTTATTGTTTATATTTACATCTTTCTTTTAATAAATTGATTGTAAAAAGGAAGTAAAATTTACTAAATTACTGTTAGTGTACATCAGTACGTTAGCTAAAAGAAACAGCCAAATCGTCTCCTATTAGAATTTGAGTCTGACATCATCATGATTATTTCGTGCAGTCCGTGATTTTTCTTAGGTCGCTGAAGGTTTCATCCAATCGATACACGTGGCGTGTAGATTTCAGTCCAGTCAGTATCTTTAGAGCTATGAATTAAAAATAGGCTTTCGTAAGAAATAGAGGGAATCGTACTCGGTTGATATAAATATAAAACTTTAAATCATAAAATTATTTTAAATACTACTTGAAAAATTTAACGCATGCTATTAAGATGATATTTTCTGTAATGGATATGCATACATATATTTACATTTCTTGCATTCATTTAAGAAATTAAAGTGCAAGAAGAAACTTATGTGATCTTATCTTCTTATAAGAACTACATTCTGTGTATACTTAGTCGTTCCCGGAAAGAACTTTTGTAAAGTTGTAAAGAGTAAGAGAAAATACCAGTAGAATTTCTTTTTTAACATTTATTGCCAGGACATGCAATTGATACTTGACCTTATACTTGTTTTATGTAGGTTTGATATGCATTGATTAGATTTTTTTCAATTTTGAGTGTATACTGTACCCACTATTCGTCATGGCTTTTTTGCCAAATGATATACACTTATATAATATGATTTTAAACGGCGATGTACAGTTAGTGCAAGATCATAATCTTGTTTTCATGTAGATTTGAGATGTATGTATTTGCTTGTGTACCATACCAACTATTAATTATAGCGTCAAATGGTGCACACTGTATGGTCTTAAACGGTGATGATCTAAACAAAGCATTGTATCTAAGCATTATATCTGACTCCTAGCAATTTAACCACAGTCACTTTATGTTTGCTCAGTGATCTTCAATTCTTCAAATAAAAAAATTAGTAAAAATAATATGCATTATCTAGACATTATAAAGGTAATGCTAAACATGAGTCTTTAAAATCTTGCAAAAGGACAATGTATTATGGAAAATAACCATATACATATATGTCTAAAATATACAAAACAAAATGACTTGATAATGTTTTGCAGACATAAGTACTTGTAATAACACACATGCATTTGGAGAAACCGTCCAAAATTCTTTTTAAAAAAGGAATCCGATAACCATGAAAAAAAGTAGAAATTAACTTTAATGCGAAGAACAGCATTGACATTGTATAAAGGTGGATCGCTACTTCGCCACAACATGTCTGCCATCCGTTTAAAAGGCCATTTTGTTTCGGATTGATACAATCTGTCGGCACTAATGGAGTTATGAATGCAACAGGAAAAATCTTTTGCAGAAATCAGCGACTTTATTTATCCTGAGAAAATATACGAAGGCTCTTTTGTGCTATGACTATGTTGTTTCACGTTTGCATTAATTATGCAATTCATAATGGAACGCGAATCAATATATTTATGGCACAAAAGAGCCTCTGTTTAAAAAGGAACGTTAAAAACAATGTAACATTAGGGAATAAAAAAATATTCACTTTGTAATTGGTTTACTGTTATAAAAAAAACTTATGACTAAATATTCTAAACATTTTTAAAAATTTATTTTCACTTTAAGGATAAGGAGTAAATGCCTTGATTTAATGGTTTAAAACCTTTATTTCTTTATATCTATGTGTTTTTGCCGAAACGTCACTTTCTTGAATAAACATAATTGTCCACTGTTAAAATCAAGTGCTCCCACAAAAGTCCACTTGCTATAAATATGAACCTCGTTTTCATTTGGAATGTAACATTAAAAAATGTTTATTATCGCTGTTTGTGCTTTTGCGTTGAGCTATGAGCAACTGTTTTCAAATTTTACATAACAAGAAAAGCTTTTTTTTTATAGCTGCAGATTAAGATAAGATACACAATAAAAATGTTTGTTTTATATGCTATAAATTATATGCTGATCAAGTTTATGGCTTGCACTATAAAATCCATGAAAAGCTCAAAATGAGTCACTGTCATTGATTGACAACGCTTTGAAAAGTTTGAAGTTTTATACTCTAGACTTTGGAAAGTACGAGGGTTGATCGGAAATTATTTATTAATTTATTTTTTATTATTTATTTTTTTAAATTTAGACAATTAAAACGCAAAAACTGCCTGTTACCCTTTTCCCCACCTTCAGATGGCGACAGGAGTACATGTATAAAATATCTGATACCTTTAAACAAGCTTATTTCAGGAATAAGGAATCATTCTTTGAGTATTATGAGGTGATGATTTTGGTCGGGGCGTGATCAAATCCAATAAAGCCCGAAGGGGTATATAATTTTCAGCAATTGTACGATTAAATATTTGAATGTAAATAAGCAAACCCCGCTTGCACCTCAATTATACGTCATTTGAATTTAATGGACTGTATAGTACAAAATCAATTCGTTGTGTTATCACAGGCAAAGACATTGAAAAATGCAAATATATTAAAATAATCTTATATTTTTATTGAGTTAACAAATTGTAATAATTCAATATTCAAGATTTTAATATACTCATTCCCTCATCCAATGTTATAACATACTCTTAGAACTAGAGCACTGATCTAAATTTAATATTTAGAATTGTAATTTAAAAATAGCATTCAATTGAAGCAAAATGCGTGAATTAAGAAAACTAAGCAAAAATTCTCTAAATTTTCTAATGTAGTGACAAGAAAAAACATCAGAATCAGGATTTTCTTTATTACATAATGCAAAGGTTACAAAGACACAGAAATATCAGAGAAAAATTACTACAATTTTTGGTACTTAATATTTGATATTTTGATAGATAAAATAATGGTGTATTTCAATCCTTGAAATGTCTCAACTTTCGTAAATAATTGTGGTTCAATTTTCATGGGGTTCAAATTTTCTGTACCAGCATTAAAATTGTTAAAAAATGAACCTGAAAGGCCATATAATACACATATATAGGTTTACATAATTCTGTAAAATCAACCCCCTCTTCTACACACACATACATATTTATGTAAGCCTATAGTATATCGGGTATTCATATAGTGACAGTTTAAGGGTCTAGACTGCCTATTCTATCACAAGGATTTTATTAATTATGACCCCCCCCCCCAAAAAAAAAGGGGGGGGGGGTTATAGTATAGTAGGGGAGAAGGGAGCTAACAAGCCACCATTGATATCTCGGCACCTTGCTTTAAACTCTGAAAACTTTTATATAAATCCCAATAAATTAATAAATGTTTTTTTTCTGTCGAAAGGCAAAATGTTATTTTGCGTTGAATGTATAATGCAATTATTTACCTGACGTCACATCATTTTTTAATTTTTTTTTGAACTTCCAATAAGTGTGCCGCCCTACGCCTTTTAACCCATGCACTTTCCGTTTATTTCCTTAATTTTATGCATCTGTCATCCGTCACAATTTATTTTAGTGTGCCGTTTTAATCATAATTGCTTTAGGTCGTCCTCAAAGTATTTGAATGTTTGTTAAACGTCAGTGATGAGGGATTGAATTCATTTTCACCAGCTTATAACCTTAAAGTTCAATCGGGTCCATAGTGATTTGATACATTCAATATTGAGGACGACCAGGGACAACTTTAAAACGGCATCTTAAGATAAAAGCCAACGTATGACAGATGCGTAAAAAACAAAGATTTGAACGAAAGTTGAAAGGAAAGGTGTAAGGCTAACGACGGCAACCTATTTCTCGGAGGTTCGAATATTTTCAAAAATCTTCCGTGAACTCAGGTAAGCGATATTTTTTAAGTCAACACAGAACAACATCCTTCCTTTCGAATAAAAAACACGTTTATTAAATTATTGTGAATTATACCATAGTTTTGAGAGTTTGAAGCGATGTACCGAGAAATCACTGGCGGGATGACAATCAGTTTCAAAATGATGCAGTTTATGTCGTATTTAAATAATATAACTCTCACGAGTTGTTCTTTATGTGTAAATTGTTGAACTACGCTCATGAAAAATTTCTTAAATCGAGAAACGGTTTATCAAGTTATGTTAAATTATGACATTGAACTCAATAAGGTTATGATAATCATTTATCGTACTTAAAAGCAAAAGTATTGCGAATAAACTCTGAAGAATTTTTTTTCAAAGTGCGTTTATATCGATACTATCAACACACTTAGAAATAAAATTATTTTATTTAAAGTGCTTTGATTGGTCACAAAATTAACGCAATTTGAAAATTTTGTTGTTGCTCAAATTGAATCAGATCCCTGTGAATTCTATATAATCACGCACTGCTAGTTATCCAAGCATATTAAATATACAGGCTTGACTATTTGTCATGCGCAGATCCCTTCCTCGTAGATATTTTAAGTTTATATTATTCCGATAGTGAACTTATCAAAAATTGAACCCATCACCCGGTAAACACATATATTCGTTGGACACCCCGAGAGCATTTTCAGGATCCGTGCATACTTTCCTTCATATACACAATGAGGAAAGGGTGTGTCTGTGGGAAGGGGTAAATATTTAAATACTTGATTGTTTTAAAAATCTAGCGACCATTGAGATAAAAATTGTTCAACATCAACAAATTTTTTTTAAAAAGTTTCGTGATATCATCTTTTTGTAGCCGGATGGAGAATCGTATTTGATGTCTAATTGACTGTATTCTAAAAAAAATCATAGCAAGACAAAATAGGAATTTTATTGGACAGGATTTTATGCCACTCATAATGTTTCACTGCCTTACAGCATTACAAGTTCATGTAATATATATATAAGCTTATAATTACAAGATTTCACCTATTTATGATGCAAAACAAGCTACACTTTTATTTTGAAATAATACAATGAGTTTGGGGACTTTAATTGATCTGTGTAAAACATAGCTTTACAAAGGATGTAAAAGAAACACGATGTCTTACATTCCAGTCATTTAACAGAAGAACTATTATGTATTTTGTACTTTGGCTGCCAAAATTTAGTCCTATGTTTACCCGCACGTGTAGGTTAGAAGAAATTGTTGTTAAAAAAAACCAAACCCATATGTTTAATAACTCGGGTTTTGCATTTTTTCTGCACTGTCACTACCTTCATATCAGGCACGAGTCTCCAAAACAGCACTTTATTGTTTAAATTATGAAACTTTTAATCAAAGCGATAAATTACAAGTTAATGTATTAATGTTTAGTAAAATGTATTATCAATTTGATAAATCGATCGAACCTCCCACTCCCCCACCCCCGGAAAATAAGATATTATACCACGATTCACAATGATAATTACTTGATTGCACGTGGGCGATTCCTTTAAATTTCTGTCAACATGCTGAAATCTGGTATATAGATCCAAATGCTAATTTTGTAAACCGACTTCAGTTGGAACTAACGAAAATTCATATTCAAACTCTTGTATTATGTATATGTCCAAACTCTTGTATTATATATATATGTCTGAAAATGTGTAGAAAATACAGTTCAAGATCGATTTCCAACATTTTTTTCAAAACTTTTAGACGTGAAATTTTCCAGTTTTAATCTACATAGTATAAAATCATTTCATCAGAGTTGCATTACGATTTCGTTTCTTAGTGCTCTGTAATGTGTATGATTCATAGGCAATAAGACGTCCAATCTTATTTTAAAATAATTTCTGGAAAAAAAACCCACACCACGTGCGAATGTGAGAGAAAGAAAGAACTGGAGTGAAAAAAGAGAGGTAATTGTCTAAATGAAAAATTCATACCTTCATCATTTGATTATGTATTGTCAATTATGTTAATGTAATTGTTAGATTTAAAGGTCTTCAAGAATGCCCATTAAAAGTAGGCTGAAAGCGAATTGTACCAAACGTTTCCCTGTTTGTATTGACAAACGGTCATACGATTGAAACATTATAGTTATATATATACATCCACTTAGTGTGATTGCCTTTATTTCTTACGAAAATTTATTGTAATTCAAAGCTCTAAAGAAACTGGCAGAACTAAAATCTACACGCTCCAGTTCTAAATAGAGCAAAACTCGTTTACAGCAAATATCACTGGAAAAGACTTCGTTTTACCCGTAATTTCTAATACATTTTTGTTTTATTTTATACACTATTGTTGTTCTTTTGCCAGTCGCTCTAGGCACTTTAAAATAGTGTATCGCGAATCGTACATGAATAGAAAACCACACCCTCTATAAGCTCTTCATATATTTGAATTAAAAATGACAACATTTTTTCGTAATATTGGACGTCAAACTTTTATTTATTTAGCAGGTGAAATGAATTTTTAAAACATGAAGATATTACATAGAACACCAATACCCATTTACAATAAATAAATTTTAAAAAATTTGAAAATTAGTTCTCCAGCTGCAACAATAGTGCATATAGAATCCGTTTTCATTCCGTTAGTTTTTAGCCGGCTGATTGCGTAAGCAATGGCCAGGCTATAGTTACGGTGCACGAAAGCAACAATCGTTGAAATCATTCTCCGCACAAAAAATGTAGTTCCAACTTAAAAGAGAACGTTGAATGTATAGCATGCCATTTGGTCATTTTCAGTTTACACCTGATATACTGAAACATCACACGATTCTTTTCTTCTCTGTAATATTCTAAATACTGCGAGTTTGCAATGTAAAGTTGCTGATGGCGGAATACATTATTTACACTTGCAGCCTAGATAATCCTGTTTTCAAGCTGAGAGTGCATAGTTAAACTTTTGTTCTATTTCATTGCAAATGAACTTGGACTCATTGGAATAATTTTGATTCAGGTACTTGTATTGGGTAAAATTACTTGTAGCAATAAAGCTCAAAGTTGGGCAATATTAATAAGGTGTTTCTTTTGGAAATGCTTATATATTACAGATATGGAAAAATTTGGTTGACAAAAAAATTGTTGCGGAAAAAAGAGCGTAACTATGCAAGAGTTAATCTTACTTGGAGTGATAAATATCTGACCTTCTCACGATTTGTTAAATTTATGATATTAATAAAAGTATGTATAAACGAGCTTATAAACTTATTACTCAATAACTCATGACTTATAAACTTATGACTCAATGTGTCTAGTTAGTCTGTTATAATGTCATATCATGAAACCGTTTTCAATACACATCAACTGAGCCCGGATATCTGAACTTTGAGTACTTTGATTTAAATTTGTTTCTTTCGCGGGAACATATTCGTAACCGTTGCTGTCACAAAAGCAAAGAATTTGGAAAATTGGAAAAATAAAGGTAACTTAAAGGTATTTAAAGTATAAGTCTTTAATACAATTATGAATAAAAGTATTAAAGTGAAAACCGGGCTTTATTGATGTAGGAAATTGTGTAGTAAAGACTGGCAATACCCTCCCTCTCTCTCTCTCTCTCTCTCTCTCTCTCTCTCTCTGTCTGTCTCTGTCTCTCTCTCTGTTAAGGTTCTTATGTTGACAAAGCGTCTGAAAGTGACATAATTTTTAAGCGATTATTAACAAAATTATGTCTGCCTAGTATAACAAAATCAGCATTGCATTGAATTTTGAAACAAGCGTTATAAAATCAATCTCTGATTCCTTCGATGTACAGCTGAATACCAACGCTTTGTAAAGAAGTTCATTATATTTTATTGTTTATGTGCTCGAAATAAATTTCCTGTTATTTTTAAACACGTAATTAATAAAAAAAGAAACGAAACAAAAACAAAATATTTATTGAAACAAAAAATAACAATATATTTTACAAAACATGACTCTCTTTGTAACTATTTGATATAGCGGAAGTTTTTACTTTTACTGTTTGGTTTTTGACTTACTTTTGAAGTTGTGCTACTTATAGTAATTTATCAAATTTAGCCCAGATAAATTATTTGCTAATATTATTTTCAGAAAAAAATTGATTTTTATAATCTCCAAATCAACGCGTCTTTTTATTTCAGAGTTCGCGTTAAACGCAACACATGTTTAATTTGATTTACCATGCAATGTGTAGTTGAGTTGAACAGATTTTGAAATTTTGGTTAATGCACGACATGTGCTGGGTTTAAGTTGCTAATATCAATTGCCAACTTGGTAGATCATTGCAATAACTGTTGGTACTAGGTCAATACTTATAATGAACATTTGAGTCAAGTAACTTCTCAAAATGGACCTTAATTTTTGTGATCATGATTACATTGCAAGGGAAATTCGTGACAAACAAAATTAAATGTAAACAAACCAAGCACTTGAATTATACTTAGTCAGGGTATTTGTTATGCAAACTTTATGCCTGCTTTGTCAACTCGAGTCAAGTGATTAATATCTAAATAGATAGTCATGACAGGAACTTCCTCGGGGGAGGGATGGGTGCAGAGAGAAATTCAAATATTGATTCGAAAAATTACTGTGGTATCAATGTAGAGTGATAATTTAACTCAGAAGAAAGAACAATACGATAAAGGACAGTCGCAAATTTAACGGGTATGTTTGTTAAGAAGGCTCGATGGTCGTGGCTATTTTTAGACTGTATTGATCTTATTTTAAAGAAGAGCTCTATATAATACTATAGGAAAATACCAAAATTGAAAAGTAAAGATTTCAAGTTTTATTCTTTGGTAAAAAATAGTTATAGGTAAACACAACATATCCTTGAATTTTAGATAGATATGATGGTTGATTTGTTTACCACCGAGCCTTTTTAAAATACTTCTGGTATCCGTTAAACAACAGTATGCATGAATTTGTATATTGGCCTGTAGTCTAATTTGTAATTGTTGATTATACTTTCCGTTTATTAAAGAGTCATAACGAATAGCGTATTGAAATTCTTTATTTCAATTAAACAAAAAAATCATTCACAAAATTTCATTTTTTTAATTTGTTTTTGATTCTTTTTTTATCCAGTGAGTTAGAGCCATGTTCTGCCGTTGGATTGTACGGACGCATTGGATTGCAATCTATGTACTGATGACGTCACAGGAATCCTCCAACGCGGAAACAACAACGACTGGTAACATGTGTTAAAATTCCTCGTCATATTTTCTTACGACTATTGAATAGCTAGATATAAAAGCAAGGTAGATATTATAACTGGTATTAAGATAATAGAACAGTTGAAATGAGAGATAAATGTACAAAGTATTTATACAGTAAGACCGCTGTAAATAGGAATTATTTCAGAGGATTTTACTTCTCTTTTTTCACAAACAATCTCTTACAAAGATCATTCTTACAATGTGTTTTAAAATTAACCACAAGCCATTAAATTCGGCATTTTAATTTAACTACATGTAATTTGAGTTTAAAAAACCCTGTATAATTTTAACCCTAGCTGTGGATTTGACCATTTGCAGAAATAATTTCGACGTCAACCGAATATCTATTCTTATGTCTAATCACGAACAGATAGGTACTAACTCACTCCCTTTTTTCAGTGGATTGCGATTTTTCACGCAACATGTGCGGTTGGACGAGTTTGAAGGAGCGTCCATCTTTTGGTGAGATGAAGCTGGTGTGTGGGTGGGGAGGGAACTCCTCAGACTGCATCACCAAATACTACGATAGAATGTGGACAAGACTGAACAGTGGGGACATAGAGGAGGAAGTAATTAAAGCGGGTATGGGTCGAAAATACATAAATGGGGGTGTATCAAGTATTCAGACTATCATACTATCAAATAAATGTAACGCTTAGTTCTATGATCACACATCAAAACACATGTTACCGTTTTTAATCTTAATAATTTTCTCATTTTATTCCATTATTTTTTTTATATAGATTTATTTCTTGATTATCATGTGTTTCTATAAAAGTGACAATTAATGCAAAAAAATGCTAAGAATGGTATTTGTGAACTATTTTTTTTTAATGAGCCTCATTAATGAGCAATTGGTGTTGGAAAGGAAATGACATTTCTCTTTATCATGCAGATCTGTTAATATAATCTAGATTTATATATATGAAAATCATCCACCACTTATCAAGTAATTCATATTAAAAAAATGTTATAATTGCAGAATTAGGAAATTTCATCGGTTTTGTTGTTGGCCTCGTGGGCAATGCATTAATTTTCCGCGAGAGGGCTAAAAGATACACCTCCTTAATAGTGAGCGACAGCCTACCAATCAGCACCCACCCAAGAAGTATTCGCTACAACTACTATATCTACGGTAGCGCGGTGCTGACAGTATCGTATATGACCGATATCTTTGTATACAACAGTAAAATCTTAGCTGTACACAACAGGAACTCCATACAAAACAGGAATATAACATCTGGATGCGTGGATCTACCTTTTGAATTCGATGTCAAGGTAAAAAAAAATCCCAAACGAATGATAACAAAGCAATACATATTTTAGAATCTTGAAACTATTGTCAGAATGTGCTTCAGTTTAATTAAACCCGAACACTGCGCCTATAACAAAGTGAATTAATACCTATAGATTCAGGTTTTAGTCGGACTTTATGTATTCTCTTGGAGTTGAATGTAAAAATAATACAAATTTTGAATAACATAACAGTTTTCTATAAAAGAAAATGAAAATGGATCATTTTTTTAAATATATATGATCAATACCATTACGATAATGTGAATAAATTTAATTATAGTATCTTTAGATAAAAACTGTAATTTTGATTTTAATAAAATGTGTGAGAATAAAGAATACTGGTTTTTTTTTTTTACCTTTTTTCATTTATCATTTCAGATAGTATTCCAGGGATTATTAGAAAGCAAGGGGACCGAGGCCGTCCTTCTGTCTGATGTATTTGTTGTAAACGGTCTCTGTATCTTTATGGCTATGAATGGTAGGTTCTGGTTATGTGTGTCGAAACATTTTATACAATTCTATATATATTCCATAGAAACTGATATAACTGAAATCTACACAATCCAGTTTATTCATCGCTTGAAACCTTCTATAACCTAAGAAATATCTGCATGGAGTAATCATGATGAAGTTGGACTCAAATTCACATATAAGACGACTTGGCATTTTTTTTTCTCTAACGAGGGTTATATTTTTTTTTTTTAGCAATGTCGTTACCTGCATATCCAGCAACAATCATTAAATGAAGCATTTAATTGTTTAAGTAAATATTGGCCAAAAAGACATGCTTTCAAAATTATATTGGTTGTTGGAATAGACAAATTGTCAGATAAAACACATGTATGAGATATTATAAATATATTAATATATGATTGCAATTTAAGTTTGAACTAACAGGCAAACACGGGCGTCATTTTAGACCATTTTTTATTTGTTTGAAAAGAAAAAGAGAGAAATTTCCTTCTTAGCATTTTATCTTTTTCTTCTACATATCAATGTCTTGATTTTTATGCAAGTGCAATTATTTTCCTCATATCTCCGAGAAACTCAAACAAATCTTATAATTGTTTTGCAGGCTGAAAACAATATTCTCTCAAGTTTGCATTATTTACTTTGTTTATGTTTAATTACAGAACTAAAGAAGTCTACAAAGGATGCAGTATCTCTTTTTTCCGAAGATCAATTTCTGTCTTCGAAAAATATCTCCTCTTTTCTTCTAATTGACCAGAAAATCTCCATACTAGACCTTTCTCTGTGTCCCTCTTGTAGAAACCATGACTTCAGTATTTCTGCAGACCCTCTAACTGAATGCTACTGTAAAGAGGAGGATGGCATATGTGATAACTGCACATGCTCCAATATAAGTACCTCTATTATCGTTCGAAATTTTCCTTGTAGATGCTTTTATTTTAAAGCTAGAGATGATCGGATAATTGTAGAATTTTACAACAGCAGTGTCTCAAAAATCGAACTCTATGCACGCTCACAATACTATGTGGGTTTTTTCTTTAATGAAACACAAAAAACTTCTTTATCTGTTGCAATTCGTGGACCCTATCATTTTATTCATATTTGGGTAGGTACTCTCATCGGTCAGCACTATATGGATATGTATTACTTTGGCCCAATGAAGTATTTTTCGGCTTCTTACTTCAAAACAAGTGATGGTCTATATCTCGCCGTAAAAAGAATTGATGAAGACAGCAGAGTCAACCTTTTTATTACTAATCATCATATTCGATCTTCAACTAATTTTAGTAACTGTAACATTTCCGAAAAAACGATTAATCTCATCGAGTCTAAAATTGTTGATTTGAGTAGAAACAGAATCAGGTATTTCTTTGTGACTAAAATGATAGAGGTTTTATACATTCAACACAATTTGCTCGAAGAAGTTGTGCTAGTTGAAGTTATGCTTCCCACCTACTATTATCCTCTCTCTATCTTAGACATGTCCTATAACAAAATCACGAAGCTGCAACAAGAGGATTTCAAGCACTACGTGTTGTTAATATGCTTAAACCTCTCCGGTAATAAATTACAAGATATCAATGAAAACACCTTTTCCGACTTATCTAAGTTAGTTTCCATCGACTTATCCGGGAACAAAATTTCCGTTATCCGTAGTGGACTTTTCAGGTCACTCGAACAGCTTCAGTTTGTGTACATTCAAAGAAACAACATCGTCCAGGTGTCCAGTGATATATTTCACGGTTTAGTAAACATGAAATATCTACAAGTAGATTCGTTTTCAATCTGTTGCGTGAAACCCCAGTCATTGTACAACATAAAATGCGTGGCGCCATCTACCGAAATTTCTTCTTGCGACCATCTGATCGCGGTTCCCATTCTTAACGTTGCTATCTGGTACATGGCTCTCTTTGCTTTGTTTGGAAACATCATTGTGATAATATATATCGTTTCTTCCATGAAGATGAAGTTTTCTATTTCCTACTTCATCCTGACACTGAATCTCAGTTTTGCTGATCTCCTAATGGGAGTTTATCTCTTCATCATAGCTATAGTTAACTTGAAATATGCGGGTTCGTACGGTTTGATGGACTATGCGTGGAGACACAGTTGGCTATGCACTCTGGCTGGTATCTTAGCAACGGTTTCCAGTGAGACGTCAGCTTTCATTGTTTTTCTAATTACCGTTGACCGTTTTCTAGCTATAAAGTATTCCATTTCGAAAAACCGTCTGACCAAAAGAAGAGTTATTAGACTGTGTGCTTTTGTTTGGCTTACATCATGGCTTTTGGCAACCATTCCACTGCTCATTTACAAAAACTTTTATTCCAAGTCCGGGGTTTGCATCTCGCTGCCAATCTCAGTTTTCAGAAAGACTGGATGGCGATATTCAATGGTAATCTTTGTGGGACTGAATGCTCTTCTGTTCACTGGAATTCTTATTGGTCAGATTGCTATATTTGTCGAAGCATTGAAAGTAGGAAAAGACGTCAGATGCGCAAAAGTACGAACAAGAGAGATTTCATTGGCTAAGACTTTGGTAGCAATCATTATCACAGACATGCTTTGCTGGATCCCGATTGGAGTCATCGGTAAGAGAGAGAGAGAGAGAGAGAGAGAGAGAGAGAGAGAGAGAGAGAGA
>WFKH01003881.1:25391038-25404998 GCA_016163765.1 Magallana hongkongensis | reverse complement strand
AGAGAGAGAGAGAGAGAGAGAGAGAGAGAGAGAGAGAGAGAGAGAGAGAGAGAGAGCACAATTCTTTTGGTACTTGGTACATTAATTAATCATTGATGTACTGATGATTTTTATATTATTACTAGCGTTTTTGTTTAATATTTAAGATGTCAACTAATCATTGGTAGTAATTTTTGGTTTTTGATTTAATATTAGGATTTGTATGTTTTTAGGAATGGTGACTTTCTATGGAGAGAAAGTCCCCAGTGACGTGTACGCGTGGATTATTGTTCTCGTACTGCCAGTTAACTCGGCCCTGAACCCCGTCCTCTATACAATGACTGCTGTCATCAGACAAAAGGTAAACCATTAACATTCGCGATGGCTCAATTTTTGAGGATTTCTTAAGTACGTTTCATTATTGAATATATATTTTTAATTAAATACGAAACAGTCTGTATTAAATATTAAACGTAATTTATTAATCATAATAATGTCATTAAGTATACAAAATTTACAATTTTACAGATTATTATAGATATTATTTAAAATTGGAGCAATGATATTGGATAACCTTTCGATGAACATCTGAATACAATTGTCAACAAGTATTAAAAATCCTCTTCAATGATCAAATTCCATTTTATTAAACATACATATACATGATTGTATGGAAGAATCTATATAGGAATTTTAATATCTGTATTTGGTAATGTATTCAATATTATGAATTTACAATTAGATCTTCCATTTTTAATAAAAGCATATGCTGACGTTATTGACATCCATTTTTGTTGCAAAGGCACGGTGTATGAATATCACTTTAATTTTCTCCATCGAAGAACTACATGTATAAACTTTTTTTCACTGCTGATGACTACCATATTGTCTTCATTGTTACAACAGAAATTTAAATATCAAATTTATCAGGCTTGTACATTCACCCCTGCGAATGTTATTGTCATTTAAATTTAGACCACGTGGTTTTATTTGACCCTTTCAGTTGCGCGGTAAAAATCATGTCTCGTGTTTATAGTCTATTTCCTAATATCTAGGTACTTGTAGTTAAATATAAAATCGATCTAGACGTTTATTGATTATCAAATTTTATCTTCATTAATTGGTGAATGAAGTTAGTTCTAGAAATAAATTTGACAATAGAAAATATAGGTTATTTCTGCTGTTGCAATAATTAACATGCTTAGAAGCGATCCCCCCTAAGGATTAATTTTCGATCCACGCCTGACCTAGTAATAAAATCAATAGTGAAAGAGACTATACCATTTTAGGCAGAATGTTCCTTGAAAATGGCTCTATATACTAAGTTTTTATACAAAACAGACACTCATTCTTTTTTTTAAAAAGCATGATATTGCACACCAAAAGCATCAAACATGGCTATGATTTTATCAAGCACCCTAAAGTTTATACTTTCAACCACGTGTAGAGTGGTTGAACACGAACGATAACTCTGTTCTGAATATCATCGTTTAGTTTAAATAACCGCTTGATGATGAAATAAGACATATGTCTTAATAGATTTTCATGTTTTAACATAAATCAAAGTAGGATATTATATGAAAAAAGACCAGTACTTTCGTATTTCGAGAATATTGACCGAACACCTATACTTCCGCTCGAAATTTCACAGGAACTGAACAAATCTCGGAGAAGTCTCGTGAACTTCATTCGAGCACCTCTGGATTTATTACATACTTAGCAACGATAAAAAAAACCCATTCCGAACACATTCGCAGGGGTGACATTGCTTGTAGCTGGATCTTTCTTATCTTTTCAATTATTTTTTTGATAGAGCCAATCTCAATATCACCGATTGACTCAAGAAAACCTGGTCCTGAGGAAACAGTTAGACACATTGAGAGTGAGACCATATTTGAGCAAAGTTTGAAGAAAATAATTGATGATGCACACCATTGATGTTTAAAAAGTACCTTGTACATGTGTTTTTATTTTTTATAGAGTTCTATTTCACCAGTTTCAATGAAGCACTAGAAACAGATTAGTCAACAGATGGTGTTCTTTGTGAATTGATGCAGTTATATACGGATCCTTTAAGTGTTTTGTCGATGATATACCAGTACCTTTTACACTTAACAATGGAAGAATTCGGCATTTTTTCGGCTTACGTTTCATTTTGGAAATTATTTGTTCCGATCACAGATTTTACTCTTAAGCTTGAAACTGTGTATTAATGTTGTAATGACAAACTTATCTTTTAAAGAGGATAGGTGAGCTAGCACCGAAGCCATTTTTATATACAGAAAGAAAGGTTCGTGATCAACTGGGTTATTTTGCTGAATTCTTTAACGTTTAATTATTAGGAAGAAGACAGTACGGGTTGGGGGCACTCAATATGGAAGGGTAAAGGTGTAGTTTGTCGGCAGTGGCCTCCAAGTTAATATTTGTAGACGTTAAAGTAAGATATATTACATGTAATCATTTGTTCAAAATAATAGACTATACAAAAGCCTATCATCTGTTAGTATATTTAATTTTGTAACCATGCACTCTAAAATTTTAAGAATCAAAATTTACTTAGGATTGTTTGTGTTAACTATATAATGGTCCTCTTGTACATGTAAACACTTCTTGAACTGGCTTGCTTCTGCCCCAAATTGAACAAATAAGTTGTCAAAAGATAAAACAGAAATACAATGAGGTTTTACATGTTGTTAAATATATACATGCATAATGCATATATCAAAAATATAATTTGTCAGATTCGAAGATCATTATGAACACTACTTACATGTACTTTACTGTATATTTACATAAATTTAGCATTTGTTTGTTTCTTTTTAATCTTTCCTCGTGATTTTTTTATCAGTGAAGATATTAGCACCAAGATATTTGAAACCAGGTAAAAAAAATAACACTTCAATAGGATCCTTCATACCTAGATTTTTGTAATAATTCAGCATTTCTAATATTCTCCCTCACTCTGTTCGTCCGAATATAAAATAATTATTCTCTTAACATATATGTATATGTTCTCGGCTGCAGCTGTAGCCCCTCCACTTCTAGGACTATGTAGCCTAAACGCTTTTGAATCTATTCCAACTTTTTTTCAAAACTTCCAATAATAATTTTCGAGCTGTTGTATATGATATCGGCTTGTTGATACTACACAGCATGTATTTTCCGGACGACTTGTAAAATCTTATGGCTCTGAATGAAATAAATGTCAATAACAAACCGTCAACAATCTCAAAAATCCATAAAACGAAATACAAATTCAAAGCAGAGCAACACGGACCTCCAAAAAGTTGAGGTAGGATCAGGTGCCTAGGAGGAGTAAGCATCCTTTGCTGACCGGTCACACCCGCCGTGCGCCCAATGTCATATCGGGAAAAATGTCATTATCGGGAAAAATGTCGTAATTTGGGGAAAATATCATGATCGGAAAAAACGGAGAAAAATCCGTGGAAAATTTGGTATTCAATCAACAGCCGAGAGCAGAGCAATCACGGACCTCTGGAAAACCTCAGAGGCAGGATCAGGTGCCTAGGAGGAGTGAGCATCCTCTGCTGACCGGTCACACCCGCCTTGTGCTCTTTGTCGTAATCGGGAAAAACGGAAAAGTCCGTAGACAATTAGGTGATTAATTATGGTCTAACAATTAGTATGAAAAACGTCAGTCAGCATGCGACCCAGTGGATGATTGTATTTGCTGACAAGGTCGTTGTATCGACCATAGAACTTACGAAGAGATAACTTCAGACGAGACTGTTGATAGTCCTGTTTTATCAACTTGTTTGTCAGTAGCTTGCCTCGCCTTAAAAACTGTTCATACGAAGAGCATGCCCTTGCGTATCGAATTAACAGAGAGACAAAAACACCATATGCAGGTGATGAAGGTATATTGCTACATAGGTAAGGAAAGTTGACTATAGAAAAATTGAAGTAATCGCGTTAATCATAAAGTTTTGTTGTTAGGTTAACATCAATGTCCATTTCCAGTAAAATACTTAAATATGAAACAGATGACGCAGACTCTGTGGTATCTTTCATTTCAAGTTCACTGGGATATATCGAGTCGACGTAAGTATGGAAATAACAATTGTTAATTGATAATACGTCGTCGATATACCTGAATGTTGAGTTGAAGGCCACAGCGAGTGATTTATTTTTTTCACGTACAAGTTTTTGAATAAATTCTGCTTCATAAGAATACAAAAATAGGTCTGCTAACAATGGGGCACAATTGGTACCCATGGAAATTCCAACACATTGTTGGAAGACTTGATTTCCAAAAACTACATAGATGTAGTCTATCAGAAATTCAAGCATCTTTTCAGTACTTGTGTGTGCAATCAGAATGGTTTTTAACAAAATTATTTTTTAGATTTCCAATGACAAGGTAAGCATTTTTACGACTTCCATTTTTAATGAAGAAACAACTGTCGATGACATCAAAAAGCCTAGATTTTAATTTGTCATAGGGAATGGTTGTATAAAGCGTTGAAAAAACCTACGTTTTGATGCTATTGATTTTGGTAAGATTTTGTGACCTCAAAGTTTCTAATAATTCTTTAGTATCCACATCTGAATCACACCACTTCTGGAGTATATTGTTGTACAGTACTCTTGAAGTTTCTCCTTCACTACTGTAAGAATTTTAGTAAGGAGTAAAGAGAGAGGTTTGGTAGAACATTTACTGGAACCTGCTCTATATCTGTGTTTGTAAGGACTTTTGTGAAGCTTTGGAATCCAGTACAAATAAGGTAAATCAAATTCATTTTGTTTATTGGGGATATTAAAGATATCCATAATCATTTTATGATTTTGAAGTATTTCCTGCTTGGAAAGGCTGCTACGGGTGTAAGTAGGATTACCATGTGTAGAATCGAAACCTAGTTCTTTGAAAATGCAATTAATATAATGTGCCTTATAAAGAAAGACAATGTTGTTACTTGCCTTATCAGCAGGGACCAGTACATACTGATCGTGCAATCCATCTAGTTCTTTTCTCACTTCTGCTTTATTGAAAACAGAAGGATAGATGGTTTTCATTTGACCTCTCAGTCGTTTAATGCGAGATTTTAATAAACATCTGATGCTTTTAACCCACTCTGACAAGGTATCAAGGTCTTCTTTTTCAGATTTTGCCCATCGCTTGGCGTAATCTTCAACAGAATTAATGATTTGTATAAAATTACGACGCCATGTGAAGGATCTAGGCTCCCTAAATTTTGGTCCTTTCATAATAAGTAATCTTAGCTCTTCGTTATTAACTAAATTAACATCACCAGTAATGACGTGTCCGGCAGGACTATTGTTGTAGGGTGAAGAAGAACATGAACACGTTGGAGCATTATCTTTCAGATGTTTGATATTAAGGTCTTGTAGAGTTTGTTTGTAATTGAAGAGTTTGGAAGCAATGGTTGAAGTATAATTGTAGGAAATACAAGGGGTTGACTTTATCTTGAAATATGGCGGAATACGTATTCCTTCGATTGATCCTTAATTTCTGCTAAAGTCATGTAATGTTTTATCCAGGAAACACGACATAGTTTTCCTCCAGTCTCTGCTACTGTTACTTCATTCCCAAGTCTGTACACATCGGTTTTACTAGATTCAACAAAAATGTTCATATATAAGTTTTTAAAACATATGTTCTTAACTTTGAGATTGGCAAACTCATTAAACCTAAGAAAACCTGTGAAATTTTACAATAGCATAGCTATTGTTCTCACACTACGTAAATCACAGTTATTGTCTCTATCCCCAAAAGCATGTATTATCTTCTCTAAAACATCACAAAACATTGGCTCCTTCTTTTTTAAAGGATTAGATAAAATTCTTTTTCTTCCTTTCATTAAGTTGTGAATAACACTGTCATCACATGGATAATTTAACAGGCAATGAAGAACATGATACCATTTTATACTATAAAAATATGAACACAAAACTGCTTCAGAGACACCTTGTTGTATTAAACCACTTAAAAATATGGCTACCACACTTGGTCTTGCCGGAAAACTTTTAAATTGTTTGGAAATACACCATTGTTGAAATCTTCTAAAATATGATTCATACTGTATGAGTGTATTTTTACTTTTCGCATTGTTCATGATATCGAAAATTGAAGCATCTACTGATTTGAATTGATCTTTAGTGGCTAAGCCCTTAATCTCAGTCCATGTGTCGCTTAATTTAAATAAATAAACATCAAATAATAATAAACTCTGTTGCTATCATATATTATCTGAAACACCAACTCTAAACACAAACACATTACTCGGAAACGTATCTTGAGCGAATACGCTTGACTTGTCTGACACTGTCACGAAAAAAATGTTAAGGATTTTTGTATTCAACATAATCTTGAGCGAAAACCTTGTAAGGTTGTGTATTCTTATCCCACATCATAGGCCAAAATAAAGATAAAAACCACTTAGGAAAAATCAATGTATGTACCCCATGCATGGCAAAAATTGCACGTTTTAATACTTTACATACAACAATGGGGGGGGGGGGGTACTATCCAACAATTTTCTCCAGACTAATTATACGCAAAATCATGTACACCTGTCGCACATGGATTCTAATATTTTAAATAAAATCTACCTACTTTCTTATTTTTACAATTTGCAAAAACGTCAATCGTATGAGGACCCCATATTTTCTCAAAATGTTTAAATATGTAATCTGATACACTCTAATCATTGCTATCAAAAATCCTACTTTAACTATCTGCACAATCATTGTACTCTTTGGTATTCACTGTACTTCAAGTAAAATTCAATATTTTACACAAACTCCAAAAATACTCATTGCTAGCTCATGCAGCTCGTCAACCATGCTATCTTTACATGCGATGCGCTAAATGTTTTGGTTATCTGTAAATATTTTCACTCAATTTTCTAAGTGCGTTTTCTAGAAGCATGATTGACAGTCCCTCTCAGCTTCACAGCATTAGTTGTCATTATCGGCTAAGGGGTCATCTAAGTACTCATTGACGATGTTCTACTCGTGCCTATTTGCTATTTCTAGAATTTTGTTATATTGACGCAACTCCATGATTTCCTTATTAATTTTAAATACAGCTTTTTCTAAATCTTTCTGAGTTGAACAGTTCTTCAACTCGCTCAACTTTTCCAGCCTTTCAGAGTTAAAAGAATGTTTAATACGGTGTCTATCATGCTTCAACTTAAACTGATTGCCCGTGCTTTTTCCTCGTGCTCGTTCGTGTTCGAGGTTTTCCCGCAAGACTGTGCTTTAATCTATCGTACAATCAAACTCACAATGACTTCATTTTGTTGCTGTAAAGCCTTTTTCAAAGAAATTTTGACATCGCGCCCTCGTTTGACATTTGTTGGCTTCTCGTAACTCCTAATAAAATATCGATAGACATTAACATCCGAGCTTTTACTGGTTTCCATTTTCCACTAGTTATATCTATATTCTAATGAGCGGTTGAGTGACTTTAAAAGGCGCGCACTTACTATTTATATAACTAGTCACATGAGATCAAAACACACACAGATCAACCCCACTGTCTTTATAACACACAGATATATATACCCATAATAACGAAAATGATATGATTTAATTTTTCAATTTCATTCAATTTCTTTTGTTTATCTTATGAACCCACGAATGTTGTTTATATTTTTTATTTATTTATTTATTTTTTTAGATTTTTTAATATTTCTTCCAGCAGTTTGCTTTAAAGTAATTTTGTATATTTTAGTTTCATATTTTGGTTGGATTCAAATAAAAATCATGCAAACTTCATTCATGAATTTTTTTTTTTCATTTCAAAATTTTATAACATTTTGGGTTTTATTAAAAGTTTTACACGGAAAAAATAAAAAAAAATACAAAAATACGGATTAATCTGAACCAAGGCTGATATTTTTAGTATTACTCTAGTTCCGGCGCAGGCATAAACTCGGAAATGAAAAAAAAATTAAACCTCTACTTACTAAGTGTCGATAGACCTTCAGTTAATGAGAAAAGAAATCACATAATATATGTTCATTTTGCTATTTATTGTGGCTAACTTTTAAAGTTTTACTAGCATTTGAGTTGAAATACGGAGATAGTACAAATATATTTACGAAGCAAAAGAAACTTGGCTACGACGGCATCTTGAATTTTGACGTCAAGGCGAATATACATCAAAGCGGAAGAAGACCTTTTCAGGTCAAGCCATTGGTTACACAAAATCTATACGATGGAAAGGGATCAAGAGCTTTAGTTTATCGGTTTTTTTTACTGATTGTTAACTTAAAATTAAAAGTGACTAAATATCAAGAATATTAAAAAACTAACTGATGTCAACAATTCTAACATGTGAAAAAAAGTTTTTAAGGGATAATTCTGAGTAGTTTGACTTTCGGGCAGAAATAGCTCGATTTTTTTTTTACAAAAATTTAAGAATGGAGAGAATATGTAAATGTTAGTATCTTAGCATGAAAACAAAATGAATGAAGAATAATTCCCGATTTCCGTTCGCTTGTAAGATGTTTAAATCATAGGAGCAACGAGACGCGCTAAAATGACGTTGCGATAAGTTTTCGGTTGCTCCAGAGCAATGGACTAAGGGAGGTTGTCAGCTTACCAGGAATGATATAACGATGCTATGGACTAGAAAAAAATTACATTAACAAACTGTTTTCTGGCTTACTTTTGGTGAAATTTCAAGGGTTTGTCTTTTTCCCAAGGGAATAAGAGTTAATCTCTCACTAATTACAGAACAGCTGTCACAATTGGTGTTATAAGGCCTGGAAATTCCCTCGTTTATAAACTGAACTTTGAATAAATAAAGAGGCAGAACCGAGAAAATAACTTTATTTACAGTGTAAAGAAGAAAAAATATAGCTACTGCATACAACACTCTCTACACGCACACTCTCAAACACTCAATACACGCAATCACACACGCTGAAAAATCACACAACACACACGCACAAACAATATAAACAAAAAATAAACTAACCCCCTAAATACCCCCAACATATATATACACAGAATGAATAACCCGACTTTGGCTGATGACCCTTATTAACACTTAGTCCGGACAATGTTTTTGGTAAGTTGTATTCTGAATAAAATAAACAAATTCACCCGCAACAGGTATATGTATAGTTGAGGCGACAATTTATGTAGATCACTGGTGATAAGGATACATCACACGTTCATGTATTACGCATAATTTGGTACACGTGCGTCGACACACTGTCAAGTAAATCAAACCTTTCACCACTGATATTATTGAACTATATCACTGGCGTCACCATGTGCCTGCGCGTCCACGTGCGTCACTTTTCCCGCATCGACTTTGGGTCGTCTGTAGTTGTTGTGCACCCACGGATAATACAGCCATATAATCGTCGAGCACACCCACTCAGCTAGTCACCTAAAATTCAATGTCGGGTCCTCAGTGAAAATTACAACACTATACTGTTCAAATAATACATAATATTCAACCGTCGGGCTACCATACTTTATATTCTTATGCAAACAAACAAAAATGTCATAAAACACTTATAAAAAAGACAAAAATATGTATATTCTTAAGTATGTCTATTCGAAATTGAAATGATAATAATAAAAAAAAAAATACTTCTCACTTACTGCTGTTCTTTCTCAACACGGTTTATCGTACTTTTGCCGCACAGGAATTCTTTTCAAACACTCCACACAGGATTTCATCTCACACAGACATAGACATATGCCACACAGGTCCTAAGACATTTTGACGAAAACCACTAAGGTTCTTACTGAAGGACACACCTTCTCTCATCAACGACCTGGCCAGAACTAACTCGTGCACGAAAACCGGTCTAACAGTCAATGACTAGCTGACCGTAGCACTCTATGGAGCGCCGTTACTCACAAAAATAAATAAAAAACTAATGACACTTTAATTGAACATATATACAAATTTGTGACAACAGCCCTCTTGCATTTACAGTTGTGATACATGTACAACAAAAATAAAACATTTTAATAATTATTTTAAATATAAACTATTGTTAATTAATAAACTTTTTTACTTCAAAATAAGCAATCACCAACTTGGCTATAATTTCAACAAAAACAAATTGATAGAGGTTTTGATGGATAGACAAAGTTTTGTCTACCAGCACTTATTTTTAAATTGTCATTTGATAATGCAGATAAATCATGAAATTTTGCCTTTTATGTTTTTTATTTTTCTTAGTAAAATTTCTTGCAAAGGACTTTCATTGGTATAAACAAATCATTTTTGTAAATCCTAGTTCCATTCATGCATATCAATAATCCCCACACATAGTACAAAAATTCCAACAAGAACAGGAAGGGGTATGGGTGCAGCCATATTAAAAATGCTTAATCTTATTTTTATCACATATTTTAGAATGATCCGCCTTAAATTAAACTAATCCACATATCGCTGATAATGACTTTTAACGGATTATGGAACCATGAATTTGATTTACAAAAAAGGGACCCATTGTGAAAAGCCTTTACAGAACTATGAAAACACAATGCAAATGTCAGAAGTGATAGCATGATCTGCCTCTGCATTATATAGCCTAGGGTTAATGGGAATCAAGATTTTGATGCACAAAAAGCTTCTGATGTTGGGGTTTAATTACCTACAGTGATCTGTATATTAATACCCTTTATGTAAGCAAATATCTGCATTAACACTTGAAATGCTATAACTCGATTTATATACAGTCAGACAACTTCACAGATTTTTAAGACAGATAAAAAGAATGTACTCTGTCTGTCTGTTTGTCTGTCTGTCTGTCTCTTTCTCTCTCTCTTTTCCTCTTTCTCTCACTTAATTTAGACTATTGGAATGCGAAAACTGCCGCAAGTCCTACAACCTTTCTTTCCCATCTTCAAATGCGGACAAGAGTACATGTACAAAATATCTGATAACATTAAACAAGCTTTATTTGAAATAATCTTATATTTTTATTGAGTCTACAAATTGTGATAATTCAATATACAAAATTACGATCTACTAATACCCTCATCCAATGTTATTACCTTTATTCTTAGCACTAGAGTAATGGTCTAAATTTGATATTCAGAATTGTAATTTAAACTAGCATACAATAAAAGCGAAATGCGTGAATGAAGAAAACTATGCAAATATTCTCTAAATTTTTACAAATTTTCTACAGCTTGAGATGGGTTTTGATTGAAAAAAAATGTTTGCTGAATGTTGAACTTTAGAAATTAATTTTGACTAAATTTTTTAAGTAAGTTTAACCACACGTTAACTCATTTATCTCCTACTGAATATGTAATATATACATTGAAATGTTTCACTTTTATATAGTACATCTATAAACGATGTTTTATAACCAACACGTCTATACTTACAATTTAGAATCTGTCACTCTTAATACGTATACTCACTTTGATTTGTGGTCTCGTAGATGAAGGAGGCAGTGTGATGCTAAGCATAGGGGCTGTAGTTGTTACCGATAGAGTCTCTGACAGGTCGGAAGTGTTTCTTCTCTTTGATTGGGGCGACTTGGGTCTGCATCCCTGCTCCAAAATCTTTGGTTTTTCACTGTAAGCATTCTATTCAAAATAAAACGTAAAAATGGCAATGCAGTGAGATGATGCAATACCGTATACAGGATTATTTTCGCCCAGCGCAGTATTATTTTTGCCCTTCTTTGTAGCAAAGCGCTCCGTCTTGAAGTGGCCCTGACAAAACTGTGTTGAAAGAGAGCTACTTTGATACACTGAAATTCGCCCAGGGCTAATTCGCCAATTAGCCCGAAGGCAAAAGGGGCAAATTAAAATAATATGGACGAATATTTTCCTGTATACAGTAGTAACATGAAAAAACACCAGAATCACGATTTTCTTTATTACAGATTGCAAAGGTTACAAAGACACAAACATATCTGAGAAGAATCACGACTATTTTTGGTACTTAACGTTTGATATTTTAATCGATAAATATATGGTATATATCTATCCTTAAAATGTCTCTAAATTTCGTAAATAAATATTGTTCAATTTTCATGCAGTTCTGTCAATCATATTCGAATTTTTTCTACCAGTATTGAAATTGTTAAAAACTGAACCTGAAAGGCCATATTATACACATATATAGGTTTACATAATTCTGTAAAATCAACCCCCTCTTCTACACACACATACATATTTATGTAAGCCTACAGTTTATCGGGTAATCATATAGCGACAGTTTATGGGTATAGTCTGCCCTAGTGTGGGAGACTTGATAAGTTTAATCTACTGTATATCACAAGGATTTTACTTAATATGAACCAAAAAAGGGGGGAAGTTTATAGTATAGTAGGAGAGAAGGGAGCTAGCAAGCCGCCATTGATTTCTCGGTACCTTGCTTCAAACTCTGAAAACGTTTTTTTTTTTTTTTTTTAAATTTTTTAACTTCCAAGAAATGTGCCGCCCTACACCTTTTCACCTATGCACTTTCCGTTTATTTCCTGAATTTGTTGCATCTGTCATCCGTCATATTTCATTTTAGCGTGTCGTTTTAATCATAATTGCTTTAGGTCGTCCTCACAGTATTTGAATGTTTGCTAAACGTCTGTGATGACGGATTGAATTCATTTTCATCAGCTATAAGCCTTAAAGTTCAATCGGGTCTATAGGGATGCGATTCATTCAAATATTGAGGACGACCAGGGACGACTTTAAAACGGCATCCTAAGATGAAAGCCAACGTATTACAGATGCGTAAAAATCAAAGAATTGAACGAAAGTTGCAAGGAAAGGTGTAAGGTTAACGACGGCAACCTATTTCTCGGAAGTTCGAATATTTTAAAAAAGTTTCCGTGAAGTCAGGTAAGCGATTTTTTTAACACTGCCTTTCGAATGAAAAACGCGTTTATTAAATTATTGTGAATTATACCATAGTTTTGAGAGTTCGAAGCGAGGTACCGAGAAATCAATGGCGTCTTGTTAGCTCTGTGGCTAACTTTCAACCCACTTTGGAACATTTTTTTCAAAGTGCGTTCGGAAGGTACATCCACATTTTTAATATCGATACACTTCACGCACTTTGAAAAAAAATGTATAAATCATGATTTTCGGGATTCGATTTTTGATTACTCGATAATGATTTGTAAACACTAATGAATAAGATTTAAGATTTATTTGAGAACGAGGAGGTGAAAACCAAAAATAAAGTTTAATTACCATTGATAACAAGAGGAAGGTCCCCTCCACTCAGTTATTCTTCCCGAACGTATATTCAGCAAACTAGAGTAAACATATAAAAGAACCGAAAAGGGGAATAGATTTCTTGTAAATAAAGTAACTAGATATTAAAAATACGAGCCAGTCAAACTATGGTTTCTACCATGGTTCGTTAAACATACTAGTATGTTGGTGTCTTAACATAAATCGTCTTTTCAATTTCAAACCAAATCAATCACTTTACAATTACGTTTATAAAAAGAAGAGAGTTGCATTGTACAACCGTTAAATATTATCAACCAAAAAGGCATTGGCTTTTGTTGCAATGATATTCTAAAATATCTTCCTTTTTATTTGATATTTCTCATTATGTTTATTCATAAGTACATGAAATTTAAACCATTTGAAATAGCTTGGTTATATGTTTTTCATTTTCAGTTCTTGCATTTCCAAATGTTTCGTACCAGATTCAAAAGGAGTAAATTTGCTGCATACATTTTAACAAGGTAAAGAGATAAAAGAAATGACAATCAGTTTCAAAATGATGAAGTTTATGTCGTATTTGAATAAAACAAATCTCACGAGTTGTTCTTAACGTGTAAATTGTTGAACTACGCTTATGAGAAAAATCTTTAATCGAGAGACGGTTTATCAAGTTATATTTTTAAATTATCACATTGAACTCCACAAGGTTATAATAACCATTTATCGTATTTAAAAGCAAAAGTATTTCAAGTAAAAACCCTGAACATTTTTTTTCAAAGTGCGTTTATATCGATATTATCCACGCACTTAGAAATAAAATTAT
>WFKH01003881.1:25377916-25390938 GCA_016163765.1 Magallana hongkongensis | reverse complement strand
AGAGAGAGAGAGAGAGAGAGAGAGAGAGAGAGAGAGAGAGAGAGAGAGAGAGAGAGCACAATTCTTTTGGTACATTAATTAATCATTGATGTACTGATGATTTTTATATTATTACTAGCGTTTTTGTTTAATATTTAAGATGTCAACTAATCATTGGTAGTAATTTTTGGTTTTTGATTTAATATTAGGATTTGTATGTTTTTAGGAATGGTGACTTTCTATGGAGAGAAAGTCCCCAGTGACGTGTACGCGTGGATTATTGTTCTCGTACTGCCTGTTAACTCGGCCCTGAACCCCGTCCTCTATACAATGACTGCTGTCATCAGACAAAAGGTAAACCATTAACATTCGCGATGGCTCAATTTTTGAGGATTTCTTAAGTACGTTTCATTATTGAATATATATTTTTAATTAAATACGAAACAGTCTGTATTAAATATTAAACGTAATTTATTAATCATAATAATGTCATTAAGTATACAAAATTTACAATTTTACAGATTATTATAGATATTATTTAAAATTGGAGCAATGATATTGGATAACCTTTCGATGAACATCTGAATACAATTGTCAAAAAGTATTAAAAATCCTCTTCAATGATCAAATTCCATTTTATTAAACATACATATACATGATTGTATGGAAGAATCTATATAGGAATTTTAATATCTGTATTTGGTAATGTATTCAATATTATGAATTTACAATTAGATCTTCCATTTTCAATAAAAGCATATGCTGACGTTATTGACATCCATTTTTGTTGCAAAGGCACGGTGTATGAGTATCACTTTAATTTTCTCCATCGAAGAACTACGTGTATAAACTTTTTTTCACTGCTGATGACTACCATATTGTCTTCATTGTTACAACAGAAATTTAAATATCAAATTTATCAGGCTTGTACATTCACCCCTGCGAATGTTATTGTCATTTAAATTTAGACCACGTGGTTTTATTTGACCCTTTCAGTTGCGCGGTAAAAATCATGTCTCGTGTTTATAGTCTATTTCCTAATATCTAGGTACTTGTAGTCAAATATAAAATCGATCTAGACGTTTATTGATTATTAAATTTTATCTTCATTAATTGGTGAATGAAATTAGTTCTAGAAATAAATTTGACAATAGAAAATATAGGTTATTTCTGCTGTTGCAACAATTAACATGCTTAGAAGCGATCCCCCTAAGGATTAATTTTCGATCCACGCCTGACCTAGTAATAAAATCAATAGTGAAAGAGACTATACCATTTTAGGCAGAATGTTCCTTGAAAATGGCTCTATATACTAAGTTACTAAGTTTTTATACAAAACAGACACTCATTCTTTTTTTAAAAAGCATGATATTGCACACCAAAAGCATCAAAAATGGCTATGATTTTATTATACTTTCAACCACGTGTAGAGTGGTTGAACACGAACGATAACTCTGTTCTGAATATCATCGTTTAGTTTAAATAACCGCTTGATGATGAAATAAGACATATGTCTTAATAGATTTTCATGTTTTAACATAAATCAAAGTAGGATATTATATGAAAAAAGACCAGTACTTACGTATTTCGAGAACACCTATACTCCCGCTCGAAATTTCACAGGAACTGAACAAATCTCGGAGAAGTCTCGTGAACTTCATTCGAGCACCTCTGGATTTATTACATACTTAGCAACGATAAAAAAACCCATTCCGAACACATTCGCAGGGGTGACATTGCTTGTAGCTGGATCTTTCTTATCTTTTCAATTATTTTTTTGATAGAGCCAATCTCAATATCACCGATTGACTCAAGAAAACCTGGTCCTGAGGAAACAGTTAGACACATTGAGAGTGAGACCATATTTGAGCAAAGTTTGAAGAAAATAATTGATGATGCACACCATTGATGTTTAAAAAGTACCTTGTACATGTGTTTTTATTTTTTATAGAGTTCTATTTCACCAGTTTCAATGAAGCACTAGAAACAGATTAGTCAACAGATGGTGTTCTTTGTGAATTGATGCAGTTATATACGGATCATTTAAGTGTTTTGTCGATGATATACCAGTACCTTTTACACTTAACAATGGAAGAATTCGGCATTTTTTCGGCTTACGTTTCATTTTGGAAATTATTTGTTCCGATCACAGATTTTACTCTTAAGCTTGAAACTGTGTATTAATGTTGTAATGACAAACTTATCTTTTAAAGAGGATAGGTGAGCTAGCACCGAAGCCATTTTTATATACAGAAAGAAAGGTTCGTGATCAACTGGGTTATTTTGCTGAATTCTTTAACGTTTAATTATTAGGAAGAAGACAGTACGGGTTGGGGGCACTCAATATGGAAGGGTAAAGGTGTAATTTGTCGGCAATGGCCTCCAAGTTAATGTTTGTAGACGTTAAAGTAAGATATATTACATGTAATCATTTGTTTAAAATAATAGACTATACAAAAGCCTATCATCTGTTAGTATATTTAATTTTGTAACCATGCACTCTAAAATTTTAAGGATCAAAATTTACTTAGGATTGTTTGTGTTAACTATATAATGGTCCTCTTGTACATGTAAACACTTCTTGAACTGGCTTGCTTCTGCCCCAAATTGACCAAATAAGTTGTCAAAAGATAAAAAAGAAATACAATGAGGTTTTACATGTTGTTAAATATATACATGCATAATGCATTTATCAAAAATATAATTTGTCAGATTCGAAGATCATTATGAACACTACTTACATGTACTTTACTGTATATTTACATAAATTTAGCATTTGTTTGTTTCTTTTTAATCTTTCCTCGTGATTTTTTATCAGTGAAGATATTGGCACCAAGATATTTGAAACCAGGTAAAAAAAATAACACTTCAATAGGATCCTTCATACCTAGATTTTTGTAATAATTCAGCATTTCTAATATTCTCCCTCACTCTGTTCGTCCGAATATAAAATAATTATTCTCTTAACATATATGTATATGTTCTCGGCTGCAGCTGTAGCCCCTCCACTTCTAGGACTATGTAGCCTAAACGCTTTTGAATCTATTCCAACTTTTTTTCAAAACTTCCAATAATAATTTTCGAGCTGTTGTATATGATATCGGCTTGTTGATACTACACAGCATGTATTTTCCGGACGACTTGTAAAATCTTATGGCTCTGAATGAAATAAATGACAATAACAAACCGTCAACAATCTCAAAAATCCGTAAAACGAAATACAAATTCAAAGCAGAGCAACACGGACCTCCAAAAAGATAGAGGTAGGATCAGGTGCCTAGGAGGAGTAAGCATCCTTTGCTGACCGGTCACACCCGCCGTGCGCCCAATGTCATATCGGGAAAAATGTCATTATCGGGAAAAATGTCGTAATTTTTGGGAAAATATCATGATCGGAAAAAACGGAGAAAAATCCGTGGAAAATTTGGTATTCAATCAACAGCCGAGAGCAGAGCAATCACGGACCTCTGGAAAACCTCAGAGGCAGGATCAGGTGCCTAGGAGGAGTGAGCATCCTCTGCTGACCGGTCACACCCGCCTTGTGCTCTTTGTCGTAATCGGGAAAAACGGAAAAGTCCGTAGACAATTAGGTGATTAATTATGGTCTAACAATTAGTATGAAAAACGTCAGTCAGCATGCGACCCAGTGGATGATTGTATTTGCTGACAAGGTCGTTGTATCGACCATAGAACTTACGAAAAGATAACTTCAGACGAGACTGTTGATAGTCCTGTTTTATCAACTTGTTTGTCAGTAGCTTGCCTCGCCTTAAAAACTGTTCATACGAAGAGCATGCCCTTGCGTATCGAATTAACAGAGAGACAAAAACACCATATGCAGGTGATGAAGGTATATTGCTACATAAGTAAGGAAAGTTGACTATAGAAAAATTGAAGTAATCGCGTTAATCATAAAGTTTTGTTGTTAGGTTAACATCAATGTCCATTTCCAGTAAAACACTTAAATATGAAACAGATGATGCAGACTCTGTGGTATCTTTCATTTCAAGTTCACTGGGATATATCGAGTCGACGTAAGTATGGAAATAACAATTGTTAATTGATAATACGTCGTCGATATACCTGAATGTTGAGTTGAAGGCCACAGCGAGTGATTTATTTTTTTCACGTACAAGTTTTTGAATAAATTCTGCTTCATAAGAATACAAAAATAGGTCTGCTAACAATGGGGCACAATTGGTACCCATGGAAATTCCAACACATTGTTGGAAGACTTGATTTCCAAAAACTACATAGATGTAGTCTATCAGAAATTCAAGCATCTTTTCAGTACTTGTGTGTGCAATCAGAATGGTTTTTAACAAAATTATTTTTTAGATTTCCAATGACAAGGTAAGCATTTTTACGACTTTCATTTTTAATGAAGAAACAACTGTCGATGACATCAAAAAGCCTAGATTTTAATTTGTCATGGGGAATGGTTGTATAAAGCGTTGAAAAAACCTACGTTTTGATGCTATTGATTTTGGTAAGATTTTGTGACCTCAAAGTTTCTAATAATTCTTTAGTATCCACATCTGAATCACACCACTTCTGGAGTATATTGTTGTACAGTACTCTTGAAGTTTCTCCTTCACTACTGTAAGAATTTTAGTAAGGAGTAAAGAGAGAGGTTTGGTAGAACATTTACTGGAACCTGCTCTATATCTGTGTTTGTAAGGACTTTTGTGAAGCTTTGGAATCCAGTACAAATAAGGTAAATCAAATTCATTTTGTTTATTGGGGATATTAAAGATATCCATAATCAATTTATGATTTTGAAGTATTTCCTGCTTGGAAAGGCTGCTACGGGTGTAAGTAGGATTACCATGTGTAGAATCGAAACCTAGTTCTTTGAAAATGCAATTAATATAATGTGCCTTATAAAGAAAGACAATGTTGTTACTTGCCTTATCAGCAGGGACCAGTACATACTGATCGTGCAATCCATCTAGTTCTTTTCTCACTTCTGCTTTATTGAAAACAGAAGGATAGATGGTTTTCGTTTGACCTCTCAGTCGTTTAATGCGAGATTTTAATAAACATCTGATGCTTTTAAGCCACTCTGACAAGGTATCAAGGTCTTCTTTTTCAGATTTTGCCCATCGCTTGGCGTAATCTTCAACAGAATTAATGATTTGTATAAAATTACGACGCCATGTGAAGGATCTAGGCTCCCTAAATTTTGGTCCTTTCATAATAAGTAATCTTATCTCTTCGTTATTAACTAAATTAACATCACCAGTAATGACGTGTCCGGCAGGACTATAGTTGTAGGGTGAAGAAGAACATGAACACGTTGGAGCATTATCTTTCAGATGTTTGATATTAAGGTCTTGTAGAGTTTGTTTGTAATTGAAGAGTTTGGAAGCAATGGTTGAAGTATAATTGTAGGAAATACAAGGGGTTGACTTTATCTTGAAATATGGCGGAATACGTATTCCTTCGATTGATCCTTAATTACTGCTAAAGTCATGTAATGTTTTATCCAGGAAACACGACATAGTTTTCCTCCAGTCTCTGCTACTGTTACTTCATTCCCAAGTCTGTACACATCGGTTTTACTAGATTCAACAAAAATGTTCATATATAAGTTTTTAAAACATATGTTCTTAACTTTGAGATTGGCAAACTCATTAAATCTAAGAAAACCTGTGAAATTTTACAATAGCATAGCTATTGTTCTCACATTACGTAAATCACAGTTATTGTCTCTATCCCCAAAAGCATGTATTATCTTCTCTAAAACATCACAAAACATTGGCTCCTTCTTTTTTAAAGGATTAGATAAAATTCTTTTTCTTCCTTTCATTAAGTTGTGAATAACACTGTCATCACATGGATAATTTAACAGGCAATGAAGAACATGATACCATTTTATACTATAAAAATATGAACACAAAACTGCTTCAGAGACACCTTGTTGTATTAAACAACTTAAAAAAATGGCTACCACACTTGGTCTTGCCGGAAAACTTTTAAATTGTTTGGAAATACACCATTGTTGAAATCTTCTAAAATATGATTCATACTGTATGAGTGTATTTTTACTTTTCGCATTGTTCATGATATCGAAAATTGAAGCATCTACTGATTTGAATTGATCTTTAGTGGCTAAGCCCTTAATCTCAGTCCATGTGTCGCTTAATTTAAATAAATAAACATCAAATAATAATAAACTCTGTTGCTATCATATATTATCTGAAACACCAACTCTAAACACAAACACATTACTCGGAAACGTATCTTGAGCGAATACGCTTGTCTGACACTGTCACGAAAAAAATGTTAAGGATTTTTGTATTCAACATAATCTTGAGCGAAAACCTTGTAAGGTTGTGTATTCTTATCCCACATCATAGGCCAAAATAAAGATAAAAACCACTTAGGAAAAATCAATGTATGTACCCCATGCATGGCAAAAATTGCACGTTTTAATACTTTACATACAACAATGGGGGGGGGGGGGTACTATCCAACAATTTTCTCCAGACTAATTATACGCAAAATCATGTACACCTGTCGCACATGGATTCTAATATTTTAAATAAAATCTACCTACTTTCTTATTTTTACAATTTGCAAAAACGTCAATCGTATGAGGACCCCATATTTTCTCAAAATGTTTAAATATGTAATCTGATACACTCTAATCATTGCTATCAAAAATCCTACTTTAACTATCTGCACAATCATTGTACTCTTTGGTATTCACTGTACTTCAAGTAAAATTCCATATTTTACACAAACTCCAAAAATACTCATTGCTAGCTCATGCAGCTCGTCAACCATGCTATCTTTACATGCGATGCGCTAAATGTTTTGGTTATCTGTAAATATTTTCACTCAATTTTCTAAGTGCGTTTTCTAGAAGCATGATTGACAGTCCCTCTCAGCTTCACAGCATTAGTCGTCATTATCGGCTAAGGGGTCATCTAAGTACTCATTGACGATGTTCTACTCGTGCCTATTTGCTATTTCTAGAATTTTGTTATATTGACGCAACTCCATGATTTCCTTATTAATTTTAAATACAGCTTTTTCTAAATCTTTCTGAGTTGAACAGTTCTTCAACTCGCTCAACTTTTCCAGCCTTTCAGAGTTAAAAGAATGTTGAATTAGGTGTCTATCATGCTTCAACTTAAACTGATTGCCCGTGCTTTTTCCTCGTGCTCGTTCGTGTTCGAGGTTTTCCCGCAAGACTGTGCTTTAATCTATCGTACAATCAAACTCACAATGACTTCATTTTGTTGCTGTAAAGCCTTTTTCAAAGAAATTTTGACATCGCGCCCTCGTTTGACATTTGTTGGCTTCTCGTAACTCCTAACAAAATATCGATAGACATTAACATCCGAGCTTTTACTGGTTTCCATTTTCCACTAGTTATATCTATATTCTAACGAGCGGTTGAGTGACTTTAAAAGGCGCGCACTTACTATTTATATAACTAGTCACATGAGATCAAAACACACACAGATCAACCCCACTGTCTTTATAACACACAGATATATATACCCATAATAACGAAAATGATATGATTTAATTTTTCAATTTCATTCAATTTCTTTTGTTTATCTTATGAACCCACGAATGTTGTTTATATTTTTTATTTATTTATTTATTTTTTAGATTTTTTAGTATTTCGTCCAGCAGTTTGCTTTAAAGTAATTTTGTATATTTTAGTTTCATATTTTGGTTGGATTCAAATAAAAATCATGCAAACTTCATTCATGAATTTTTTTTTTTCATTTCAAAATTTTATAACATTTTGGGTTTTATTAAAAGTTTTACACGGAAAAAATAAAAAAAAAAATACAAAAATACGGATTTATCTGAACCAAGGCTGATATTTTTAGTATTACTCTAGTTCCGGCGCAGGCATAAACTCGGAAATGAAAAAAAATTAAACCTCTACTTACTAAGTGTCGATAGACCTTCAGTTAATGAGAAAAGAAATCACATAATATATGTTCATTTTGCTATTTATTGTGGCTAACTTTTTTGCAAGTTTTTCTAGCATTTGAGTTGAAATACGGATATATTACAAATATATTTACGAAGCAAAAGAAACTTGGCTACGACGGCATATTGAATTTTGACGTCAAGGCGAATATACATCAAATCGGAAAAAGACCTTTTCAGGTTAAGCCATTGGTTACACAAAATCTATACGATGGAAAGGGATCAAGAGCTTTAGTTTATCGGTATTTTTTTTTACTGATTGTTAACTTAAAATTAAAAGTGAATAAATATCAAGAATATTAACAAACTAACTGATGTCAACAATTCTAACATGTGAAAAAAAGTTTTTAAGGGATAATTCTGAGTAGTTTGACTTTCGGACAGAAATAACTCGATTTTTTTTTTTAACAAAAATTTAAGAATGGAGAGAATATGTAAATGTTAGTATCTTAGCATGAAAACAAAAGATGATGAATGAAGAATAATTCCCGAATTCCGTTCGCTTGTAAGATGTTTAAATCATAGGAGCAACGAGACGCGCTAAAATGACGTTGCGATAAGTTTTCGGTTGCTCCAGAGCACTGGACTAAGGGAGGTTGTCAGCTTACCAGGAATGATATAACGATGCTATGGACAAGAAAAAATTTACATTAACAAACTGTTTTCTTGTTTACTTTTGGTGAAATTTCAAGGGTTTGTCCTTTTCCCAAGGGAATAAGAGTTAATCTCTCACTAATTACATGTACAGAACAGCTGTCACAATTTGTGTTATAAGGCCTGGCAATTCCCTCGTTCATAAACTGAACTTTGAATAAATAAAGAGGCAGAACCGTGAAAATAACTTTATTTACAGTGTAAAGAAGAAAAAATATAGCTACTGCATACAACACTCTCTACACACATACTCTCAAACACTCAATACACGCAATTCACACACGCTGAAAAATCACACAACACACACGCACAAACAATATAAACAAAAAATAAACTAACCCCCTTAATACCCCCCAACTTATATATAAACAGAATGAATAACCCGACTTTGGCTGCTGACCCTTATTAACACTTAGTCCGGACAATGTTTTTGGTAAGTTGTATTCTGAATAAAATAAACAAATTCACCCGCAGCAGGTATATGCATAGTTGTGGCGACAATTTATGTAGATCACTGGTGATAAGGATACATCACACGTTCATGTATTACGCATAATTTGGTACACGTGCGTCGACACACTGTCAAGTAAATCAAACCTTTCACCACTGATATTATTGAACTTTATCACTGGCGTCACCATGTGCCTGCGCGTCCACGTGCGTCACTTTTCCCGCATCGACTTTGGGTCGTCTGTAGTTGTTGTGCACCCACGGATAATACAGCCATATAATCGTCGAGGACACCCACAAAAATTCCAACCAGAACAGGGGGGGGGGGGGGGTATGGGTGCATTGGGGGTATTTTTATCACATATTTTAGCATGATCCGCCTTAAATTAAACTAATCCACATGTCGCTGATAATGACTTTTAACGGATTATGGAACTATGAATTTGATTTACAAAAAAGAGACCCACTGTGAAAAGCCTTTACGAACTGTGAAAACACAATGCAAATGTCAGAAGTGATAGCATGATCTGCCTCTGCATTATATAGCCTAGGGTTAATGGGAATCAAGATTTTGATGCACAAAAAGCTTCTGATGTTGGGGTTTAATTACCTACAGTGATCTGTATATTAATACCTTTTATGTAAGCAAATATCTGCATTAACACTTGAAATGCTATAACTCGATCTATATACAGTCAGACAACTTCTCAGATTTTTAAGACAGATAAAAAGAATGTACTCTGTCTGTCTGTTTGTCTGTCTGTCTGTCTCTTTCTCTCTCTCTTTTCCTCTTTCTCTCACTTAATTTAGACTATTGGAATGCGAAAACTGCCGCAAGTCCTACAACCTTTCTTTCCCATCTTCAAATGCGGACAAGAGTACATGTACAAAATATCTGATAACATTAAACAAGCTTTATTTGAAATAATCTTATATTTTTATTGAGTCTACAAATTGTGATAATTCAATATACAAAATTACGATCTACTAATACCCTCATCCAATGTTATTACCTTTATTCTTAGCACTAGAGTAATGGTCTAAATTTGATATTCAGAATTGTAATTTAAACTAGCATACAATAAAAGCGAAATGCGTGAATGAAGAAAACTATGCAAATATTCTCTAAATTTTTACAAATTTTCTACAGCTTGAGATGGGTTTTGATTGAAAAAAAATGTTTGCTGAATGTTGAACTTTAGAAATTAATTTTGACTAAATTTTTTAAGTAAGTTTAACCACACGTTAACTCATTTATCTCCTACTGAATATGTAATATATACATTGAAATGTTTCACTTTTATATAGTACACCTATAAACGATGTTTTAAAACCAACACGTCTATACTTACAATTTAGAATCCGTCACTCTTAATACGTATACTCACTTTGATTTGTGGTCTCGTAGATGAAGGAGGCAGTGTGATGCTAAGCCTAGGGGCTATAGCTGTTACCGATAGAGTCTCTGACAGGTCGGAAGTGTTTCTTCTCTTTGATTGGGGCGACTTGGGTCTGCATCCCTGCTCCAAAATCTTTGGTTTTTCACTGTAAGCATTCTATTCAAAATAAAACGTAAAAATGGCAATGCAGTGAGATGATGCAATACCGTATACAGGATTATTTTCGCCCAGCGCAGTATTATTTTTGCCCTTCTTTGTAGCAAAGCGCTCCGTCTTGAAGTGGCCCTGACAAAACTGTGTTGAAAGAGAGCTACTTTGATACACTGAAATTCGCCCAGAGCTAATTCGCCAATTAGCCCGAAGGCAAAAGGGGAAATTAAAATAATATGGACGAATATTTTCCTGTATACAGTAGTAACATGAAAAAACATCAGAATCACGATTTTCTTTATTACAGACTGCAAAGGTTACAAAGACACAAACATATCTGAGAAGAATCACGACTATTTTTGGTACTTAACGTTTGATATTTTAATCGATAAATATATGGTATATATCTATCCTTAAAATGTCTCTAAATTTCGTAAATAAATATTGTTCAATTTTCATGCAGTTCTGTCAATCATATTCGAATTTTTTCTACCAGTATTGAAATTGTTAAAAACTGAACCTGAAAGGCCATATTATACACATATATAGGTTTACATAATTCTGTAAAATCAACCCCCTCTTCTACACATACATACATATTTATGTAAGCCTACAGTTTATCGGGTAATCATATAGCGACAGTTTATGGGTCTAGTCTGCCCTAGTGTGGGAGACTTGATAAGTTTAATCTACTGTATATCACAAGGATTTTACTTAATATGAACCAAAAAAGGGGGGACGTTTATAGTATAGTAGGAGAGAAGGGAGCTAGCAAGCCGCCATTGATTTCTCGGTACCTTGCTTCAAACTCTGAAAACGTTTTTTTTTTTTTTTTTTAAATTTTTTAACTTCCAAGAAATGTGCCGCCCTACACCTTTTCACCTATGCACTTTCCGTTTATTTCCTGAATTTGTTGCATCTGTCATCCGTCATATTTCATTTTAGCGTGTCGTTTTAATCATAATTGCTTTAGGTCGTCCTCACAGTATTTGAATGTTTGCTAAACGTCTGTAATGACGGATTGAATTCATTTTCATCAGCTATAAGCCTTAAAGTTCAATCGGGTCTATAGGGATGCGATTCATTCAAATATTGAGGACGACCAGGGACGACTTTAAAACGGCATCCTAAGATGAAAGCCAACGTATTACAGATGCGTAAAAATCAAAGAATTGAACGAAAGTTGCAAGGAAAGGTGTAAGGTTAACGACGGCAACCTATTTCTCGGAAGTTCGAATATTTTAAAAAAGTTTCCGTGAAGTCAGGTAAGCGATTTTTTTAACACTGCCTTTCGAATGAAAAACGCGTTTATTAAATTATTGTGAATTATACCATAGTTTTGAGAGTTCAAAGCGAGGTACCGAGAAATCAATGGCGTCTTGTTAGCTCTGTGGCTAACTTTCAACCCACTTTGGAACATTTTTTTCAAAGTGCGTTCGGAAGGTACATCCACATTTTTAATATCGATACACTTCACGCACTTTGAAAAAAAATGTATAAATCATGATTTTCGGGATTCGATTTTTGATTACTCGATAATGATTTGTAAACACTAATGAATAAGATTTAAGATTTATTTGAGAACGAGGAGGTGAAAACCAAAAATAAAGTTTAATTACCATTGATAACAAGAGGAAGGTCCCCTCCACTCAGTTATTCTTCCCGAACGTATATTCAGCAAACTAGAGTAAACATATAAAAGAACCGAAAAGGGGAATAGATTTCTTGTAAATAAAGTAACTAGATATTAAAAATACGAGCCAGTCAAACTATGGTTTCTACCATGGTTCGTTAAACATACTAGTATGTTGGTGTCTTAACATAAATCGTCTTTTCAATTTCAAACCAAATCAATCACTTTACAATTACGTTTATAAAAAGAAGAGAGTTGCATTGTACAACCTTTAAATATTATCAACCAAAAAGGCATTGGCTTTTGTTGCAATGATATTCTAAAATATCTTCCTTTTTATTTGATATTTCTCATTATGTTTATTCATAAGTACATGAAATTTAAACCATTTGAAATAGCTTGGTTATATGTTTTTCATTTTCAGTTCTTGCATTTCCAAATGTTTCGTACCAGATTCAAAAGGAGTAAATTTGCTGCATACATTTTAACAAGGTAAAGAGATAAAAGAAATGACAATCAGTTTCAAAATGATGAAGTTTATGTCGTATTTGAATAAAACAAATCTCACGAGTTGTTCTTAACGTGTAAATTGTTGAACTACGCTTATGAGAAAAACCTTTAATCGAGAGACGGTTTATCAAGTTATATTTTTAAATTATCACATTGAACTCCACAAGGTTATAATAACCATTTATCGTATTTAAAAGCAAAAGTATTTCAAGTAAAAACCCTGAACATTTTTTTTCCAAGTGCGTTTATATCGATATTATCCACGCACTTAGAAATAAAATTAT
>WFKH01003881.1:25358130-25369514 GCA_016163765.1 Magallana hongkongensis | reverse complement strand
AGCTTCCAATGGATGTCGTTATTATGATCTGTATATACATGTCCTAAATTATGTGCGTTGTCAAAAACAATTATATATTTATGTTATATGATCGATAATCGAATATATACATGAAGATAAAAACTTTAAATAACAAATGTTGCGACCTTTTAAAAAATGCTGCTGTTGTGGTATATTTGTTCTAACTAGTGGTTTTTACTTTACTGTTACGTCATGGGTGCCTAGATATTTGAAAATTTCCGATTAGTAATATTCATTTCAAAAAGAAAAAATAGTAACACTTCTTAACGGTAACGCTTGTTAACGAAAAGACATATTTTTTATTGTTTTTCTTTACATCATTGCTTTATTTAGTTTGAATATCGCCAAAACATAAAGCTATACAACTATCCAAAAGATATATGGGGTGGAATTATTCAGAGAATATTGTTTACGCAGAGACAAAGCGGTAACGCTTGTTAATCCTTATTCATATGACAGTGAAAAGAATCGGAATATGCTGAGTTTTTGAACAATGCAAATGACATTTAGTAAAAACGGTTCATATACATTGTACTAAAATCTCTACAAACTAGATATATTAAGATGAAACTTGATTCATATAAGATCGTTTTTGGCTTAATTCCTATCGGAGGGTAAGTTTTTGGTAACGCTTGTTAATGCTAACATTGTGACAGATTTGATCAGTCCTCGATTCAAAAAATATTGACGAGTGGCAAATACTTTACTCTCTTAAATGTTTTGGGTTTATTGTATCAAAAATCAATATTTTTATTTTTTCCTTTCCAGACTTCAATAGCAGAAAAATGGACAATCATTATCATTAGCCTATATAGCGACATATAGAAACCACTTTTACATCTATAATTTGGCTGCTAAAATGATAACAATGCATTTCAAAAATAAACGGCGATTTTTTGTGGATAAATTGGATATAACCTCCCAAATCATTTACTGCAAAACATGTCTAATATTATCCCGTTACTTCAAGAAAAAAACGATCTTAACTTGAGCGACAGTGATATTTCAAATTGGGGTCATATGAACGAGAATGACTTTCTACATATTTTAGAATCTTGAAGTTATTGTCAGAACGTGCTTCAATTTAATTAAACCCGATCACTGCACCTGTAACAAAGTAAATTATACCTATAGATTCAGGTTTTAGTCGGACTTTATAAATACTCTTGGATTTAAATGTAAAGATAATATAAAGTTTGAATAACATATCATTTACCTATAAAACAAAATGAGAATAGACCATATTTTTAAATTTATGATCAATACCATTATGATAATGTGAATAAATTTAATAAAAACATTTTTTGATAAAAACCGTAATTTTGCTTTTAATAAAATGTGTAAGGATAGAGAATACTGATTTTTTTTTTACTTTTTTCATTTATCATTTCAGATAGTATTCCGGGCATTATTAGAAAGAAAGGGAACTGAGGCCGTTCTCCTGTCTGATGTATTTGTTGTAAACAGTCTCTGTATCTCTGTGGCTATGAATGGTAGGCTCTGGTTATGTGTGTTTAAACATGCCATACCATTCTATATTCCTATAGAAACTGACATAAGTGAAATTGACAAAATCCAGTTTATTCATCACTGGAAACCTTTAGAAACCCAAGAAATATCTGAACGAAATAATCACGATAAAGTCAAAACCAGATTCCTATATAAAACGACTTGGCTATTTCTTTTATCTAAAGAGGGTTGTGTATTTTTTAAGCAATGTCGCCACCTTTATGTTGCGCAAGAATCACCAAAGAAGCATTTAATTCTTTAAGTAATATTCGACCAAAAGGACGTGTTTTGAAAATTGTATTGGTGTTTGGGATAGACAAATTGTCAGATAAGGACGCCCACTTTTTTACAGACTTAATACATAGTCAGCGCATGTTTGTCTATTGTTCTCCATTTAGTTGATTTTTCCAACTTTATAGTTGGATTTTCCAACTTTAAAGTTGGAATTTCCAACTTTAATCTTGGAATTTCCAACTTTAAAGTTGATATTTCCAACTTTAAAGTTGGAATTTCAAACTTTAATTTTGGAATTTCCAACTTTAATCTTGGAATTTCCAACTTTAAAGTTGATTTTTTCAACTTTAAAGTTGGAATTTCCAACTTTAAAGTTGATTTTTCCAACTTTAAAGTTGGATTTTCCAACTTTAATCTTGGATTTTCCAACTTTAATCTTCTGTTGTTATTACGATAAGTTTTTCAATTTCAGACGAATTTCTTTTAATAAGTGATCTTTATTAACGCCATGTAGATACAAATTCCAAGGCTTTGTTTTGATCCATATTGTCTCTTAGTGTTCTTCTTTCTAATCCTGCATTTAATAAGCGACACCCTCTTGTTTTACATATTAAGATAACATTTATTTGATTTAAAATTATTTCGATATTTGATATCTGATACTGCATACGTTTAAACGTTTTAATCTTATATATTTATATGAAAACTTCTAGTTCAGACATATACAACTATAAGTTTATGCACAATTTGCTTGTAATATAATGTATACTGTGATAGTTATATTCATGTATTTGATTCAAAATTATTTCGATATTTGATAACTGATACTCAATGCATTTAAACGTTTTAATCTTATATATTTACATGAAAACTTTTAGTTCAGACATATACAACAATAAGTTTATACCAAGTTTGCCTGTCATATAATGTATACTGTTATATTTATAAGAAATAAATTCAAACAAAAAAGTTGGAAATTCCAAGATTAAAGTTGGAAATTCTAACTTTAAAGTTGGAAAAATCAACTTTAAAGTTGGAATTTCCAACTTTAAAGTTGGAAATTCCAAGATTAAAGTTGGAAAAATCAACTTGGAAATATCAACTTTAAAGTTGGAAATTCCAAGATTAAAGTTGGAAAAATCAACTTTAAAGTTGGAAATTCCAAGATTAAAGTTGAAAATTCCAACTTTAAAGTTGGAAATTCCAAGATTAAAGTTGGCAATTCCAAGATTAAAGTTGGAAATTCCAACTTTAAAGTTGGAATTAAAAAAAAAAAATTACAGAGTGGCACTAATACGCTTCCGTAAGATAGCGATAAGTAAAATATTGTACTTTTAAGAGATGTTTGTCAAAGTTGTTGGATATGAAAATCACGAAAAATTATTGCAAGCGTGGAAAGTGCCATAAACATTTTAATAGTGGGAATTTAGGGGAAACAAAAACGTTACAACCAAATTACAATTTTGACCTCTTTTCAATAAGGAAAAAACCAACTCAAATATATTGTGATGCTATTTATTGTTTTAAAGCAAATCAAAATATTGATTATTGCAAACAATATTAATATATCATGGTTTAAAGGACTCGATCTTGGGCCTCTGTATAATTGGATTATCTGTTTTGTGCATAACTGAATAATCTACTTGTTAATTCTTTTCAAACACGTTATTGTTGACATCAGCCGCTGATTTACGATCATCAATGGCTTTCTATACCGGTCGATACATTATTAGTTATATATATTGTTGAGAGAGATAGAGAGAGAGAGAGAGAGAGGGGGGTTCAATTCTTGTACCGCTATTTTAATTTTTGACCACTCATTACAATATTTGTTCCTCGATGCATATTTAAGTATCATCTCTTACACCTAGGGCTTAATTCAAGATATTCGCAGAGCAGTGAGGGTAAGAAAACAACAAATTATATTATTGCAACGCAATTTTAAACCATTCAGACAAAAATTTCTATTGAAAATTGACCAAACTATATAACAAAGGACTTGAAGTAAAATTGTGTGAGGTAGAAACGTAACAATAGTCATCGATTAAGTGTGTAGTCATCCTTTCTTTCTTAGCATTTCCCCCTTTTCTTCTACATATAAATGTCTTGGTTTTAATGCTAGTGCAGTTATTTTCTTGATATCTCAAAGGAAATCAAACAAATCTTAAAATTGTTTTGCAGACTGTAAACTATAGTCTCTCATTGCATTTTTACCTTTGTTTATGTTTAATTACAGAACTAACGCAGTCAGCAAAGGATGCCGTATCTCTTTTTTCCGAAGATCAACATGTGCCTTCGAAAAATATCTCCTCTTTTCTTCTAATTGACCAGAAAATCTCCATAGACCTTTCTCTGTGTCCCTTATGTAGAAACAATGACTTCAGTATTTCTGCAGAACCTCTAACTAAATGCTCCTGTATAGAGGAGGATGGCATATGTGCTAACTGCACATGCTCCATTATAAGAACCTCTATTTCCGTTCAAAATCTTCTTTGTAGAGTCTTCTATTTAAAAGCTATAGAGGATCGGATAAATGTAGAAGTTTACAATAGCAGTGTCTACAAAATCGTACTCTCTGTAAACTCAAAATCCTATGTCGATTTTTACTTAAATGAAACCCAACAAACTTCTTTCTCTTTTGTTGTTCATAAACCCTATAATTTTTTTCATATTTGGAAAGGTACTTTAATCGGTCAACGGTATTGGGGTGTTTACTTTCTAGGCTCAATGAGGAATTTTATAAGTTATTACATCAAGACAGGTGATGGTCTATACGTCGCCTTAAAAAAAATTGATGACAATAGCAAAGTCAGCCTTTTGTTATCTAATCATTCTATTCGATCTTCGACTAATCTAAGCAATTGTAACATTTCCGAACAAACGATTAATCTAATAGAGTCTAAAATACTTGATTTGAGCCGAAACAGGATTCGGTATTTCATTGTAAACAAAAAGACTGAGGTATTAAACATTCAACACAATTTGCTCGATGCAGTTGTGCAAGTTGACGCTACGTTTGCCAACTACTTTTATCCTTTATCTATCTTAGACATGTCCTTTAACAAAATCACGAAGCTGCAGCAAGAGGATTTCAAGCACTTCGTGTTGTTGATAAGCTTAAATATATCTAGTAATAAAATACAAGATATAAATGAAAATACTTTTTCCGACTTATCCAAGTTAGTTTCCATCGACTTATCTAGGAATGAAATTGCCGTTATCCGTAGTGGTCTTTTCAGGTCACTCGGACAGCTCCAGTTTGTGTACATTCAAAGAAACAACATCATCCAGGTGTCCAGTGATGTATTTCACGGTCTAGTTAACATGAAATATCTACAAGTGGAATCGTTCTCAATCTGTTGCGTCAAACCCCAGTCGCTGTACAACATAAAGTGCGTGGCGCCATCTACCGAAATCTCCTCATGCGACCATCTAATTGCGGTACCCATTCTTAATGTCACAATCTGGTACATGGCGCTCTTTGCCTTGTTTGGAAATATCATCGTGATAATATATATCGTGTCCTCCTTGAAGAAAAAAGTTTCTATTACCTACTTCACCCTAACGCTGAATCTCAGTTTTGCTGATCTTCTAATGGGAGTTTATCTCTTCATCATAGCTATAGTTAACTTGAGATATACGGGTACTTACGGTTTAATGGACTACGCGTGGAGACATAGTTGGCTATGCACTCTGGCTGGTATCTTAGCAACGGTTTCCAGCGAGACGTCAGCTTTCATTGTTTTTCTAATTACCGTTGACCGTTTTCTAGCCATCAAGTATTCCATTTCGAAAACTCGTCTGACCAAACGAGGAGTTATTGGACTATGTGCTTTTGTTTGGCTTACATCATGGCTGTTGGCAACCCTTCCACTGCTGATTTACGAAAACTTTTATTCCAAGTCCGGGATTTGCATCTCGCTACCACTCTCAGTTTTCAGAAAGACTGGATGGAGATATTCAATGATAATCTTTGTGGGTCTGAATGCTCTTCTCTTCATCGGAATTCTTATTGGTCAGATTGCTATATTTGTCGAAGCACTGAAAGTTGGAAAAGATGTTAGATCCGCAAAAGTACGTACAAGAGAGATTTCATTGGCTAAGACTTTGATGGCAATCATTGTTACAGACATGCTTTGCTGGATACCGATTGGAGTCATTGGTAAGAGAGAGAGAGAGAGAGAGAGAGAGAGAGAGAGAGAGAGAGAGAGAACACAAGAGCAAGTTGATCTCAATATACTATCAAAATAAAATGATTCTTACGGTACATAAGTTGGAAACAAATCACTAAAGTGCTGACAATCTTCATATTTTTTTCTAGCGTTTTTATTTAATATTAAACATGTTAGTCCATCATTAGTAGATGGATTGGTTGTTGTTTTAATATCGGTATATGGTTTGGATTTTTTAGGAATGCTGACTTTCTCTGGAGAAGAAGTCCCCAGTGACGCGTACGCTTGGATCATAGTTCTTGTGCTTCCTGTTAACTCGGCCCTGAACCCCATCCTCTACACAATGATTGCTGTCATCAGACAAAAGGTAAGCCATTAAATTCGCGGTGACTTAATGTGTGGATTTCTAGAGTACCATTTATAATGGCGGATACTCCTTATCGAAATACGAAACAGACTGTATTCTTTAATTAATGTAATTAATTAATTAGTGATAATAGTATTATAAAATATTAAGAATTTACAACTTAACTGTTAGATTATTATCGATTAAATTTTAATTTGGAACAACGATATTAAATAAACCTTTAACGTACCTCTGAATACACTTGTCAAAAACATTAAAAGATCCTCTTAATTGATCAAATTGCAGTCTTTCTTTTGTAAAACATGCATACCTACGTATACATGATTGTATGGAAAAATATGCATAGGGATATTTAAAGCGATATTCTGTTATGTACTCAATATTATGGATTTAAAATCATTTATCCTATTTTGAATTAAGGCATATGCTAACATTATTGACAATCATGTATATTACAAAGGTACAGTGTATGAAAACAATTTTAATTTCCTTATCAAAGAGCTACGTGTAAAAAGTTTTTCCACTATGTTGATGACAACGTTGTTATCTTCATTGTTACATCAGAAATTTAAGAAGGCTGGATGGCTAACAAATTGCCAATCAGATCTACCTTAAATGTAGAAATGCGTCTACATTGTTACAGCCGAAATTTTTAAAGGCTGTTCATATGATTTTAGCTTACACTTCTATTTAGTAAAGAAAACTTCCATAGATCTTAGCTATTTTCCTATATCTTCAAACAGAGCTCTTCTTCTAAAGGAGATCAATACAATCTAAAAATGGTCACGACCATTCAGCCCTTTCAAATATTAGGAATGTATTTTGCTTGTACCTAAATTTCAATCTTTATAATTATTTTTGGATAGAGCCAATCTCATATTCAGCGACTTACTCAAGAAATCCTGACCCTGAGGAAACAGTTGGACACAATGAAGGTGAGACCATCTTTATGCAAGACTGAAAAAAAAATAGTTTGTTAATGCACACCATTAATGTAAAAAATGTTGTGGTGTTTTGTTTTTGTTTTTTTTAGAGTTCTATTCCATCGGTTTCCACGAAACATTAGAAACAGATTGGACAACAGATTATGTTCTTTGCGTATACATACTGTTAACGTTTGTATACGAGTCCAGTTGAGTGTATTCTGTCAATGATATACCAGTAACTTTTATTCTTAACGATGGCAGTTTTCAGCAATATTTGATGGAACATTCAATATCCGGAAATTATTTGTTTATATCATAGATTGGATTTTTCTAAAATGTTTCAGTGTTGTATTGTTTCTATTTATTTGTTAGTTATCTATCATAACTGGTAAACATTCTTCAACTATGTTAATTGTAACAATGCAACATATTACTGCGATATTTCATTTGTTTTCATTTGTATATAGAAAGGACACGTATAAAAACAAATAATTTTAGGATTATGACGTAGAAACACATTTAGACATATAAAATATATGAACCTGTTTTTCTTACAATGTACATGTAATTAGGACATTCTCTGTAGTTCGCCATTTAAATTTAACAGTTTGATAAACAAGAATTAAGTAATTTGCATGACGTTTTGACTTTCTGCTGATATTGAATTGTTTCATATTGGTATCTCGGGTCGATACACCTGGTGTAATATGGAAAATGGTTTGTTTTATTACCTATGTATACACATATATAAAGAATTTTATGATTGTGAAAATGTTCATTTGTTTTCCTATCAATGTAACTTTTTTTTTATCTTGTGAATGTCCATATTATGATTTTTTTTTCTTTACCTTTATGAACTATCAACTTGTTGCATCATTTTGGGCCCTTTATTGTAAAATCAATTAACGAAATGATAAAACACATCGAAACAGGGTTTGTTCCCTATTGCATATATTTAAATATCGGGTACAGCAAAAATGTGTGCGAGAGGAGAATTTGTCCAGGAAAAATAAATACTTAATTTCAATAGCCTTTGCTACAAAACACAAGAAAACTTCAATATGCCATTCTTATTTATCATAAATTCATTTTTTGGCTTGTAAGTTAAATTTTTGATGTTGTGTGGCAGACCTATATATATGTGTGTGTGTGTGTGTGTGTGTGTGTGTGTGTGGATCTTTTGACACCGATGACATCCAATGCATGCTTTAATTTCCTTAAGTATAACACCACTAGCTCTTTAATACCCTGGGGCTCGTTTTATAGAGGTGTAGTACGCCCAAATTTATTGCTACGTCGGTGTAGAGAAGAATAATGATCCCCGAAGAATAACGACCGGGATTCATTTTTCTTCGTAAAATAACGACCCCCAGCTGTAGAATTATTGGATTTTATTGAAGAAAAAAACCCAGGGGTCATTTTTCTTCATGTTATACGTGAAGAGAAATGACCCCCATAGAAAAATGACCCCCGCCGTTAACAAGAATAAATATGGGTTACCTCAAATCAAAGATATTTGACTTTTAATTAATTGATTTTCACTCTTTTCAGCTGATTTTGAAGTGAAAAATACTGAACTTGCAAAGAAATGGCTGTAAATAGTTTTTCAATATCCGTAACAAAACACACTTACATTGATGGAAATTGATTGTTGATACGGTATAATAAGCATTTACATGTAGTTTATATTACAGATTTTTATTCTTAAGGTATATACAGTTTTAATTGCAATTTTATGTAAAAGCAAATACAGTGCATCTGTGATCACAGTGAAGGAACGGACTGAAATATCGTGTGTTTATACCATACACAGAGCTCTAAGGGAAGCTGGGTGGTCAACAAATTAACCATCAAATCTGCCTTAAACTTGAACATGAGATATTTTGGGCGGCACTAACATTAAGTAAAGGAAACAAAATCCAAATTATTAGCTTTAAATTTTATCAGTTTCCTTTGTCTTTATAAAGAGCTCTTCCTCTTAGGAAATATAAATAATGTAAACATTATCACGACCATCGAGCCCTCTTAATATTTCGATTAAGGTTCCTCGACGCACCAATATTTTATTTGATGGATTTGAAAAAGAATCAGTTTTGAAGTGTGATTTCACTAAACACAGACCAACATCGGCTGTAAATTATTTTATGTGATTTTTTATGTATTTTTTAAGTGAAACGGGAAAAAAGTTCTTTTGACTGCGAACAAGGTATTTTAGAGCTTATGACTTGATAGACAGATCATATCATTCGAGTAATAATTCCTAACAGTGGAGTAAACTTTTCATAATTTTGGTTTAATAATTAATTCTGGGTGCTGCACTTGCGTACCCAGTAATTAGTACAGTAGAAGGGGGAAATTATAAACGTCAATGAAAGTATAATTCATGAGCAATATAGATTCTATTCTTTCATCGCCGATAAACAGAATTTCGAGATACATGTAACTTGTTGTGACGAGAACTTTACCTCAGTACAGTATATCATCATCTTGCTATAACGAAATGATTTTAAACCGGTTTTTTCAAAGGAAAAATCCGCTAATTGAGTTGGTGAAAATGGCGGGCGGGCGGGCACCCCTATTGTACGGATAACTCTTCCTACAGTTTTCAAGATAGGAAGTTGTTGTTTTGCAGATTAATTTTTAATATATTAGAGATGTGCATATTACTTGGATTTTGATTTTTGGTCGTTTATTTAAAAAAATATCACCTGTTGAACTAAGATATTTTTTGGCAAAATATTGAAAATATTGGTAAAAGTAAGTAAAAATATTTAAAGTAAGCATATGCAGGTATATCACGAAACAGCGATTATATTTTATCACAGGTACGATTTAAGTTATTGTTATACTTGGATACTTAGAAAAAAAGATTTATACTTCAACCACTGGTTTATCAAACAATAATCAAAGGATTGAAACATATTGAAAAATACATCTAGTAGACATATAAAAACATATACACGTATAAAGAAACTAAGGTGCCTTTCTCTATATGGCCTTTTCGACATATCTTTTACAAAAGCATGCTACATGTCATAAAAGGCCTTGATGTTAGATTTATATGTGTTGCACTTTTATAAACTTACAAAATATTTCACTAAACCTGTTTTTTTTTCTACAACATTTAGAAGAAATTAAACCCATATTAAGTAATAACGTTACGTTGTAAAAAATTCATCCATGACTAAGATGTACATAATAAAGGAAAAAGTTAATAATTATAATTTATATATAAACAGTAAATTTATGTAACATGCACGATGCATGTACGTGTAAACGCACTGATATTGAATGCAAATGTAGCTGAACATCAAAGCCGATTAAACTCATCGGTACTGATGCAATATCATAAAAATAATTTGTGATTCTCTGTTAAAATTCAAAGTGAGAGACTGGACCTTGTATTGTCCATGCCAGCTGTATAGATCGTGTAGAAACGACAAGTTTGGATCGTAAATAAATTGTTATTCGATATACCGACATGTGTATTTCTACCGGTTATAGTATGATCAGGTGCCATTAAGGAGTGAGCATCCTCTGCTGACCGGTGTCGTATAATTTAAGGTCCGCCCCTTAAAATGGTCCGGGGCGGACCATTAATGTTAACATGTAAGGTCCGCCTTTGCTCTAAAAGGGTCCGGCCCGTATAAGAAAAGGTCCGCCTAACATAAAAGGTCCGGGGTATATTTTTCATTTTTATTTTTTCAATTTCGGGTATTTTGTTACAAAATAAGTGGTATTATTTTGTAATTCTTTTAAGAGAGTACTTACCCGAAGTGAGTTCGTAAATATCCAGCACAGAATGTAAATGAAAATACATATACATGTACATGTAGCTTGGTCAACACAAATAAATTTATTTACAATAATTATTACAGTTTAAAACTGTTCTTTCATTTTAACATTAATTTTGCCGGTCGATCTTATATAAACAGGCAATGAAACTGATTGGTGTCATTAATTAAACAATGGCTTGAACCAGTTGTTATATACATACACCACCCTGCAGGTGTGAAGGGTTCACACCTTCAGGTGTTTGACTGTTTGAAATTCTCATGTAAACAATGGGGCAATCGGTTTTTGGAACGCAGTTCGCAGTTCGCTATTCGCAATTGAAAAGTGAACTGCGTTCTAGAACGCAGTTCGCAATTCAAA
>WFKH01003881.1:25318924-25337606 GCA_016163765.1 Magallana hongkongensis | reverse complement strand
GGTGACATAACATTTGTGTATTATGCATTTGGTATTTAACTATTGTCATATTAATAATTTATCTTTAGTATTGGTACCCTTTCCAGTCCGGTGTCATCTCCAACTTAAAATAGTTTGTCACGACTGGCAGCGGTCGTCCCGTAGTTCTTTGTTATTTTCCCCCACCTGCTTTGGTTGTTTACGTTGCGGCCATTTTGCTTTTTCATGGAATTACCCATAGTTCCGTATTCTGTTTTTATAACAAAGTACCTTTTGGCGGAGAAATTCGATTTACTTGTTTATATCGATTATTAAATACTTGTAAGTTATTATTTTTGCGCTTGATAATTAACTTTAAATTGTTTTACTTATTTACTGTACTGTAATATTTGTCGTCTGCTTTTTGGCACTCTATAAATACCCGGACGCTGAGAAACGGATGCTCTCTCCTTTTTCGTTGTGTGCGGGGAAGTACACGGAAGATTTTTAGCAGAATTTAAGGTTTGTATAGTTTCAGTATCTAAGTGACTGAAGTACATTTATATTGATAGGGTTTAATTAATTATTATTACTAGTTATAGTGCTAGTTTAATTCATAATTACTAGTTCCGTACTAGTTATTTCGATTTCTGAAAGTTAGGGAATATTTTCGCTGTATACTAGTAGTTGTAACTAGTAGCGGAGATATTTATTCGTAGGTATTATATAGAGAGTTAGGGAAGATTTTCGCTGTGTGCTAGTAGTGGTAACTAGTAGTAACTAATGGTAACTAGTAGCGGAGATATTTATTTGTAGCTATTTTATCGAGAGCCTTTAAGTTTTATTTTGGTCGGGGGATTTTACGTGTAATGAAATTAATGGATATAAGTACCAGTTTATTTTGTGTCGGTAATTGTACCCATTTTGCCATCGTCCCAAGGGTTGAGACTTGTCTGGTTTTTCTTTTGAATGACGTTGTTATTTGTGTCATGTTATTTATGGTTGAATAAATTATAAAAACTTTACATCGTTTAGTTCTCAACAAAAGGCAAGCGTTCCGAGCGTTACACATGTAATAAAGAGGATTTTAAAAACCCAAACGATTTATACTTCATATAAATCAGAAATGAAGTACAATATACTTTTTTATTTTACAATTATCGAAAGAAAATATAATTTAGAATTCTTGGTTATCACATATCAAATCAACACAAAGTCTGGGCTAGAGAACACAATCATAATTATCTATATAATGATATATACATAAAATAACTGTTTTGCGACAAGTACAACACAAATACAGCAAGACTCAGCAGAAAAAAGTGATTTTACACAGGATATTTTATTATTGAGCAATTTAAAAATATAAATAATATTTGTCGTTAAATAATTACATACTGATATCTACTGATTCATTCGAGTTTAAATATATAAGCAGCATGAAAAAATAGTGGCTAGGAAGAAAGTGATGAATTTGAAAAGAAGTATATAATTCATAAATGGTACCTTATAAATTGTATCCTTAGATAAAACTCTTTGTTAAATGTATGCTGATTACGAATAGTCAAATTTCACTGTACGTATAACGTATATATTTTTTTAATATAAAAATATCTTTTTTTTTAAATTAAAAATGTAATTTTTATTGGTTCACACTTGGTTTGATGAAAAACGGCAGTTGTCACATATTGGCATATATTGCATCTTCTGATTTAGAGAGCGATAACAGTTCATAACATCTCCTGTATTCCTCCTAAAGATAAAAAAAATGTTACTAAATGTAACGTCTTGATTTTTTTTTTTTAGTATTTCAGCTTATCTCCCGTATTTACCAGTGTAGTGATGACTTCCGGTCGTCTTGTTTGGATCAGTCTGACTGTGGTCAATATATCCACTTCTCCGTCCATACGTAACTGTTGGAGGGCATTATGTAAAACGCAGAATATACCGGCCGGACCGGTACCGTCCCTGTAAGATATAAACGTAAATGTTGGAGGGCGCTATGTAAAGCGCAGAATACACCAGCCGGACCGGCGCAGTCCCTGAAGATCAAAACTTAAATATTTATGGGCGTTATGTAAAACACATAATATAATATAATATACCTGGCACTGTCTCTACAAGTTATATACTTGAATATTAAAAGGCGTTATCTAAAACACATAATATAATAGCTGGACCGACACTGTCCCTGTAATAGATAAATTTATATTGTAAAGGGCGAGCAATATAAATACAGTAAAAGATATGTGCTTAATCTGCAATGGTATACAGAGAACGCGTCTGATGAACATGTATCATCTGATTTGTGTAAAAAGAAAATATACTTACACAAATGTGATAACAAATATTGTCATTATTGCTCGTGTGTATCAACCATCTATAGCGATGATTTGTATCATATTTTATAGACATTGTTCGGAAGTGTATAACGAAGCAATGATATTTTTTTGGTTGTACACAGAATTCGTTGATGATCAATATATCATTCATTCATGCAAACGAAAAAAACACTAAACTTCAGTAATATCTTATTCTGTGTATCTTTTTAATAAAAAAAAATTGCCGAAGATTGAATTTCCGTCCAAAATGAATATCTGCTTGTACATACAATTTTATAGTTTTGCATGTATATATATAACCTATGTTTTATTCCTTTACAAAAAATACCACTTTAACACCAAATAATTGTACATGCTTATTTTAAAGTCATTTTATTTCTTTATTTATCTAGGTTAAAATTATTTTTCTGTAAACAACAATTTAGTATTTTGTACACAAACTTACTTGCTGATGACGACTGAGGTAAACTCGCTTTCTTTTCCTTTTTCAAGAAGCAATTCTACACCATTTAGCATGGCACTATCGTTTTCGAAAGGTATATGGAATACATCAACATCCAGTTTGGTACCCTGTATTACAGCAAACATAAATTAATTAACAAAAATTAGCTGAGTATAAAGACATACAATTAGAGTGACCTGGTGATTGTCAGTACCAAGGGATTTTTCTGATTATTCAAGTCTATGAATTGTATTTCAAAACAATGCAACAATTTCATTGTTGTATGTAAATGAACATAACATAATAAATACAATGTCAAACAAAACTCACGTCAGTTTGAATTAATAATGTGTCCTGTGTAACTCCACTGATGCTACTTCCTGTTTCACCGGAGGTTAAATTATAAGGCACACATTTGCACGAACAACCCTTTTTCGGAACCCACTGTATTTCCTGAAAAAAAGAAAAGAAAACAAATATTTAAGTTGTGTTTTGGTAAATAAATTTCCTATCTTAATTATGCTGATGAAATAGACAACCCTGTTAAATTGATTTTTAAAAAAAATGTAAACGACTGTCGATTAATGAATATACCTCGTTTTTTTCAGATAAAATAACAATCGCCTTAACCTCATGATCCACACACAGTGTCCACAAATCAACCTTCGTTTGTGCAAGAGGGGTTTGTGTGAGGATAAACGCACCGAGGTTCGAGAAAGACTAAAACAACAATAGATTGAACTTGATTGATATCATTGCACGTGTATGAGAGACTGTCATATAATAAAGCAAAACTGTCAAGTACCTGTTGATGTTTAAATCAAAATATTACTTTATTGAATACAGGAAGATGCGTTTGGCATGTTAGTTAATTGTGATACAGAAGAAATATTTTCTGTAGAATAGCAGGTTTCTTATAAGTTGTGACTTACCGGAACACAGACTGCATTGATGTAATTGTTTCTTCCTTTTACATACGACGTCAAGTAAGGTCGATACTTTGAAACTAACATTGAAATAAAAGAATTAAAAACTGTCACGTGACCACAACCATATATAGAGTACAATTTTCCAAATGTCATAAAACTGAAATAATGAAGAAAAACCATTCATATTATTTTTGGTGCTTTAAGATATGGAGTTAACCTTCGTTAATGTACAGATTTCAATTTGATAAAATCAATAGAGACAAGGTCTGCAAATTACACGACAGAGGTAATATTTTAAGCCTGATAAAATCTACTTAACATGATGTTAAGTATGTTATAAATTGCAAGTGTGTACGTATATGGTACCTTAATATTAGTTATGAACGAATAACTGCCACTAATTAATTACATTATCTGATATTTAGTTAAATTATAATTAATTGAACAACAAACCAGGTATGACATTCATGTTTGAGTTTTTGTCTTTGTTTTCTGGCTTCATTCCGTCGTCTTTATCGCCGTCTTCAAAAACTGGTTTCACAGTTTGTAAGAACTATAATATGATATTCTATGCTTTGATATTTTGTATGATCGACTTTCCATAATAAGCTATACACACATGGGGTTTTTACAAATTGCAGACAATTTATAATTTTTTAAAGAAATATATATCAAACCAAATGAAACAGGAATATTTCCTTATATTTTGATTTTATATTTCGTGTACTTATTTATTTCAACATGTTACTCTACATTTGCCCTGATTTAAAATCTAATACAAAAGTACACCTTTTTTATTTTTCATAGACATAAAACACTTAACATCATTAAATAATCAGGTCGTACCTTGTATTCTTTATAAAGAGCCATCAGGTTTAAAGGTGATGCGTCCTGTAATAATGCGTTGAGTTTGGTCAGAATGTCACTTTCACGTATAACCGTGTCCTCGTCTTGGAATCCAAACAGCAATGCTTTGTGAAGAAATATGTACTGATCCTAAGAAAGAGAAAAAACAAAAGATATTCATAGTATTTGGAGAAAGTATATAAAATATATATTAGAATGTATTACAATTGCAATTTAAAATAAACATATTTTTTGATAAAACTATTATCTTATGTTCGGAAGCACTGTTGAAATTAAGCAATTCAATCTTTAATTAAAATTTAATAAAAACAAAGTAATAACTTTAAAAACATTCCTTTTTCATAAAATTAATCTTTTAAAAAGAATAATTTTTCATTTTTACTTATATAATACACACATTAATTTTGAGGCATTTCAGTGATTTGTTATGTTATAAATTGCAGCAGATACACTCATTAAGAGTATCATTATGTGAAGTTGATTTTCTTTCTTTAGCATTTCCTTCGTCGTGGTTTTTATTTTTAAAAGCAAAAACTAATCGATGTATAACATAATATTTTATGGGGATACGGAGATAGTTTATGTGAAAATATATTAGATATATTAACGAGCTTTTATTCATGTTATAACCACTTCGCAACACTTCGAATTTGAATGCATGCTTTTCAAAAATAATTTGGCTTCTTCAGAATCATAGACGACTTTTTTACCGGTGTTTGCACCATGGTCATTCTGTCTTCTCTCATTTGTTTAACAAACTCAAACACACTGATTCTCTCCGTTTCTCTCCCTTGCTTCAACAAGGAGTCTAGGCCTATGAATGTTCCAGTTCTTCCGACACCAGCGCTCAAAACAAAGAGAAATAAAATCAAATTTATATCTCTAGAAGGATACCTATAAGTATTGGCTTTGATTCAAACACCATTCAAACATTTCTTTTTTGTGCTGAAATAAACTTTTTGTGAGTTTTAAAACTTTTAATTCTTTAATCAATTTGATATAGACATTTTGCATAAGTCATTTTCCCTTCTTTAAGTCATCATAGTTGTTTTTATAAAATGCCACTGATACAAATCAGAATTAGTACTTACCTGCAATGAACTAACATCAGTCCTCCTGGTTGATGGCTTTTAGTGACTGCTTTATGAAACTGAACCAATCCTAATTCTTCTGGAGTTCCGTGATCTGGCCAAGCAGTGTAGTGGAATTGGATTATCGTTCTTTTTCCCGAAGACTGTAAAGGAGGCAGCGTCAAAGTCAAAATAAATGTAAATATTCAATTGTCATAATCGTGTGTTATGATCTTGGCACAAAGTGCAAATATTTCCAATTATATTTGAATTAGTTTGCAAGCCAATGTTTGGTTTCCGTAAACAATATTAAATAAAAAAAAAATCAACAAAATGCATACCATCAACAGTTCTGAAAAGCAAACCTATTTTTTAAATAATCTTACTTTTGTGTTCTGGGCAGTATATTTCCTATACGTATGAAATGCGTACACATTTTCTTTCAGTAGCTGCAATTTACATGGACCAACTTCTAGTGTTTTATCTTTCGCAGGCCAATACTGGATACATTTGTTCTAAAGTTAAACACATACAACTGTTTTTCAGATCTCGTATTTTAATAATAAAAAACCTTAAAATATAAAAAAAGAAACATAACACGATTTTTGAACTATTAAACAGTTGTTAGATAAATGTGAATACCTTTCCGTTTTCAATAATATTGGTTAGCATGACGATACACCTGACATTTTCCTGCCAAATCATTCTCCAGAAGTCCGCAAGGGTGTTGTTCTTGGGACCTACATATCATACAAGACAAACAAATGTGTTGTGTCATTTTCATGCCAAATATAAGAACGTATTTTAATGTATCTAATGCATCATTTAACCTCGTATTAAAAAACAAACTAGCAAGTGATTACAAGTAGTACTTATTTCAAAAAATATGGACAAAACAAGTACCTTGGGCAGCTATATACATTCTTTCGCCATTATAGTCCTAAATAAAACGTTAAAATGTAAAAAAAAAAGTTATGCATTTACTATTCGAAAAACGTAATTCACACAATTTTCAATGATGAAATATGTAAAAGTTCAACCTTTATGAAGTTAGCGTTGATATAATCAGTATCTCCATCATTCCAAGTTTCTTTAAGAATAATTCTTGAGTGGTCGTCTACATAAAATAAACATCAACACAAAGGCATTTAAAAACATCGTTTTAATGAAAGAAAAATCACTACACATAATAGGTCAACATTAATTTAGAAAAAAATATAGTACATGGGAAGGTCGTTTTGAATCTGTTCTTTGCCATGTTTTCTTGTTTCTTTCCTTCCTTACACATAGAAGTATTTCCAACTGGAAGTCTCTGCAAAATTACAAAACAAAAATATCCAACAACGAAATTCAAAGTCTTCAAATTAAAGCTCATTTTTAAAAAAAAAAACCTATTGGTTTGGCGTTGCAAGTAACATTGTAGATTCCTTATTAAATGCGAATACTAGTAAGTAATATTTTAAAGAACAACTTGCGGATTTATGAAAATTGCTTTTATTTTATGGACAGATGTGAAGTACATTAAGCTATGTTAAATATTTGGCTTTCCCGAATTTATATTATCGCGATTTGATTGAATCGTGTAAAAGACTTTGGCAGTGCAATCATAAAGACTAACTATACAAGTCACTCTTTATGTTTTTGTTATCTTTCCTTTTTTCTAGAAACTACGATAAATAGGATACAATGATGCCCAGAAGGATTGCCTCAATAAAAAAGCGTTCAAGAAAAGCACATTACTAAACGATAAAAAATGAATAATTGGTTTCCGATTTAATAGTAGGTAAGGTTATATATTACAATATTACAATACCTTGTACTCAGATTGAAATGTGCTAGTTTCTCCGGCACTTTTATCGGATATCACACGCTGTAAATCTTCAACGCGAATAGCTGTGTTGAACTCTGCTGTATTATAGTAACCTCCGTCATCTCCTGTCAATGCATCGTTCATATATTCCTTGGGAGATATATCATGCAAATCGTCTACAAAACAGACTTTCACGTTTTTTACTAACATAATAGTTTAAAAATGAAAATTGATTGTTATATGTGGTCACTGTTATGTAATTTTTTAATAAAGTTGAACCATGTATATTTTTTCTTTTGATTGAACATGTTTAGAAAAATTAAAATGCGTTATTGCGCTTCAAAGTTAGATTGATGCTGTCTTGTCTGAATTGGCTCAACCATGCACTCATAAAAAACAAATTTGTGTTCAACTAAAAAATCATGACATGAAATGTGATCGCTTTTGACTGATTCCAATTTGTAGTTTAGACATAATTCAAGGAAGATTGGTGCATGTACTGCAATATTTTAAATCTATGACCGATATTTTTTATACACAAATCCCATCTGCATCTCGTCTGAACCTGTGTTTACCACCATTTATAAGAGTCCAACTTCTGATTATTATTCTAGCTTTTGGTGGGCAGTATTTTGTTTCATATTATTAAACAATTAGTAATCATTTATTTTATATTGATATTACCTTTCAAATCAGTATACTTCTTTCCTTTACTAGAATGTTTCGAATGAAAAGTATTTGATTTTGATGGTTCTTTATTTTGGCTCGCATTGTTCATGCCTCTTCTACGTCTGGAAATTTCAAAGACATATCATCGTAAACATTAAAAAATATTTCGTGCAATTTATATTTCTGGTGTTTCTCATAAGTCATTAAACAATTTCAGTTTCTCGTTTTTTTTTTTAAATTAGTTCTAGATTAAAATCTCACAATGCATCAATTATAAGACATCCAGTGATTTAAATTTTAACATTAAGGTAACATTGGAGATTGGAGAAAATCCCTTAAAAAGAGTCTATCGTAACAAAAGAAAAATGATATGACATATTGCTGTATACATTTTACTAAGCAGTATTAATGTTCAAAATCTATTAAAACTCTATACTTATAATCAATATGAAACGATATTATGTATTGGCACTGTGAAAAAGACAGTTTAGAGTTTTCAAAAAGCTTGGAAAAATCTTACCGTGTATAAATAACACCAAGAACGCCCACAGCCACTAACACAATAAGAACAGCAACTACGCCTCCAGCTACTGCACCTGAATCAGACTCGGGTTTAGGGCTTTTCAAGGGTTCATGTACTAAAAAAAAAACCGCATTGTTGACCTCAAATACACGCTCTAAGTATGATTTATCGGCAAGTATTTAACATCGTTTAATTTTTTTATATATAAAAATGTAATGTTATTAGCAGTTTAAAAATGTTTTTATAACACGAATTGCTAATGTTTTGCGTTGAGATTGATTTACTAGCGGAATATTACTTATGAACTGTAATTACATGTTAGATTTACTGAAAATACAACAATATAATGAAGTCTGGTATAATGTACAAACCAGCACAACTAGGAGATTCCCATCCAGCATTACATCCAAAAAAACAGGTTCCAGTGTCTCTGTTACAGCTTGGTGCGCTTGAGTTGCAGTTTGAACACGTTTTATTGCAATTTTCCCCATAATAACCCGCAATACAATCTACAAATGTACGACGCACTGCTATTTAATTTCGAAAATGCATACTCTCAATTGTTAGATCGTCATATGATGAAATATGCTGTTTCATTGTTGTAGTTTTAAAAGGAAAGATTTCGATTTTCATGATATAAAAGCGAAGTTTTGTCAACAAATGTGATGAAGTGCAACTATTTTTATTTGTTTAAATCTATACTATTAGAATTGAAATCAGATTCCAAAAATAGAAAAATCTTACTTCAACATTTTAAACATAACTATAGCTATTATTATTAGTAGCCTTAATCAATTTATCATAACTTTACCTTGGCAAAGAGGGGGTAGAAAGTTGAAAATACAATCATTATTACAAGATCCGTTGATTTTGTCACAAGCAATTCGGTTAGCGCAATTTCCACATTGCAGTCTGCAGTCCTTACCATAATAATAGTCTTCACATTCTGTGAGATAAAATAGAATTAATTGTTTCTTTCTCTTGTCTTCTTGATTGTTGTGGACAGTGTTACTAGCACAATAACATTAACAGTAAGTAGGATAATAGTGCATATTCCAGCCCAGTCTAAAAATATGCGCAGTTTTCCAAGGGACACATTGTTTGCAGTTTTGGAACAATCAGTGTTGCACATACTCGGTAAAAATCACACTAAATATATATCGCGTCATGTCCTCATTTCTAATCTGCAGACGAACACATTTGATAGGTCATACTGTTCAAAGGTAAAATTGTCTCGCTGTTCATTAGTTGCAAAAACCTTGTAGCACATTTTACTGCCATCGTTTTAAGAACAAAAATACCTATAATCCATGACAATTTTAGCTTGATGACTGCTATTTTCATGAGATTGATATGATTACCTTACGAATTTTACATAACGCTAGCTCACGTTACGTGATAATTTTATGATAACATGTCATGTTCACATGATTTATTGACAATTGATGTTTCAAATGCTGTTTGTCGGAAATTGAAAGTCCAACCCAGAAAGGACCACAGTTCTAAACGAGCGTTCCTTCAGAACCATTTCAAACAAAGCTCGGTCTTTAAATCGGGCGGCGGGGGGCAAGAATACCCCTAATGCAGTGACTCGGGTAACATCAACACTTTGACCAAAACAAGGCCTACACAGTTGGCGCCATATACGGGGAATAGAACCGTCACACTACAGAAAATGAACAGGCCAATAGTGCCTACCCTTCCTTAAAGCCCCATTACGAATTCAGCAAAGAGCAGCTAAACTCAAGCTTCAGTTTATTCCACGCTCATTTCGGTGAAATTATCTGCTATCAATTCAACTGATTCTGAAGCATTTCTGTTCATGCCATTGGGGTCCACCCAAATTTCATTTGAATATTATGTGGACCCAACCATTAGAGATAAAAAAATCGAGGAAATTTATAAATTTAAGGTCATTAAAGCTAGTTCGGAACCTAAACACAAAATGGGTCTTTTTCACAAATTCTATTGATCTCTGTTGATCCCTTTGGCTAGTTAATACCTCAACTTATGACTCAGTACTAAATTCTAAATATTGACCACTGGACAGATGCATTCATGACATTTATGAGCATTTATACAGCCGCAAATCCAGAAAAAGCCTAACAATTTTTTAAAACTTATGCATGACATTAGACTAGGCAGCCACAGATCAAAAGGCTGGCTCACAAATAATGAGCAATTTCGTCTTAGGGCATCTATCAACCCAACTCTAGTTTTAGGTGTGGTCGATGCAGAGTTATGGATGCTAAACATGACACCCACTTCATTTCAGTCTAAGTTATCCCCAATTAGCAAGGTAACAAAATTGTTTTACATGTACTACAATTCTAAAGGCTCATGCTACAAGACAAAATGCCCATATGTCCCAGATGCACCAACTGCAGCATTATGCATTCATCTAACACATTCTCCGCAAATTCACCAGCAGAAGCCAACATATAAAATCGCCCATTTTTTAACTGCACCCGACCAAAGTCAACACCGGTTACCATATACATTCACCCCAACAAATACAGTATACACCATAAAGAACAATCACTTATGGTCACTGAAAATCACGCCAGTTAACGATAATTCAGTATTACAATACATCTACTTACAACACTACGTAGACAGGAAATTAGTGTCACCTTGTTAATATGGGTATATTCTTCAACTTTAGATAAAAAAGGAGGTAGTTAGTGGTTGAATGACGGGCCATTTTCTGGTCCAACAATGCAGTATCATACATGTATCCCAAATTGGTGTAGTAACCAAGCGCCACGTAAGTAGTAAATGCCTGATTACTTAATGTAAACTAGCTCTTATTTGCGTGCGAGAAATTTTCGCGAAATGCTCGAGGACCTCGTCGTCGCAAATATTTCTCGCAGCAAACTAGTCGTTGTCGTATGGTTGTTATAACAAGACTGGTCTGGATAAGACTTGGTCACGAACATTAGTTGTCGCGAACCAGTTTATCGTAAGTAAATCGCGAAATAAAGTCGTTGCGAATAAAAGCTGGTTTACAGTATCTGCTCTTAGTTTCTAATAGATATTGTTAAAATCTTAATATATGTGACATTCATTTTTGATTTAATAATTATTCTTAGTCTGTGTTCTGAGATGTTTGAAATGTTAATAAAAAAACCTTGACATAATGGTGGATGGAAGTTTGGTTTACAGCCAGTTGCACATTTTCCTGATTCTTTATCACACGTCACTCCCTCCAAGCACTGGCCACATTTAGCAGTACAGTTACTGTTATAGAATCCGCTCACACACTCTACAATTATTCATTGACCACATTTGATATAGTCTATAAAATGTCTCAATTCTTTTAATTTTTTCTTCTCAAAGTAGCATACAAACAATTTGGTACCTGGATAATATCTATACAGTATAAGAATTAATTTGAGTTTTATGGTTAAATGTACTTGAATGATTGAATAACAAAGCTGTGTTGTCATCAAAAATAGTTGAATGAATGCTTACAATTTTCTAACAATCTTGTATAAGCATCGCTTGTTTCTTAGACTGTCTTACACTATAATCAACGATATTGCATTTTATGTGTAACTTTCAAAATACACATTAATAAAAACAATTCATGTCAACTTATACAATCAACATGAAAAATTACAGACAATGGCTAAGGTCATTGTGTAAAAACATATTTATAAGCATATCTAAATGACCTGACTTTTTAAAGGGGCATGATCACGATTTAGGTCAAATTTTATTTCCCTAATTTTATTGTTTACAATAAAAATAAACTAATTAATGCATTTTTAACGATGAACCAAAATTTGAGTGTCAGTGGTAGAGTAAAAAGCAAGATTCAGAGCATCTATTCCTTGTTTATGTAAACACGGTTCGTGCCGTGTTTTTTGTCTACATTGGTTCTATAAACCGGTATAATTTCTTTTTCAAGCTAATTTTTCTATCTGCTAATTCGTTTTGAATATTTATAACCAGTTCATAGTTTGTCACATTCATTTAAGGTCTAAACCTGGAATTTTCTTATCAACATTCAAAATGTAAACAAAAACATGATCTGAGCTTTGTTTTCATAACAAAGAATTGTGAGCAATGTATTTTGCATTAAGCTCGAAGACTGACACTCAAACTTTGGTTGATTATTAGAATGCCCTATTGAAAATTTGTAAACTTAAAACACGGAAAAATAAATTTTGACCAAGATCGAGAACATGCCACTTTAATTCACTAATATATTTTTATGTATAATTTATTAAAGTCAAATTTAATGCAGGTTACCTTGACATAAAGGAGGACGAAAGTTAAATTTGCATCCTTTGACACAGGTTCCACTGAATTTATTGCAAACTGTCTCATTTAAACAGTTTCCACATTCAGCGCTACAGTTGCTGTTGTAAAATCCATCTTTGCATACTGAAAACAATCACAAACCATTACAATATTCAAGCAAATTCAAGCAAAGATGCAAATGAACTGTAAACTTAATAAGGTGTTAGCCTAAGGAAAACGTACAGCAATACCTTTGCAAAATGGATATTTAAAGTTGTTTAAGCATTGTGTACAGTATCCAGTTTCTTTATTGCAGGGTGATCCATTTACACAATGACCACAAACTCCAGTACACAATCTATTGTAAAATCCATTTTTGCATTCTTCAATAAAAAATGTGATATAGAAAAATTAAAATCAAACATTATATTTTTTGCCAACTGCTTAAGTTGAAAAATAGTAATGAAATGAATATGATATATATGACCAAAGCTGGAATTGCCTGTGTTTTTATAACTTAAAAACTTTTTATGTTAATTCATTGGTCTTGTGGCTACAGGGAGATTAAATTTTTTATATTGTGACGTAACACATGTACCCTTTATATCAGATATGATGCCAAAATTATAATAATATCGCGAGGATTTGTTGGAGCTTTATTACGAAGTTATTTACTATACGCTGCAACGCGTATGCAGCTAAGTATTAGTGTTTGCTGCAAGGTTCATATCAAACAGTTCAAGATTGTGTATATGCTTTTGTTAGAGTAATGTATCACTATAGCAAAAATGGTTAAATCGTTTATAGAAAATAGTTCAAAATAAAAATATGGATTGCTAACGAAATAAAGCGCTTCTTTCATAAGCATGCGTTGCTAGCAAATCTCCATAGCAAAATAGCAGATTTTCTCGTAGAGCGTTGCAAGTAACAAGAATAAATTATACATGTATACAGAGCGACGAATCTGTACTTAAAAATAAAGATATTTTGCCAATAAACTTTCAAATGCCTGCACTAGAGTAACTACTTACACCTTTGGTATTTCAACACGTGTGATATGATGTCCGTAAAGTATAATTGAATTTACCTTATAAGTAATTATTGTAGCATTAATTAAAAACCTACTTTCATTTTCGATAAACCAACCCGAAATAGCAAAAAATGAGAGTAAGGTGGTGGACACGTTTTTGCGAATCCAAGTCAGTTGGAGTTTGCATCAAAATATATATTTGCAATGAAAAAATATTGAATAAATACGTAAACACTGAATATATTTACTTTAAACTTACTTAGAGTACACATAGAAGTTAATATTTGACAAATGTTGAATGAATAAATAAGGCAATACGTTTCTGTAATGCGCGATTTTAGTTTTGATGAATAGAATCCATTCTCCATTCTCTTGCGAAGCACAAGCTCTGGTAAGAGAATGGAATAGAATTTCCCATTACCATATTTTGGTTATATTTCATAAAAGTTAAGAAAAAATAAACTCCAATTTTTGCTTAATATTAGCTTATCTCATGACATATCTCAAATTTGACATAATAGACCCATAGTTTTGGTATGGTTTTATTTTCTAAATTTATAAGCTTTTTTTGACAAGTCTATTATAATTTGAGAAAAAGTTTGAGACCTTTTAAATAATTTATTGCATGTTGAATCATGAAGACTAAAAATTGCGTTTTATCAGTGCAAAGAGGTTAAAATATGAATTGTAAACTTTTTCCTTTAAAATTATTTAATTTTATATATTTTAAATAGAATAAATTTGTATTTGATGTCATGGTTCATTCCGACACAAAAAATAGAAGGAAAAGAGATTTATGTGTAAGTTGCACTTTCAATGCAGAAAGGTCATATTTAATAAACCGTGCATATAGAACCCAAATTTTTGTTTTGAATTTTGGTTAAGCTGTGTGTAGATTAAATAAAATACTATAGAAAAAATACTTTTGGTCGCAGCATCAAACGTCCTTAAGGAGCACCTCTAAACGTATGGGGAGGGACATTCTAAACTCCAAGTATATCCTATAAAATCACGCGAGAATTTCCATGGCTGCTGAAAATGACGACAAGTAAACATGCTGATGTGTTTTACCTGGTTTTGATTTATATACGGTAACATGTATTTTGTCCAGCATGAATTAAACAATAATCTTATCTAAAGGAGGTATAACAAAAAAGGATCTTTTCAGACCGATTTCTGCCAACTAAAAATAATTTTGCACCATTACAGAGATCCTACGGAATTGTAGCCATCTACGTAGAATCAGATAAAACAAATCGGAGAGGGCTACATTATTGCAGTTACTTTAATCATGACATGTTATGTGTTTTATGTATTAATGATGTCGTTTGTTATGCTGGCACCATTATGAAAGTTTTGCCCTACACAGCTCCTAATATGTCTCATTACATTTTAGATTCTTACAGTATTTCATTCATACCGTCACACCTCTCCCCCTGCCAGTGAATCTGACATCCATCGTGACATTGACCAGTCGTACTATTACACACATCATTGCTTCTACAGTGTCCACATGGAGTGATACAGTTACTGCCATAGTAGTGATCGGGGCAAACTAAAACAAATACATGTAATAATATTTAATGCTGAAATACAATCGAAGGCATAATAATTAATAAAAAAGGACAAAAAAGTAAAATTTTAAAAAAATTGAATAAATAAACATTTGTTAAAATTTATCCAAAAGAATAATTTTCATTTTTTTTAGATTGCTCGATTCTTTGTTTGAAATCTTTAAAAAGGTGCCAATGGGTTTAGATTGTTCGATAACGGAATCTATTTGAACAACGTCTAGTGTGCGGTTTCGCAAAAACATACACAGCATAGCACATAATCATATTATGAAATAATTGCAACAGTTGACATAGATTACGAGTTATCTATACATACTATTGCAGAAAGTTCCATTCCAGTGATTAGCACACCCGTTATCACACATCCCCGTCAACTTATTACAAGGTGGAGGCTCCGTCTTTACAATGGCCAGGGCAGTCTGCACAAGCTTTGTTTGATACGAATTTTCCATTAGGGCATACTGTTTTAAATAGAACTTTTTTTTTCAAAAAGCAAGTATCCAATGAATGTATTAACTGAATTAATCGATTTGCATTAATTAATACATCTTGTAATACATGTTTCAATCCTTTCTATTATAAAAATAAGCAATTTAGAGTAAAATTGAATTAGCAACAGCAATAATTAGTCATCAGTAAATCGTCAGGCTTTAATCTTTTTTACTTCCTGGGAAAGGTGGTTAATGTAGTTCGTTATGCTTATATTAAACTTATTCACTGCCAAACATAAAAAAAAATTCTGAGTCTAATGCAATATTTTTGTAGAAGTTTAAAAACTGTAAAACAAAAGTGGTACACTTAATTATTTTTATAGACTGTACATGTATGTACCTTAAACTTCTACAAATGTATTGTAAACAAACTTTAGTTTCCAGTGCTAAATAAGTTGCCTCGATGGTTTAGAAAATTCGCAAATGTCTCAGACTCAGATATTTTATTTTCCAAATAATTTACACCGTCATTGCAAAAATTAGTTGCCGCGAACCCAGTAACATGTACATAAAAACTTCGGTAAAATTTGAAATAAAGCCAGAGTGAAAAAGAGTTGGTTTTCAGTATATAATATATTTTAGATTATTTGTATTCTTTCTTTCTATTAAACTTGCAAATAAACATCACACATATATGTATCTATACGCAATTTACACTTTTTTTGTAATTAAAAAAAAATACCGATGCAGTCGATTGTGAGCGCATTTGGATTAGAACATCCATGTATACAGGATCCATTGAAAGCGTCACAGTGTTTGTTTTTACATTTATTTGGACAAAATTCTTTGCAGCCAGGTGAAAACTTGTCTGGTTCACAACCTACAAATATAATTTTTTGTGGAGTTGATCGTTTTTAACTTTTGATTTGAACATATTTATTGTATGTATTTAAGATACATATACAAATGGTTCGGACACAAGTTCTGACAACTTACTTTTCAAACTTACTTGACAACTTTTCAAAAGACCAGGTGGAGTATTGACTCAATTTGTTGGTGTCATAGTCCGTTGGAAATGCAAAATCATTATTGACAACTTTTCGCTCACAAAGATATCTTATATTATTGTACACAATTTACATAAAAATTATTCACGATATATTCTTTTTTTTTGTTTTGGTCAAAACAAAAACTCGCAATCCTATAGTTTTGTAAAACAAACCATACGCAGGTTGGCTTTTAAACCGCAAAACGAAATCTGACAAAACCATACAAAACCATAAGAAATCAGACAAAGCCAAAGCAGACAAAGTTAAAGCATCGTTTTAAGATCGCCTATCCTCAGATTGTATGCATATCTTAGTCTAGCCCTTCAAATTCAATGTCATGAATGTAAATGGAAATGAAATTCATTTATTTTTTGATGTTTTTAAATCAAATAAATAAAATTATCCTTCGATTTACCTAGTATATAGTCTACACGAAAATTATACCTTGTTTTAAGAAAGAAACATCGTTAATATGAATACTCGAATATGCGTTGTGCAGAGATTAATCTTTTCTAAAATAAAAGTAAAGAAAGTTATATAATACATGTATCCAAAACTGACCCATGACTCTAATTTCACATATTTCTATTCCAGTATAGTTTATGTTGTCATATTGACAGCTGGAGGTATATCCCGGCGGTCGTGTGTTAATAAATGCGATTCCTTGTGTAACATTGTTGACGGTTACATTCATAACAGACATTGGACATCCAAACTTGGGATCCTGATGATATACGAGATGTTTGGGATCACGCAGTGGATAAAACGTTTCCGGGATATACGTGTAAACGGAAAATCCCGCTGATCTTTTATACGCTTGAAAAGGAATGTTTAATTTATGTTAAAGTCACCACAAAATATGCAAATAATTTTAACCGATGATTAAGATAATTGAAGTTGTAATTTAGTTAACACACACGACTGAACAAATAAAATTATGTCTAACAAAATTTCTTTATTTAATATTAGAACACTCTTTTGTTATTCTTTATTCTTCATAAACTTACTGTCAGATCTGAAGTATATCTCGAGGTAAGCTACGTTGAAATGCTTTTGTAACCACACTTTCCACCATATAGAAGTATTTTGGTTTTCATCAAGATTCGTTATTGCACAGGTGTCTGATAAGTAGCTCTGTGAGGCATCGCCATCAATAGCTTTATTGGCTGTCCAGGCTGGTTTTTGAGGATTTGCACCCATGGCGGCTTTCCCCCTGAATCCTTGTTCGTAAACTAGATTAACTGAAACAACAAAAATTCTACAATCAGAAACTGCATCAACTGCATTTATTGATTAAAATCAAAACAAGTTATGTTGTATAACAGCTATATTATAGATGGCGATAGATTTCATTCCATTTACGCTCATGGAAATTCTCAAGTTTACAGGGCATTCGGGATGCATGTATATTGATATAATGAGTAAAGACAATACATGTTGTTTACATTTTTGCACCGTACATTTCAGAAAAAATATTAATATATGTTAGGGGTAGGGGGATCTGCACTGAACACGTGGGCATAATGCATGCGCAGCATTAAATCTATTGCCGATTTAGTGTTGTTTCAGTGCCAAATAATACTAAACAAGGCTACAAATCTTATAATGAATCTGAAATTGCATTTTTATTTCAATTTTTTTTTAAGTAAAGGGCAAATATATTCATCACGTTTAATAATAACTTGTAAATCTCAGAGAGAGAGAGAGAGAGAGAGAGAGAGAGAGAGAGAGAGAGAGAGA
>WFKH01003881.1:25273066-25284034 GCA_016163765.1 Magallana hongkongensis | reverse complement strand
ATGTACATCTAAAATTTAATCTGAATTTTTTCCCCAACAAACATATACAGTCTAGACTGTCTTATGTGACCATTCAAGGGACCGATAAAAAAAGTCACATAAGACAGGGAGTCACATAACGCAGTCCAAGACTAACTTCACAATCTTTTGAGCTACCTACCTTTTGGCTATCCATAATAATTGGTACCAAATACATATGTAGTTAATTTATATTTCTTTTAGCTGTAAACTAGTTTTTGATAGACTGAAATTAAAATTTCATCATCTTAAAAATATTAATTTTGTTCAGAATAACTTTTTATATAAACAAATGGGAGCGTATATGTAAACTCAGTATGTTTTGTTTCCACCAAATGGACTATGGCAGTATGATTTAATTGTTTTGTTATTTTTAATGACTGGCAAGTAAAACGATGTTATATTATTTCTGCAAAATAACAATCTATGATGTTTTCTATATGATGTTTTCGTTTACCAAGTATTAAGAAACAGCTTTAACCATGCATAGTTTTACACACGTTTTCATATCTATTAATCTGATCCTAAACTTGTGTTTATAATACTCGTACATGTATGATGTCGGACTCGTTATCCGCCATGTTTGTTTATTTGACTAAGCACCCTCCCAATTTCTTCTTTATACACGTGTCAATTACACAACTTCTTTGTAAATATCGATGTGTGGATTCAACTTGAACATGTACATGCCCAGATGAGTTTGGCCGAACGTCCGTTTACCAAGTAACAATAAACAGCTTAAAACCCGATGTTTATAGAATTTCAATTACAATCGGGCCGCCATGTTTGTTTATACAGGGTGCGACTAAAGTCGTCATTAGAGATATAGCGGGAGTCTTGAAAAACCTCACGTATCGGAGTTAATGCTAATAACCGTTAACATGAAAGGTGATAAATATTCTAATTGGTTATCAAAACAAAACACTTCTAATTGTTTCTCAGCTTGGGACGCCATTTTAATTTGCTAAAAGTCGCTTAAAACAGTCTACACAGCAGTTTAAGACTACAAAATGACGGTCGCTTGTCACGTAAGGCAGGGGGTCGCTTAATGCAGGGTTTTCATATAGGAAATTACGTTGGGCGGTCTAAGTATGGTCGCATAAGACAGAGAGTCGCTTAATACAGAGAGTCGCTAAGGCAGTCTAGACTGTACGTACGTGTTTTACACACATCGCCTTCATATCCAGCTTCACATCCAGTCAAGCATGTCCCGTTGGTATGAACGCACTGGCTTTTGTCACGGCACCGACCACATGTTTTGCTACAGTTTGCACCGTAAAATCCACTTCCACAAGCTTTTGAATTTAAAGTGATTTTATTATTATTATTTAGCTAGTCAGTTTCTGTTAGTTTGAATTTGAAAGAATGGTGGATTTTGCACTTGAGTACACGCAAATGAAGCATACACTGCAATAAATGATATGGTTAAAAAAAGATGACCTTAATGTGAAATATTTTGAATTCAAAATCTTAATAATTTAAAAATGTGATTAGGTATTGTTTTAGAATATAGCTTGAATTAAACATTATTTTCACAAAAATGAAGAGAAAAATATCAGCATATATTTATTTTATGTTTGCGCATGTACTTTTAAAGCAAAACTTTAGAAAGATTAAATTTAACCTTTAAGATATCTTCCGGAATTTGCTTTTTCAGCATGTAAGCGAAATTTTTTTTTGTAGAAAAATTATGATTTTTTTATTTTAGTTAATGGCATTTGACGATGAACATAGTTAAGCAAAAGTCACTTTTTTCACCAACAAAATATACTATTCGAATGATCCATTATTAGGAATTCCTATATGATCAAATTTTGATTAAAACTTAAAGACTGGAAACAAAGGTACAATGTATTTTGAAAATAAGAAACGTTTTGGTTTACGATTATTTGCGTTTCTTCTAGGTATGTTATATCGTTAAAGTTATATCATATCATAAACAACAAACAACGACAAACGCATGCCCAGTGAGTTAGCCAACCTATTTCACAGTATTCTCCCCTCCAGCCTGGATGACATCCTCTATCACACAGACCATTCTCATTGTTACAGCCCGTACATGTGTCGTTACATTCACCTGTACAACCTTGTCCGAACAATCCATATGAACAAGCTATCATTAATAGAAAAAAAATAATAAGCTTAATACACACAAATTTCACAATACAATGATTGCCCAATATATTTATGTTCCATTCAATGCCCAATAACTTTTTTTTTTAACTTTTATTTTCACATAGTTATAGGACAATTTTTTTTCATAATTAAATAACGTCAATCACATTATACACAATATCCAACTGTTTTTCCTAGCAAATATGATAGCGGTCCTGTTTATATTGACAATTTTAGATCCCCCTTGCCTCGGATCGTGTGATTATCATTGTCAAAAATCAACAACTTTTCGCCGTAATGAATTAACATATTTTTTTATTGATGAAAACGGCAAAACCCTAAGATAGAGAGATTTTTTACGAGTTAACAATAACACAACGCAGAAACAAGAACAGCTTACGAAGGAAAGAAACCCCTTGGAATGAAAATGTAATTGGGCTAACTTGAAAAAAAAAACTTTTTAAAAAGGGTATTTTGTTTCAGTGTAAATAAGAAAAATCATTCCATTTTTCTCCATTTATTATAATGGATATAATGGATGAAATTTTTAATGTTGACCTTGACTGCACAACTTCTACCCATGGAAATTCAGTTAGTGGACATAAATCTCAAATGGACCAAAGGAAGTTAAATATCTCATCTGGTCAATTATTGTGCAGACTGAGCGTTGTTTCCCATTGTCTCTTAATAAAAAAAATGACTTTACGCCATCGGGGTTCTTTTGTGTTGTGCATAGACACGTATAAAGTAAATTTTAGACGCTTTTATCTGGAGTGCGGTTCTCATTTTGTATCACATTTAATGCTATTCATGCACGGTGATAGTGCGTTGAGAGTTCATTTTACTTGGATTTAACGAAATATCATATTTTTATTTTACTCCCTCTAACTTTTCATGCATCATTCCTTAAAATGGTATGTTCACTGATAATGTTTAATAGCAAACAATGATGATTATGAACTAAATGTGTTTTTGATGAATAACTAAAGTTAAAGTCACCGTTATCGCAGAAGTATCCTGTATATCCTCCGATGCATCCATATTCACACAGACCAGTTACAACATTACAACCTGCACATTTATTGAGGCATTTCCAATTGCAGTTTTCTCCAAAGAACCCCTGCTGGCACGCTTACAAAAAAAGAATAAACAACGTTAACACTGTGCAAATACTTCTTTGTGACAGAGATTTGTTTATACGTTGATAAAATGAAAAAAATGTCTTTATACTCACGTGTTTTACACAAATGCCCTTGAAAACCAGCAGTACATCCAAATAAGCATGTTCCGTTAGTATGGAAGCATTGGTTTACGTCACTACAGTGTCCACATGTTTTATTGCAGTCAATTCCAAAGGATCCTCTGTCACATTCTATGATTATATTTATTTTATATTTGATGAAGTATATTTTAATCCAGAAATGAGAAATAAATGGTTTATAAGTCTTCTTAATTTTATATTATCTATATTATCTATATTCCAAATTAAAGACAAGTATACAAATTATATTCAAAAGTGAATGTTTATATACTAATATGGTCTTTTTATTGGCCAATTATTTTTTTCTTAATATTGGTGATTATAATACTGCGATTCGAATTTTGGATCGCAATACGGTGGTTTAACAAATCTATACCATCCCTCTTTGAAACCGATGACGTTCTGCACAACATATAATGGGTGTTTTCTATCAAAACAAAGGCTGAGTTCAATGACTAAACATTAAACTTGAAATTTGATTGATTCTTAAAAAAATTGTTTATTCATTTCAAATGATACATAATGAATTATGAATTAATTAAAATGTATTAATTAAATCCAGCAAGCCAGATTACGATGATCCGCAACGACACGTGATCCGGCACTTTGGATCCAATTATTGATACGATAACAGATATTTAACATTACCGTTGGCGATGTCATCTTGATAATACAAAAAAAAAAAAAAAAACAAAAAAAACTGGCGCCACTTCATTATGGTTTATCGATATAAGTTGTGTATAAATCCTATTAGGGAATAATTTTAATACATAATTATCTAAAAATCTTGAAAAATGTGTTATGGTAATTGTGATTTTATACTCACGTGCTTTACACAAGTCCCCTTGATAACCATCATCACATCCAGTTAAGCAAGTCCCGTTGGTACTGGAACATTGGTTAACGTCACGACAGTGTCCACATGTTTCACTGCATTTATCACTATATAATCCTTTTTCACAAGCTGTTGAGAAAAAATTCATTTAGAAAAATATCTGATGTAATGTTAAATCAAATATTGTGTTAATCATTATGAAAAATATTAATCTTTCAAGTTTAAGAAAAAGATGTAATTTTAATTTTAATTAAGAATTAATCAGAAATTAGTCAGAAATGTCGCCGTTTTTAATTAAACTTGTTATAAGTTCGCTTTAAACCAACAAAGACCAATAAGCTAATAAGAGGAACGATGTTTACATTCATACAGTATGTAATTTTTTAATGAAACAAAATTCTTAAAACTCATTTTCTTTTCTAGATACTTTTGCACTGCGCTAATGATAAGCCAGATGGTATATTTCTTCAAATGACGTCAGAGCTAAGGTCAGTTAATGGTCATTATGTTTTCCATAAACATTAAAGTTACAAAAAATAAAAAAAGAAAAGAAAAAATCCACAAATCAACATTTTAACACATTGAAAACTATTTTTAGGGTCTGGTTATATCTCTCTACAACATTTAAAGAGAAGAATAATAATTTTTGTGTCTATTCTTTTGCAACGATCTTTTTTATAATACTGCTTACAATTATCCTAACGTAATTTATCTATTTTTATTGTTTGCTTTTGTTTGGATAGTGTTTGCTTCAAAATAATTTAATATTTTGTTAAACATGTATTTGTATGAGGCAGACACCAAAATATTAGAAATTCTTGGAAATAAACTGCATAGTAAATTCTTTTGGTTTTTAATGTAATTTTAAAATATATCTATATTTTTTCATTGGTAACTTTAGCTGATCGATTTACTCCAAAACGATTTAAATTCGGTACTTTTAACTAAGCCTTACAACAGACGCAATCAATATAAATGTAAACAGTGTTATATCCATTACAATGAAAGCCACATTCCAGCAACCTGGGGAAACAGTAGAAATCCCAAAAAACATAATAATGTTAAATTTTTAAATAACAGTTATTGTCCATGGATAATCTTTTGGATTATTTTACTCTCGCTGCCTAACAGCAGTCAATGTAGTCAGTCATAAGAACAAATGTTAACAAAGTATGTACAAATTTCTCATTACCATCTTGACACTCATATCCCTGCCATCCGGGGTTACACCCTGAATCACAAGACCCATCGAATCTGTTACAACCATCACATTTGTCGTTACATCTGTCAGCACAATACTTCACCCATAGAGTGCCTTTGGGTAAAGGGTGTTCAGTGACCTTAAACCATGTTTTTAGGTCTAAGGTTAAGGTCATAGCAGAATTATATATAAAATCCTTGTCCGGGGCATATCTTCTCATCCCTTGGTCCAATCTGGCTCATACTTCACTCACAGGGTGTCTATGGTTAAAGGGTGTGGAGTGATTTTGAATGAAGTTTGTAGGTCAAGAGTCAAGGTCATATTGGACCACGCAAAAATCCTTTTGTCAGAGTATATATACTTTCCACCTAGCCCTATTTGGCTGATACTTCACATAAACAGAGCTTTTGAGTAAAGGGTGTGTTGTGACCTTGAACCAATTTCAAGGTCAAATGTTAAGGTTATAGCAGAATTTAATGAAAAATCCTTGTCCAGAGCATATCTTCTCTTCTTTTGCTCCAATCTGGCTCATACTTCACCTACATGGTGTCTTTGATCAAAGGGTATTCAGTGATCTTGAATGATGTTTGTAGGTCAAGTGTCAAGGTCATATCGGATCACACAAAAGTTCATTTTTAAGAGCATATATATACTCTCCTCTTAGCCCTATTTGGCTAATACTTTACTTAAACAGAGCTTTTTGGTTTATGGCGTGCAGTGATCTTGAACCAAGTCAATGTGAAGGTCAAAGCGGATCTCTTTATAATAAGTTTTAGACCGTAGATTATTTCTCATTTGCTTAATCTTGCTCAGATTGAACAAAAATGCCTGTATGTAAGGGGTAATGAGATTGAATTAGAAGTTCTATGCCAGCTGGAAAATTTCTAAGTTATACATGTGTAGGTGAGGTCAAAGCAAAATTCTTTGAAATTCTTTTTATCCCATTGTCCATTTTTTAAGCGGGGCCCTTTGAGATGGTCACCATCTCAATGTTGTCTAGTTCTTATATATATCGAGCAAGCTTAACATAATTTGTCATGACAAGTTAAATTATCATATGCTAAACATTTTCAACATGCATAGTAATGTGTGCAGTATTTTTTTTTCGGTAAATGGGTTTGAATTTGAAGTTCACATCTGTTGAACGTATTTACTTACGTGTTTTACATAAGTCCCCTTGATAACCTGCATCACATCCAGTCAAACAAGTCCCATTGATATTGGAACACTGGTTGAGGTCACGGCAGTGCCCGCATGTTTCACTGCATTTATCTCCAAATGATTTCTGGTTACAAGCTGGTAAGAGTAAAAATGTTATGCTGTAAACAAACCTTCCTAAGTAATGTAAATTTTTTTTTTAAATTATATCTTAGGAATGAATTCAAAAGTTAGAAGAGTTTGCGCATTATAAACCGTGAATTCATACTTTTATAGAATATCTTTAACTTTTGCGATTGCAAAGTTTATTTTTTATTTATTTATTTTTTTTAAATTCCGAATGTATAAAATAATTTTTTCTTATAATGGATTTTTTAACGCTAAAAAATAAATCCGATTGGAATTATTAATTAAGTACATTTTTGCAAAATCTAAAACAATTGAAGTTTCTCTTCTTCAATAAACCGGTAATAGACCAAAAAAAATCTAATCCATATATTTTGCATAGTAGTATATATAAATGTATTTTTCATTGCCTGCATTTCTTTTCTATATATTTTACTTTTAAAATAAAGTAGTTTTATAATTATATAGTATCTGGAAATTAAGACCGTTGCCCTTAGCAAGCACTTAGTAATTTAATGACTTTCTTAATTTTAATGATTTGACACTTAAAAGTGTTAATCACTGTCTTAAAAAAACCAACATCTTAAAATGATCCATTTCTTTCGGCAAAAATAACATTTACATACTGACTGGCAATACACACATGAAATCTTTTAAATACCAATACTTGTATGTTATTATTGATCACATAAATTGTTTATCTATAAACTTTATACAGATTTGACGCATATAACTTATATTTTGTTTCAATCGATCGACTTAGTTCAAATAAATCCTGTGGATGTACTTCATTACCATCTTGACACTCAGATCCCTGCCACCCAGGGTTACACCCAGAATCACAGGAACCATTGAATCTGTTACAACCATTACAGTTGTCGTTACATTTCTCAGCACAATCCGGTCCAAAGAATCCATATGGGCAAGCTAAAAGTAATATATAAAGTATGAATCAAAAGCTACATACATGTATAATAGATTCTTGCCATCTCGTCAACTAAATGTAAGTAAAAGTTGTGTTTTCGTTCTTTATTAGAATGAATTATATTTCCACTCACGTGCTTTACATGTTTTCCCATGATAACCAACTTTGCATCCCGTTAAACATGACCCGTGAGTGGGGACGCACTGAGATATGTCCCGGCAGTGTCCACATTCTTGTTGACACTCAGCACCATAATATCCTCGACCACACGCTATTGGAAAAATACAATGTTTACTTACTCCTTGCAAGCAAGTCAATACCATGGAACGGAAAAACATTTTTGCAAAACAACAAGAGCGTTTTATTTTCCGGTGAAAACCTAAAAGATTAATTCATGCATGATGTTAATTTAACAATTAACAATAACAGCAAGAAATACCAAAGAAAAGATAATAAAGGGTAATGTCAAAAAGTTGGTGTTCTGAATGACAACACAAAGAAGATTGTGGTAAGACTGTTTTTGTTAGTTATTAATCAAAAACTTTGGCTTAATAAGTGTCTTTTATATAAAGTAAATTGCTAAAAATAAAGATACCATGCGCACATTAATTCAAAGGATATTTTACCATCTAAAATACATGAAAATGAAGATTACTGTAGAGCCTCAAAGAATCACATGTACGTAACAAAAGAATCGACCTATAGGGGAGATCGATTTTCCGGAAAAAATCACTTATAAAAATCAAAGTTCGTTTGATATTTTCTACTGTACATATTTCTAAATTTTTCGAATTTTCATTTAGAACCTAACATATTGCGCTTGTAATTCTCACATGTAAATTAACCTTCAAAGTTGGCTAAAACATCATCTTTGCAGTAAAACGATCTATTTCTGCGTGATTTTTGGCCTAGATATACATAAAAAAAATTAAGATATTTTGATAGGTTTGGAGCAAACGAATAAATTAAGATAGGATTTTTTAATGGGACACCCCTGCCCTGAGGTCGAAATTTGCAAAAAAACTACAAAAATTGTTAAAACTTATTCGTATTATAGTGGTTTATATTATCGTCTTACACCTGTAAGATTTGAATAGCTCAGTTGGTTTCACCGCTGTCACTTTACTGCATATCTAAAGTTTTTTTTGTATCCTGCTTCGATTCCACCTGTTGGCATGATTTCTCTTTTTCTTTTATTATCGGTATGTATAAACACCTTTTTATCTTTTTTTTATACACGATTGTGCATTTTGTATTTTACAAATTGAAGATATTTATGAAAAAGTATGTACTGAACTGAAAGCAATCAACCGTAACTATACCTTAGTGTACGCACGCTTTGTTTGAGGACAATAATCATTCACTCTGTGTTACTCGAGACAGGTGCCACAAAAAATTATGCCGAGCAAAAACTGTTGCGTTTGCCTTTCCAGAACATCTATAGGAAATCCTCCCACATTAAGGACCACATCGCGTAAAAATTCCGTACCAACGAGATACATTAATATAAGAACTTGCTTGTCAATCGTTGTGAAATAAATAAATTCAAATAAAAAAATCTTGTAAAAACATTGCTTGTGATTAAAGCAAATGAATGTGTTTTTCTTGTTGATACGGATCTGTTTCATAAATTTTGAATCATCGTGTTTAAAACTGAATGAGATATAAGGAAAATAAATACCCGATTTTAACGTCATTTTGGACACGGCATATGGGAGAATTTAATCATCGTAATTATGATCCTATACGGGAATGAAGTAAAATAACACATTCCCTATTTTTTTAAATATATTGTGTTAATGTTTTAAATAGCATTGAAGAAAATTGATGCATAAAACCACCATTGAAATCGCGTCACGCTAGACTTTCGATAGTTGTTTATATGTCCCTGGTTGTAAATAAACGCATATAAAGTACATATATCGTATTATAGAAAGTAAACTGACAATAAAATTTAAAGACAATAAAGTAGAAAAAGCGTTCATAACTCATACTGCTTGGACAAACTGTGAACCTTTTTTTTCAATAACTATACATTATGAGAACTAAAACCTAAGAGTTTACTGTGTATGGCCTAAAATCAAGAAGTGGAACGGAAATCGATATGCTTTTTGTAAAGACAGAAACCAATACTGGCCCTATAGGTCAATTCTTCTAATTTTTTATAAACAAGTGATCCTTTTCAATAACTTTAGTTTGCTCTTCTTGTTTTGTGCCTGTTTGTTTTATACAGTGTTAGTTTGTATGATATTAAGGCATTGTGTGTTTTTTAGTCATCAGTACAAGTCAGGTTTGTTTTGATGTCGGGTTTTTTGAAAGTCATAAGTTTTGATACTCAGCCGTAACATTGCAAATTAATAAGAAAATTATTTAGAAAATTGCGCTTGAAATAAAACGTGATCGTTAAGTATCAATTTTGTTAATAATAATTTAATATCCGACGAACAATAAATCATTGCACAGAAAGAAAGGTTACTACTCTTTAAGGTGATATATATCGATACAAAACAATATTGCCGCGAATGTTCAACACCCTTTTGATTTTTAAATAAAGCAAGAGGGTTTAAAAAATTATACCCCTTTCTGATTACTATTTCATACTATACACGGGGTTGTATATTTCATGTTCTCGACCCCCTTCCCTCCCGTTCCCTTTTATATTTAAAACTTATGAGAGAAAGGATTAAACTTTGCAAAATATTAATTTGTTCTTTTGATTCTCGATCCAATTGTATTCGACTCCCAAGCCAGGGAGTCTCTAAACATACAGGTCTGCATCTCGATCCTCAGTGACATATATGTAGCGGAAACGGGATAGGGTATGTGACAGCATGGGGAACGCACAAGATGCCAGTGAGTACACGGTCTGACCTTTGCCTCAGGAACTCACCGCTGTTCTCGACTACAGATGGGAAGTTGAGCTTTTAGGGCAAGCCAGGCAAGGATGAGCCTATGCGCTTGTCGAACTTCCTCGGGGTGTCAGCGAAGCGTAGCCCCCAGAACATGACTCCAGAAATAGTGTGTTGTACTTGCTGGTAGTTCGTTCCAGGATGAAGCAGAAGTTGTCGTATTGTTCAGTCTCAGTTCACTGCTGGCTTGTGCAGGAACGCCTTACATCAATAATTCTTAATTATCATCCTTTGAAAGAGGGTGTGGCGCTTCATTTTCAAAAATTTGAATCTTCTTGACCTAAGGATGCCTTGTGCCAAGTTTAGTTGAAATCGGCCCAGTGGGTCTTGAGAAGAAGTCGAAAATGTAAAAAGTTAACGGATAGACAGACGGATTTCCTTCGTTGTTTGTTTTGTGGTTAGTTGTTTGTAATTGGTTTA
>WFKH01003881.1:25252988-25269352 GCA_016163765.1 Magallana hongkongensis | reverse complement strand
ATGTGGCCCAACCCCACCCCGGGGATTATGATTTGTACAAACTTGAATCTACACTAACTAAGGATGCTTCCACACAAGTTTTAGCTTTACTGGACAAATGGCTTTTGAGAATAGATTTTTAAATTTTGCTCTATATACATGTATTCCTATGTAAACCTACGACCCCCTATTGTGGCCCAACCCTATCCCTGTTAATCATGATCTGAAAAAAAAAATTGAATTATCACCACCTGAGGATGCTTCTACACAAGTTTCAGCTTTCTTGCTAAATGGTTTTTGAGAAGATTTATTATTTTTTATCTACATATACATGCATATTAATTTTTTTCTCTATATATTCCTATGTAAAAATTCAACTCCCATTTGTAGCCCAACCCTACCCCAGCGGATAATGATTTGAACAAACTTGAACCCCCCCCCCCCCAATTGTGGCCCAACCCTACTCCCGGGGATCATGATTTAAACAAACTTGAATCTACACTACAGAAGGATGCTTCCACACAAGTTTCAGCTTATCTAGATCTGGTCAAATGGTTTTTAAGATGGAGATTTTCAAAGATTTTCAATAATTCCTAATTATCTCTCCTTGAATGAGGGTTTGGTCCTTCATTTTAACAAACTTGAATCTCCTTAACTTTATCTAATAATGCTTTGTGTTAAGTTTGGTTGAAATTGGCCCAGAGGTTCTAGAGAAGAAGTCGAACATGTAAAAAAAAATTACAGACGGACAGACAAACGGACAAAACGTGATCAGAAAAGCTCACCTGAGCTTTCAGCTCAGGTGAGACCATGGTTCCTAGAACTCCTCTTACATTTTTAACAGTGGACAAGTCATCTGTTGGAATATGTTTTGGGATGTCCTAAAGATGTTCAATAAGGTTTCAGAAATGTTAATTTTGTCCTGGGGGTCATTTAGTGACTGAAAAATGATGGGTTTTTTCTTTCTTTTTTTTTTTTTTTTTTTACAAGAAGTCTTGTTTCAAAAACGTCAACATGTTTTAGCAGTAGCCAAATAATCTTCTAGAATATGATTGGGGGTTTCATGTTGATATGTTATGTTTCATATTTTTTTTTATCAGGGGGTCGATGAGCAATAAATGATCGCTATACATCTGCAGAGTGGGTTAATATTTACAAAAGAATACTACACAATACAAGATTATCCTGGTCAACTAAATACAGGTAGCTAACACAGTTTATCAATCATTTACAACAATAAGGAGTTATCATATCACACTTATTTTTGCCCTAAACACAGAAATAAGGTGTTAAGCAAATTTCAACCATCAAAAATTTCATTAGTCAATATAATGTAGATAATTATGACCCAAAAGAATATTTTAAATGCCAAATCAAGATCTTGTCTTTGTTGATAACATTTTTATCTATAGCTTTTTTAAGACAATCAATCTTGAAAACTTGGAAAAAATATTGATAATATGTCAGATTTAAAAATGTCTATATTTTCAAAACGATTAATTGATTAATCAGTCAAAATGAGTAACGAGTAACCGATTGTCAATTCTGAAATTGATTGACATTTCTATATGTAGTTAAATATTACATGTATATATATATAATTATTCATGTATATACGGAAGCGTATTATTGCCACATAAACACTTCACATTTTTTTTATTTTCTACACTTTAATCTGTAAAATTTACACTTCAAAGTGTAAAATTCACACGTTAATCTGTAAAATTTACACTTTAATCTGTAAATTTTACACTTTAATCTGTAAAATTCACACTTTAAACTGTAAATTTAACACATTAATCTGTAAAAATTTACACTTTAATCTGTAAAATTTGCACTTTAAAGTGTAAAATTTACAGTTAAATCTGTAAATTTCACACTTTAAAGTGTGAATTTTACACTTCAATCCGTAAAATTCACACTTTACTTTGTAAATTTCACACATTAATCTGTAAAATTTGCACTTTAAAGTGTAAATTTTACAGTTTAATCTGTAAATTTCACACTTTAAAGTGTAAAATTCACACTTTAATCTGTAAAATTTGCACTTTAATTTGTAAATTCTACACATAAATCTAAAGAATTCACACTTTAAAGTGTAAAATTCACACTTCTATCTGTAAATTTTACACTTTAAAGTGTGAATTTTGCACTTTAAAGTGTAAAATTCACACTTTAATCTGTAAAATTTGCACTTCAAAGTGTAAAATTCACACTTTAAAGTGTAAAATACACACTTTAATCTGTACATTTTACACATTAATCTGTACAATTCACACTTCAATCTATAAATTTTACACTTAAATCTGTAAAATTCACACTTTAATCTGTAAAATTTGCATTTAAATCTGTAAAATTCACACTTTAATCTGTCAATTGTACACTTTAATCTGTAAAATTCACACTTTGATCTGTCAATTGTACACTTTAAAGTGTGAAATTCACACTTTAATGTGTAAATTTTACACATTAATCTGTAAAATTCACACTTTAATCTGTAAATTTTCACATAAATCTATAAAATTCACACTTTAATCTGTACATTTTACACTTTAAAGTGTGAAATTTACATTTTAATTTGTAAATTTCACACTTTAATCTGTAAATTTTACACATTTATCTGTAAAATTCACACTTTTATCTGTAAAATTAACATTTTAATCTGTAAAATTCACACTTTAATCCGTAAAATTTACATTTTAATCTGTAAAATTCACATTTTAATCTGTAAATTTTACATTTTAATCTGTATATTTCACACGTTGTTCGATTCCGATGTAAAACGGACAAAGGGCATGCGCAATAGACGATTCTTTCACAATCATGGAGCAATTTTTACGGAAACGTGGGGTACTGGAAGACACATTGAAGGCTCTTAGAGATCCAAAGGTAAGTTTGTTATCTACATCAACAATTTTTACAATAGAATTAAAACAACGATATATAGATACTTTCAAGTTTGTTAGAAAAAAATGTACGAAGTGGGATTTAGAGCTTCATTGGCCCCATTACAGAACGTGTCAACAAATCGATATATACTCTATACACATTGAATATATGTGCAGGGATCTAGCATATATTTATTATCTTATATTATTTTGATGCAAGTTAAAGACAAAATTTAAAAAAAAATGTGTTATAAACTTGTATACAAATAGCAATGTCGTATCTGGTACGTTATTTTAGTAAGTATAATTTTTTAAACTTTCAATTCTTTCATTAAGTGTTTCGACAGACAGAAAAAGTAATTTTTTTTTATCTAAGAAATTGTCTTAGGCCTGCCGCCCAATAAAACAGCATAGAGATTTGCCTTATTTTGAAGTAAAATTGCTGATTTATGACGCATGCGCACATGCACGAAGAAACCCTTTGGATATACTGTACAGTATGCCAGTATATACAGAACACCTGCACTCATACTGGATCGGGATTTCCGACAAATCATTTAACTTTTTCAAGTTTAATAAAAAAAAAATGTTTGTATTTTTAACGAAACAATGTGGACATTTCATTACGTCATCAAATCAGCGTGTGCATGCACTTGAATGGTGTTCTTGTCCTGCATGAACTCTTTTCTTTTTATGTTAAATGTTTAACAATTTTTTATTCCAAAAGATATAACTTAGTCATACGTAAACAGACAGGTATACATTATAGTGAAAGCAATTCTTAAAGTTAAAGCTGAACACCGCTCGTAAATAGGCACTATCCGCCATATTTCTCTCTCACCATCGTTATCCCTACAACCCCTATATAAGCTGCAGACCTCTTAGCAGTTTAAAGTATTTTTCTGTAGAGGTCGCATCTGTGTGGACGCGATGAAATTATCCAGTTTTACGCACGTTTTTCAAGCCAGGAGAATACTAACATCAAATAAACTGGTCAAAATATAATTTACAAACGGAATATGCACATAAAATATTAATTAAATGCATAAAATCCAAAGACCACGATAGAATACTACACGTCGGCCACGAGTTTAAAGCTGACATGAATTCATAAAAGCATTTGGTCGCCATATTAGTTTTGATCGCTCCTCTACTGCCACTGGGGTATATATACCGGTCGAGAAAGTTACGGTCGGTTGCTTTCCGATCGAGGCATTTAGGTTGCACGGACTTCTAAATGCATGAACTACACATTGTAGTAAAATGTTTGTAAAAAAGAATAAAGGAAACTACAATCAATAAAACACAAAATGTATTTATTCTTTGAAAAAATTTCCAAGGTATCCGTATCATTTTGCACAGAAAGTGCTGCCTTACTTCGCATGCACATCGAACACGTGTGTTCAGAGTGCATAACGTCTGCTTCTTTTTGATGACCACAGCGGCACTACATCCAATACAGTAGATAAATGATAGTAAATCCAAGAAAATAACAACATAACATCGTTTCCATAGGTTTCTACAAAAACACCGTTTCTAAATCCATGCCATCATTGACATTGCTCGATCGGCCACAGTGTGTAGTTTGCGCATGTGCGATGTTATAACTTACACAGGAAAACGTTCTACAATTATCGAGGATTTTGAAATTTGTGTTCCTGGGATTTCAGTCTGCCTTGTTTCGTAGTTCTTTGGATATTCCTTACTAGTGCAGTGGTTGTCATAATATTTTTGTTCAAAACGCGTTTCTACAAGTCTTTTCCACCCCTGCGAATGTTATTGTCATTTAAATTTTAGACCACGTGGTTTTATTTGACCCTTTCAGTTTCGCAGTAAAAATCGTGCCTCGTGTTTATAGTCTATTTCATAGAATCTAGGTACTTGTTATCAAATATAAAATCTAGACGTTTATTGATTTCAAACTCTATCTTCATTAATTGGTGGATAAAATGAGTTCTGGAAATAAATGTGACAATAGAAAAAAAAGGTTTTTATTCTGCTGTTGCAACAATTAACATGTTTAGAAGCGATCCCCCCTAAGGATTAATTTTCGATCCGCGCCTGACCTAGTAATAGCATCAATAGTGAAACAGACTAGACTATTTTATGCAGAATGTTCCTTGAAAATGGCTCGATATACTAAGTTTTTATACAAAACAGACACCCATTCTTTTTTTAAAAAGCATGGTATTGCACACCACAAGCATCAAACATGGCTATGATTTTATTAAGCAACCCAATGTTTATATTTTCAACCACGTGTAGAGTGGTTGAACACGAACGATAACTCTGTTCTGAATATCAACGTTTAATTTAAATAACTGCTAGATGATGAAATAAGACATACATCTTAATAGATTTTCGTGTTTTAACATAAATCAAAGAAGGATATAATATGAAAAACGACCAGTACTTACGTATTTTGAGAATATTATCCGAACACTTATACTTCAGCTCGAAATTTCATAGGAATGTACAAATCTCGGGGAAGTCTCGTGAACTTTCATTCGAGCACCTCTGGATTTATTGCATACTTAGCAACGATAAAGAAAACATTCCGAACACATTCGCAGGGGTGTTTTCGTCCAATGTAACGTGTTCGGATGAATGAAATACCTGAATGCGGTGAAGCATGAATAGTGCTATCGTCCTTATATATGGGGTGTGTAGCGATGAGCAGAACAATAGAAATCGACAACTAATATGGCGGTAGTCCGAGATAAAAGGGAAATAATGCGTATTTATGAATTCATGTCAGCTTTAAGGTGTGCAATCGGGTGTAACGAAATCGAAGGGTTTATGTATCAGGTACCTGTGTGACAGTGCCTATTTACGAGCGGTGTTCAGCTTTAACCGCTTAACCGATTAATCGCTCAAAACGATGGTAACCGGCTGCAAATTCTGCAACCAGCTAGTCGGCCGGTATAAAATATTTTTTATGCATTTTCATTTTTCTTTTTTTTTTTCTGTATTAGAAAAAATCAACATCAAATCTGTTAATGTTTATAAATTGTTCTCCTGATATGTAATGATTGCCTTAGTCGGGAAGAATTGCTCTACGAATGTTGAATAGCGATGTTTCGTATTTGTAGTGCTAATTACTGTGTTTAACACTGCATGGCTGTCCTAATTAAATGTCCGGCATTTATTTTTGTCATGCTTGAATAATAAACATTTCAATCGACAATAAGTTCAGTTCACATTACCAGTTTGTAATTTTCCAAAAAGTGAAACAGTAATAATGAAATACTCTTAGACTTAATGTTTTAATGTCACGTGAAAAAAAATGTACAACGCCAAGCGCCTTTTAAAAAACAACAACAAGCCGTTTTACTCGTCTTTGTTTATCAGATTGAAATTTGAACAGAAACTAAAAAGAAGCGATAAATTGAGAAGATTGGCGCTTAAATGTACTATAATCTTTAATCACTCTGTCTAGAAAATATTTGTTCCTGAATTTCAAATGTATGTTATAAATCTTCATTAAGCATTTTTAAAGGTCTTCCTTTGTTTTTCTTCTAATTTGCAACATTGATAGTGAATAATAATAGCTATAAATTTGCACTGTTTAGAAGATGAATTTCGTTCGTTAAACGCGCCCATGCCTTTTTTAAACTGATTTTTAAGCAGTTTTCTCTCAAACGCTTTTAGACTTTCAGAGATATTAAATATATGTTATTAAAACACTGCTGGGGTGTCATTCCAAAACTGTTTTCGGCATATATCCATTACAGAAGGGCGTATATTACGGAAGCCGAATAGTGACAGGTGGAAAAATATTATATTTTATCAGGCGGCCGACAAATAATTATCTGGTAGCCGCCGCGTAATAACTGACGGCTGCTACTTATTTATCTGGCACCCGCCACAAGTTTATTATCTGGCGGCCGCCATATAATTAGGTGGCAACCGCCGCTTATTTATCTGGCAGCTGCTACATGTATATAATTATGAGGCGGCCGCCAGATAAATCAGTGTCGGCCGTCATATAATTATTTGTTTTACCTCGGAATGAAATGTCACACTTTCATCGGTTTAAACATAGCACGTGATTTCCTCATATATCTCTATGTGAGTTCGGTGAGAACTAATAGTAGGCAATATGGCCGTCATTGGCCGACGCTTCGCTTACTCATTTCGACATTTAATAGTATTTAATACAGAAACAGCATGCCGTAAGCTCTTAAAGTATTTGGAGTAGTTGCCCTTTGAAATTCTTTAAAATTAGAGTAGTTGCACTTTGAATATTGACGTCACATTGTTGTGTCTGGAGCAGAACAAAATGGCAGCGTCGAAATTTGCTCAAATCTCTGCAGAGGAAAGGAAGAAAACGTTTAGAATTGAATAGCAACGAAACATTGTAAGTAAACATGGGTGAAGCAAAGATTTTGAGAGTATTTGATAGGTGAGATTGATAAATTTTAAGAGTTTAAATGAGTTAAATTGGACGAGAGGTTAGGCATCTTGTACATGGCTTTGCGTAGATCATCGCTATCTGTGAATAAAAAAGTCGCTTGATAGTCCTCGGGAAAACAAAACACTTATTAGGTTAGTTACTGACTCACTACGGAAATATATTGGGTTGATCAATCTCAAAGACGGCTCGGCTTCGCCTTGCCATCTATGGGATTGATCAACCCAATATATTTCCGTAGTGAGTCAGTAACTAACCTAATAAGTAATACTGGCGGCCGCCAATTATTTATCTGGCGGCCGCCAGAAGTTGATTATCTGGCGACCGCCTCTTATTTATCTTGCGGCCACCACATAATTATATGGCGGCCGCCACATAAAATAAAGAATTATCTGTAACCATTTTGAGGGTGGGGGTTGGGGTTACGAAAAACGTTATTCGCAACTGATACTTAATATGTGTAATAGCTTCCTATTCAACATGCACACATAAAATGATATCATTTATTATTTTAAGGGCAAAAGGAAAATCTTCATATTTTGCCCTTGATCGCATGGCAAACGTTCATCGTGTAGCACGTGCTTGTCAGGGACTAGTGTAACAGTACTGTCTAAAGCATCGAGAGACTAAGCCTTAAAACATGCTACTAATTGATATGGATCAAAAACATGTTTACAGTAGTAAATGTATAAAATCATTAAAATACCCCCAAAAATTAATAGTTCTTACCCTCTCCTACATTCTATTTAAAAAATATATCTCTCTGAAATAATAGTTTATCCACAGTTACATGAAAACTGTTATGGGTGCAGACAATTCTTTATTTAAAATTTCTCAAAAATAATTGATAAGGAATTCTGAAAACGTGAATTAAATACGTAATCATTTTATGTGAAATAAAAACAATACATCAGACATAATTAGTAAAGAATGACGACGAGCCATACTTAAACGGACGCAACACAAACTCACTAAAACGTTAATTCTTAACACGTAGAACACCTTGTAGGAAATAAATCAAAGGTGCAAAAAACAAAAAACAAAAAACAAAAAACCAAAAAAAAACACCAAAAAACAAAAAACAAAAAAAACGGGTGCTAATTATGGGATGCCTAATTTTTAATCACTTTGATGTGTCAGTGATTCCTGCTCATCATTAGTTGACACGCATGGATTTCAACAACAACAAAAAACCCCACAAATGTAGGCAGACCAACTAATTGATAAGAAAACACTAGCAACCTGCTGACACATAATTTTATTGGCTATTTAAATCATTGCATGATAATTTATTTTTATTGACCTTTTTAAAATATGATTATGGAATAATGACTTGCATATATTTTATTTGCAATCAGTCTACAACTATTAAATTGAAGACTTTAATAATTAATAGCTATCGTCACTAAATTAAATATTTTGTCATTCGGGGAGATAACTCTTGCTTGTATACGATACTTTTCAATCGATAATTTTACCGTGGCGGGCCAGGTAGATGACGAGTTTACCGTGATGGGAACGCGGTATACCTGTCTCACCTGGCCGATTACCTCGATGTGCTTATACCGTGACATGGCGCGGGAAACACGGGATCCGCGTTGCCTGTACTGTATTTACTAAATTTATGCAAATACACAGTCTTTAAGTCTGCTAAATGTATATCAGAATCAAATTTTACTTGTTTAAAACATCAATTTTATTTAAGCATTGAATCCTTATTTTTTGAAAGATGTGGTCTCATAACTGCAACGGTGTGTGCATACAAATTGAATAACGCGCGCTAGCGCACACACCGTTGCAGTTATGAGACCACATCTTTCAAAAAATAAGGAACCAATTTTTATATTTACATTTTTTCACCTTTATTCCCTTTCCGCAATTATGATTTATTTTTCAAAATCTCTGTAGAGTAGTGCGCAATTAACGGAAGAGCTAGTGGAACAGCTGACAAAAATAGTGCACAACGCTATAAATTCTAAATACACAATAAATATAAACGTTGGTATTATGATAAATTAATAAATTGAATTTATTAAACTGTTAAAAAATATTTACATCAATGAAATGTTTATCAGCGTAAGTATAATATCAGGTCGATCGTGATCCGGTGTGAAGTGGCGAGGAGAGTCAGTCATGTTATTTTCATACGCACCAGCTTTGGTATTCTGTGTTATGCGTAAATATCACTCAAATCATTCAATACAATTTAATAGGGGAAAGACAGTGAATGTAAATATTCAGTTGTATGCAGTACAATTTTATTAACCGGCTTTAACAAAAGAAAAATCCTGTTATTGAAATGGTGAAAATGGCTGACGGGCGGGTGGGCGGGCGGCTGCCAAAAGGGTACCCTTATTGTACGGATAACTTCTCCTTTTCAAGATAGGAAGTTGTTCTTTTGCAGATCAATTGAACATATATTGTGCATATTGCTAGGATTTTGATTTCTCATAATATATGAATTCTGATATATTTGATATATATATTCTGATAATATATGAAAACAATACCAGCTATGGAACTTAGTCCTTTTTTGGCAAAAATATTGCATTTGTAGAGTACCCAATTTCTATGTATGTGTTTCGGTGGTATTGTCATAAATTATAGCTAAGGCCTACATCATCAGGGATCAATTTTAGTAAACACTCTTTACACTTATTACGCATAATAAAATCAATAAAACTCTTCACAATGCATAGAACGTTTAGAAAGTCATAAAGTCTTGATAACTCTGGCCGATTAATTTTCATTGATTTTTTTTATTTTTATTTTATTCTTTTTTTTTAATATCAACGTATAGCGTCTTGTGATGTTTTTATTATTAATAAACACATGCGCAAGCATACAGAATACCTTATTTTATCTGGCGGCCGCCAGAGAAATAAGTGGCGACCGCCAGATAATTATATGATTTATGTGGCAGCCGCTAGATAAAATATGTTTAATACCTGGCACCACCCGGGGCCACATCGCTCACCCGAGCAACAATGGCCAAGAACTCTGACCCAAACAGCTTTCATAAATCAAAAATATCTGTAAAAATAGCAAGATGATATACTTAATTAACGTTTTAAAGAATATTTTAACATTGAGTCCCTACTGAAGATTTTTTCATCTTATGATAATATGTAAGATTTTTAACCCCGCTCACATTGTGGCCCCATCTCCCCGGGGGGGGGGGGGGGGGGGGGGTTCAGGATTTAAACAAACTTGAATCTAAACCACCTAGGGATGTTTCCATATAGGTGTCAACTATCCTTGCCCAATTCTTCTTGAGAAAATTTAGAAAGATTTTCACTTAAATTAATATGTAAAATTTTGACACCCCCTTCCCCCATTGTGGCCCCACTCTACCACACGGGGTGTTACAACGCACTTTGAAAAATTACGCACTTTGAAAATTTTTTTCAAAGTGCGTTAAATTTGGGACCATCTTAACGCACTTTGAAAAAATAATTTTTTTTCAAAGTGCGTACATATCGACGATATCAACGCACTTTGAAAAAAAAATTGTCCATTTCTTGAACTTTCAGATAGAATTGGTAGTAAAATTTATTCCTGTTATAACGTCCAAGTCATACACAAATCCATCCATCCATCTATCCATCCACCCACACACACACACACACACACAAACATATATATATATATATATATATATAGGAGTTAATACTTTTCTGGCTCAAGAAATGGATATTTGCCATTTACCTACAGTGAAGATAAGGTGACTCATGACTTAGTATTTAAGTATAGACATGCGATTTTTTTTAAAGCAGTAATTCTAAATCAAATTTCTCTAAATTTCAACAAAGACATAAATGTCAATAAGGCATCTCCTTCTTCGTTATTTTTTTTTTGTGTGTATAAAGAATACTTTTTTTTAAAAAAAACAAATAGCCCTCGCTCATATTACATATTATAGATCCATATTTCAAAATCCCTGTCTACGCGATTTTTAGGACGAGTTCATATTTTTCTTTTCGAATTGAAGGGCTATTTCAACAGAAGTAGCCGTCAAATTACTTAGTGTTAAATATTAATTTATATGTTTATAATTGGCTGAAATGTACATTCAGTATAAAGAATGTTAAAATAGGATTTCAAAAATGAATAAATTCTTTTAATTATCCATTTTATAATTTTGTTTTCATAATTTGATGCTAAGAGATCTTCTTTACTCCATACAAGAACTGAACGACTGAATTAAATTCAAAAGCTAGCGACCTTATACTTACACATAAACTGGATTAGAACAACGTTTTGTAACGTTTATTAATACATTCTTTGTTCGTTTAAGAAAAAATGAATTTAAAATTCATTGTTTATACTTTTATGTGGTGTTAAATTCATCTGAACAATCATCGCTTTATAACCCGCGAAGTTGGGAAGGGAAAGAAATATGAAATGTATATGTGCCCTATTAAATCTTTTTGTTTTTCTTTTCAATTTAATTTTTTCAAAGTGCGTTGCCACAATTGGGGTTATGATTTGAACGACCTTGAATCCACATTACATAAGGATGCTTCTAAATAAGTTTCAACTTTTCTGGCCAAATGGTTCTGGAGAAGGAGATTTTTAAAAATGCCTAGAATATTTAGTTATTTCCTAGTATCTCACCTTGAATAAGGCGTGGTCCTTAATTTTAACAAACTTAACTCCTCTCCAACTAAGGACGCTTTGTTCCAAGTTTGGTTGAAATTAGCCTATTTGTTCTGGGGAATTCGAAAATTTGATAAGTTTACAGACGGACGGACAGACAGACAGACGGATAACATGCAAAATGTGATCAGAAAAGCTCACTTGAGCTTTCAGCTAAAATTGTTACATATAATCTTACAGTTTGAGTGGTGGCCGCCCTATAATTATGTGGGGACCGCCAAATATTACATGTATGTGGCGGTCAATAAAATATATTTTCACTTGACACTATCAGGATTCCTTACAGGGGTGACTTAGGGGTACATGTATGAGCATATCGTACTGTACGGTCGGCTCGAAAAGCAATTTTGAAAAACTCGTTTTTGAATCTTTTAAAAATATTTAAATGTTCAATTTCTCTTATCAGAAATATTTTAAAGTTACTAAATTTCAATGAGCAGGACGTCCTTCACCTTCAGTCTAACCGAAAGTAATCTAATTTTTTTCTATTTTAAAATATGTAGTTTATAAACATTTTTATTCTAAATACAAAACTAGTACTGAAAACCGTTTTCAAATCAAACAAGGCATTGCTTCTAAAATTGACTTTTTGCGAAAACCCTCATTTTTACAGTGTAGTTTCAAAATAGAGTTTAACTAAAAATATTTTTAATGATTATTTCTCATTCATACGTTATCACTATTTCTAGATTGACGAGGATGCTGCAAGAGGTATGACAGATGCCGATTTAAAGGAATATCTTCCAAAGAAAGGGGACCGATTTGCTTTGAGGGATTTCCTGACAGAAGGACTTGAGAAGCCAAAAACATGAAAGGCTAGTCTTATGGATCGATTTTGAGATAGGTTGAGAAGCAGCAGGACCAGTAATACAGATACGTCTCATGAGGAAACAGAATCAGTTGCCAAAAAAATTCCCAAATTGAGTGCCAAAAAAGAACTTAAAGTACATCTTGGTTGGTATCATTTCGACGAAGAAAAAAAGATGTATGTGCATGTGAGAGCAAAAGCAGGAGGAGGGAAAAGAACAGTAATGCTTAACAAAGCACTGAACAAGCAATCCATCATAAAAGAGTGTCTAAATCTTTTCTATTCTGATGGCGAAAGTCAACATGGAGAACTGAAGGGCATAAATTTTGAATTAACGGATTTCCAACTGAAACCTTTAGAAGATGAGGAAACAACATTGGGGGACATAATTGACAAAGCCAAACTTCAGTTTGTGCACTTCTATTTGCGCACAAGACAAAAGAAACAATTATCAGATGATGAAGGTTTGGATGGAAAACAAGAACAAAGTGACCCAACTAAAATCAGCGCATCACCAAGTAAGGCTAGACAGCAGCCTACAGAATCAAAAAATACGCAAGGAGGTTCCACTGAAGTTGTCAAAGAGGACGAAAACTACCCTTCCTCGAGTACTGCAAACACGTCAATCAATCCTAGTCAACATTTTACAGACCTAACTGACAAAGTGTTAGAGTTTATTGAAAGTTCGGAAGATAATGTTCTAAAGGAAGATTCAAGTAAACGCCCATTGAATCCTGGTGTAGGAGATGACAGTGACAGTACGTCGCTACCTGATCTTGCTATTCTTCTAGTTTGGGAAGACAGTTTGGGGGAGGCGACTTTTCCACACACTTTCCCAATTATTCCAATAGTTCGCGAGCCAAAGGAATTTGGTATTGTAGTGCATCGAGGGCAAGTTCTTCGAGTGCTTATCAAAATATTCAAAGAAAACTCTGATGTCGATTTTAAAAAGGACATTATTATACTTGCCTCAATAGTTCTTCCAAACGGAGAAAGAGAACAGGCTTATGACAGCAGGGGAATCATGAGGGATATGCTTTCTGAATTCTGGGAAGAGTTTTATGAACAGGGTACAACTGGTACGGATTTGAAAATTCCTTGTCTCCGACATGATATGGAGGCTGACGATTGGAGGTCTGTATCGCCTTAGGTTGGATCCTTAAAAAAATACTGCCTATTCGACTTGCCCCCAACTTTCTAAAGTCCTCATTGTTTGGATTTGGTGGAGACAAACTTAGAGAAGAATTTCTCCAATTTATCCCAAAAAGTGAAAGTGGGATTCTTTCCAATGCAATTGGGGACATGGAGAAAGCAGACATGGATGAACTTCTTGAGATCCTCTCCACTCATGATTGTAAGGTGAAAATTACTAAAGATACATTGGGCCTGTCATTGACCAAATTGCCTATTTGGAAATGGTACAAGAACCAGCGTTCATTAGAGAATGCCTTTTTGAGGTGTTGATAACTTACGAGCTTGTTTTGGATGTTGACAGTGAATTTCAGAAAATAACCCCGACATCAAAAAAACTTCTTTCGACTCTTGAATGCGATGAACCACAATCCGAGTCTTTCAAATACCTCAAGAGATATATCCGTGAAGTTGAGGATACCAAGATGCTGCGCACGTTGCTTCGGTTTATAACAGCCAGTGATCTGATGTTATATAATTCTGAAGGGAAGTTTTTCAACTTCAAGTAAAAATCGTTGATATGGAGGGCATTTCTAGACGCCCGATAGCGCATACTTGTGGAAGAGTGCTCGACATTCCAAAAGCGTACGAAAGTTATACGGTCTTTAGAAGTGAGATGAATGCGGTTCTAAATTCAAGCGTTTGGGTGATGGATTTTGCGTAAATGTTGCCTCAAAATAAAAGGATTAAGGATTGTGACATTTTTTCGACGTAAACCATGTAAATTACTATTGTGCGTCGTAAGAAAAGTACTTTTTATTTCAAATCATTGTTATTGAAATTATATACTTTACACAACTATTTTTTATTTTTTTTAAATGTATTTTTCAAAGTAAACATTTGAAAAGGTTATCAATTGTTCTATGTTTTATTGGAGTTTAAACTTGATTTTCAAAAGGTATTGTAAAAGAAAAACAAGAGAACATTTTTGTTATGTTTATTTTGGCTGTTAGCATTTTGTGTTTTTTCCTTTATCCTTTGTCACTATACACACACACACACACACACACACACACATATATATATATATATATATATATATATATATATATATATATATATATACACACACACACACACACACACACACGTATGCTACGATGCTACGTGCCTGTGGTGTGTACATATTACGGCGCGAGGTCCTGTTGTACTATTCAAGCAAACAAGCAACGCCTGAAATCTCGATCCGATGGTTTGAATGAACTCATACATTGGCATAGATCCATGGGGAGGGAGTCAAATGATTTTTTTGACATTTGTTTTGTAACAACTACATATAATATACTCAGGATTGAATGTTTTAGAAGAACTCTATCGAATTAACATACACACACTTGACTAGTAGTTTTTAACTGTTTAATGTACATTTAGTAACACACGCGAGTTATACCCTTTTCAAGGTGAATGAAATTGCTCAATTGATAGAAATTGGGTCACACCCCGCTTCGGCGATTTAGTTCCTCCAGTTAATATTCCAGCTTTATAAATATATATATGTTTTTATCCAAACTGATTATTCTTTGTTATGATGAGAATCCAATACCAATTATTACTTACACTGTACCGTAATAGACAATATGTAACAACTTTTTGCGATGACCCCCCCCCCTTTTCCACCGTTCAAATATGGCTAAAGGATTACACACGTGCATGGTGATCAGCCCCTTTACTTGAAAAATCTTGATCAATGTTGCTTATTACATTCCATAAAATATTTTCATCAATTGTAAATGTAAATGTAAAATGACACATTAAACATGCATCGGTTAATCTTTTTTATGAAAAATCTTCATATTGCTTGCTTCTATTGTCTGAACTGTTTCAGAGAAGGCAACTACAGTACCGATCAGACCCAACCTAACACCAGAGTAAACCCCAACTAAACCCCGGGTTTACTTGGGGTTTACTCTGGGTCTACCTTTTGAAAATCTGGGTCCACTCGGGGTTTACTTTGGGTTTACTTGGAAATTGCTTTTGAGGTCAACTGTACGCACTGAAGTGTGAAGCAGACCCGTATTTTATCATACTATCCTACTGACTGCAATTCCTGCCCCTTGTATATTCCGAATACACATTTAGCGTCTGCTTTCAGGGGTATACTTCTGACTGGGTTTACTCTCTGTGTCCACTCTGGGTTTACTTTGGGTTTACTCGTTTTTAGCCGTGCATTGAAACCTGATAAGCTAACGGGGGCGTTGCAGTTGAGAAATCTTGGAAAATTTTCATACTTTGGAATGAACATCGTTTGAACCCTGAGGTAAAATAAATATAATTGCTTCAACATGAACGTTCTCGGTGCCCATATCAGCTCTTACTCGTCTTGGACACACTCCATATCTTTTTATGCTTTCTGTGTAATAATGAGCAATAATGTTTGGATTTTTATTGGAAACACTTGCCTTTAACCAAATAATTTGGCGTGAGA
>WFKH01003881.1:25205010-25232431 GCA_016163765.1 Magallana hongkongensis | reverse complement strand
TGTAATAAGCAATGAGCTCTCTACCAAAATTATGAAATTCATGGCCCCAGGGTCAGGAATTCTGGCGCTAGGATGAGGCTCTAGTGATTATATAGTGAAAATGCATTAATTCTTAATTTTTGTTTTCTTCTGCTCCTGGGTATTTAGACAATGAACTAAGTATATAGTTAAGATGAGGAAGAATGCCTCTTCCAAATTTGTGAATTTCATGGCCACTGGGTCAGGGGTTCTTGTGTTACAGTCCATGAAACGTTTTACTTTACCACTTGAACGGTGAGTGCACGCTGAGCGAACGGTGATTGCACACTGAACGGAATTTGGTGAGCGCTTATGAACGGTGAGCACGTTGAACGATATGTGAACGTTATGTGAACGCAAAATGAAAAAAATTATTTGGAGTGCCTCGGGAGGTATCCTTACATTGTGTTTCGTCGGTAATCAGAAAAAACCCCAAATTAACTACAAGTATGTATTGTTATCAGCCTAAATATAATATTATCTGACTGAGCGATAAGTGATCACTGAACGAACGGTGAGCACTTTGCGAACAGTTAGCGCAAACGGAGCGGAGCGGAGAACGCAAGTGAACGCACGGTAGGCGCACGGTGAGCGCACGGAAAAATGGGAAAGTAGAACGTTTCAGGGACTGTCGGGTGGGACTATTATGATTATAATATAAAATACATTAATTCTTCAAAAATCTTCTCCTCTGCTCCTGGGTATTAAGCAGATAAACTAAGTACATATTAATGATGAGAAAGAATGCCTCTTCCAGAATTGTGAATTTTATGGCCCATTGGTCAGGGGCTCTTGTGTTAGGGCGGGGCTCAAATGATTATATAGTGAAAATGAATTAATTCTTTGAAACTCCTCTCCTCTGCTTCTGGGTATTAAGCCTAAGAACTATGTACACTATGTACACAGTTATGATGAGGAAGAATGTCTCTTCCAAAATTGTGAATTTTATCGCCCATGGGTCAGGGGTTCTGGTAATAGGGCGGGGCTCTAATGGTTATATAGAGAAAATGCATTAATTGTTAAAAAATCTTCTCCTCTGCTCCTGGATATTAAGCAGATAACCTATGTACACAGTTATGATGAGGAAGAATGCCTCTTCCAAAATTGTGAATTTCATGGCCCCTGGGTCAGGGGATCTTGTATTAGAATGGCGCTCTAATGATTATATAGTGAAAATGCATTAAGGTAATGGTCCATGCCCCACTACATAAATAAAATACCTACAGAATATTTTCATATTCTCAGACAAGTATTTGGGGATATATCCTTATCAAATTTTACCCAGTTAAATGGTCCATCGGTATTATAATAGCTAGGGCCGTTGCTAAAAATAGAACCAATTACGGAAAATGGTGCTTTTTTCATACATTAAGAATATTAGCCTAAGCCTGAAATTTGACTTTCAGAAAATCATTTTTGACTGATATCCTATGTAAAATGAACGAATTTATTTTTTAAAACAAATGCTTTAATGTTACACATGCTTATTTATTAAAAAATAGATAAATTTGTTTACAAATGAGATAAAATTAAACAAATTTTCAAAGAGAATTTAATCTCTTGTAATTTTATTTATCTACAGAATTATCTGAAATAGTGATAATGTTTACCCCTTACGGCCCTTAATCAATAGAAAATAAAATTACCCAAAGGACCGGCCTTTTAAGGATCACAATTGGTGTAGTTTTGGTAAAATTCATTAAAATATATATTTTGAAAAAAGTTCCGTAAAAATAAAATTTTGCATAGTTTTATCATTCCATCTCTTTAAAAAGTATATTTAGCTTTTTGTTAAATAGAAAACATTATTTGAACAAAGCGTTGATCAATCTGTATTAAATAAATCGCAAAAGATGGGGGTTTTTTGAATATCGGTAAGTATTATGGATCGAGATCGGTATTTAGAAATTACAGTCACATACGCGGAAAACGCTAATTACCTGATATGCTTTCAAGACAAAACCTATATTCAACTATTTTTACTGGTTTTAAAGACTGTTCTAAAAAATGAAGTAATTTTTCTTCAACGTAAAATTTCAATTCTAAAAAAAGTTTTAGGCGCTAACATCCGTGCCAACGAGAGATATTAATATAAGTTGTAGAACTTGTTTATCAATCGTTGTAAAATAAATAAAGTTCAGTTATATTTATGTTCGTTGCTAAGCGTATAGAATAAAGATCGGGCACGGGCAAGACGTAATAACGCGTGAATTACGTCATACGTTGTTTTGTGACGTATGGACAATTACCTTAATTCTTTGAAAATATTCTCCTTTGCTCTCGAATATTAAGTAGATGAGTGCTTCTTCCAAAATTGTGAATTTCATGGCCCCTGGGTCAGGGGTTCTGGTGTTAGGTTCGGGCTCTAAATGAATGCAGTTATTCTTTGAAAATCTTATCCTCTGCTCCTGGGTATTAATCCGATGAATTAAGTACATGGGTATGATAAGGAAGAGTACCAAATTATGAATTTCATGGCCCCTGGGTCAGGGGTCTGGTGTTAATGCAGGGCTCTAATGATTATATAGGATGGGGGGGGGGGGGTAATTTCGACCGAATTTTTTTGTACCTAAGATTTGTTAAATTATGTCACTTTACGTTATGCTACAAGTTATAATATTTTTTTAGTATTTAGAGAGTTTATCGGATTTATTGGATTAAACAATCCCGGAATATTAAAAATTATTTTATTAGCCCTGTATTATTGCACATGAATATACATTGCAGAAGCCACAATGCAGTTACTCAGGTGACCGATAAGGCCCATGGCCTCCTGTTTAGGTAAATATGCATAATGTATTTGTTCACTTTGTATAATAATAACAGTTGCAAAGAATAAGTATTATTTTTCATATTAATCGGCACCATAAGCTGCTAATGTATTTTTGAACGCAACAAGGTATTTTATTAGATTTTTCGGCAAGCGGAGTTCAGACCTCATGGTTGTGACGTCACACGTCACAGTTCGTGTACTGAAGTTCTAGTCAGTTTATAGCTTTACACATTCTGATATCTAGTAATTCATTGATAAATGTGTATAAATGTATTCATTAGCATTATATCTGAATACTGTGTTCAACTTTCTGTCAGTATTAATTATTATGACATTGTTTATTCATAAGTAAATAACATCGGGCTCGAGTGCCTGTCTACATAATAAAGTATTCACATGTTTGCGAATAGAACTATAAATGAGTTATTTTATTGTTTAATTTGTTTCATATATTCATTCAACTGTGTATCAAGATCTAAAGGTTTATTATAGGAGACCTAGGGCCCATGTACGTGATTATTAGTGCATAAGCCCTCTGAATAACTTTATTGTTATAATGTGAACTGTATATTGTCTACAAGTTAACTTTGTATTATATGCCCGACAATAAGTATTTGGAAACCTGCACTGTCTCCTCCATTTTTTTCAGACCCGGCAACATCTGGGGGCTCGTCCAGGATGTCACCGACGTCAGAGGATAAGTTCTTCCTTCGGGGGAGGATGTTTGGGGCGTCGCTGGAGGCGTTTGGGAACTTCATTAGCTTCTGTTCGATCGGAGTTGAGGGAGACAAGTAGGACCGAGTGACCTCTATAAAAGCTATCGAAAAGTGGCTTTAGGAGCAAGCGGGGGAAAGGGATGGCGGAGTAATAGGGTTCAGGGTGTTGAAGCAAATTCTTGACGAGCACGACGGCAAAGTGAACACAAAGACTATACAAGTATAGGTGTACTTTCCTGTGATCAGTCTGACATTTCAGTGAACAATATTTTGACACTTCACATGTTGCACATTCAAACAGTTCACTCTTTGTCCGCACTGACAGCACTGTTCTTTTATGTCTTCTCTGTGATTGGGGACTTTCTCGGCTTGAGTCAACCCCGTCCCCATTGGGATGACTCGGTCCCGTTTCCCGAAAGTCGTGGTCGGCAACCGGCTCGGTAGTTATCTGCGCTTCCACAACGCCAACAATGGTCACAGGTCCTCCGGTTTGCTTCCCGGCATGCTCTGCAGCCCCGTACTCCTCTGGAACTCTCCTTTTGTCTTGATGAAGTGAGTTCTTTTTTTTAGAGCTTCGATCTCGGCTCAGAGTTCCCTTACTTCCAATTAAAGAGTTACCTTTTGAACTAGCTTTTTGAATGGTTCCGTGCAGGATGCTGATTCCACGGTTAGACCTTTCCGTTTTCTTAGGGGTGATTATATTACTCCGCTCTTCTTTTAACGAGATTGCACTAAGCGGATGGATGAAATCTTCGTCGTTGACTCCGGGTCAATCGAGGGCGGCTTTGATGTCCGTTCGTATCACGTCACTCCGAATACTGCGTTTGAACAGTTTATTTACAAGACTTTCTTCATACACCACTTCAGAGTCTTTCTCTAACGAAATAAACAAAATCTTCTGTATTAATTCCAAGGACCTAACCAGGTACTCTTGCGCATCCTCTGTAGGGGACTGGGCTAACTGTTCCAATTGGGCGAAAAGCTCAGTAGTTGACTTCTCTGTGTAGTGTGCCCGAAGTATCTGTCTTGACGCCAGGGGTATCAGTGACTGCTTTCCCTCTAAGTAATTCCGGAGTACAGTTTTTGCCGGAACAGCCCTATGCTCAATGAATTTTGAATTCTCTGCGGTAAGCACTGGTTACTGGATTTGCACTTGAATCAGCTGGGCTGTGCTTCGCTGGGGATGTTGGTTCCATGTGAAACTTTGACTCGCATCGGTGATAAGCCCAGACTTGCGGTAATGAATATAAAGGGGAATATGGACAATAATTTAACACTCCGACACAAGCGACAGTTAGTGAAACTTGTCTGTGAGGAGTGTATTATTAAAGGTCGACTTGAGGACAAGTTTAAAGACATTCTGTTGGACACAGGGGCTCAAGTGAGTCTCATTCACTGTGACACTCTTGCGTTCCTGGGGATAGGACGTAGTGACATTCAACCACTCGAGAATGTGTATCCGAACTTGAGTGTTTCCTACGCAAGTGGGAATAAAATCCCGTACTATGGGTTTGTGAAAATTCCTTTTAGACTGGGTGAAAAGGAGCCAATTACCATACCCTTTCTAGTGAGTGACACTTTGTCCTTGACAAGACCAATTCTGGGCTAAAACGTCATAGAGCACCTGTGTTGTCTCTACGGACGGAGGATTTCGCTCATAGTCTGTCCAGTACCTGTGCTATACCAAACAATCTCATTACCCCTTACATACAGGCATTTTTGTTCAATCTGAGTAAGAATAAGCAAATGGGAAATAATCTACGTTCTAAAACTGATTATAAAGAGATCCACTAAGACATTCACATTGACATGGTTCAAGGTCACTGCACTTCATTAACCAAAAAGCTTTGTTTGAGTAAAGTATTAGCAAAATAGGGCTACGTGGAGAGTATATATATTTCTTTAAAAATATTTTTGTGTGATCCAATATGACCTTGACATTTGACCTACAAACATCATTCAAGACCACTGCATACCCTTTGATCAAAGGCACAATGCGGCTGAAGTATGAGCCAGATTAGAGCAAGAGAGAAGATATGATCCGGAGAAGGATTTTTCATGCAATTCTGCTATGACCTTAACATTTGACCTTAAAAATTAGTTCAAGGTCACTGCACACCCTTTGCTAAGAGCTCTGTTTATGTGAAGTATGAGCCAAATAGGGCTTACACAAAAGTATATATGCTCTGAAAAAAGGATTTTTGCGTGGTCCAATATGACCATGACCCTTGACCTACAAACTTTATTCAAGTTCACTGCACACCATTTGACCATAGACACTCTGTGAGTAAAGTATGAGTCAGATTGGACCAAGGGGAGAGAAGATGTGCCCCGGACAAGGATTTTATATATAATTCTGATATGACCTTAACCTTAGATTCAGAAACATGGTTCAAGGTCATTGCACACCCTTTACCCGAAGGCACTCTGCGGGTGAAGTATGAGCCAGATTGGGCCAAGGGGAGAGAAAATATGCTCCGGACAAGCAATCTCGGACGGACAGACGGACGGAAAGACAGACGGACGGACAGACTGATCACTATGGGGCGCCCGCAGAGCGAGGCCCTAATAACCTACTTAGCTACATCCTTACCACACCAAAACTAGATGTAACCAGACTGCGGTGGGTCGGGGAGCTATCCAAGTTTCAGTTTATTGTGAAATACAAACCAGGATCTCTCAACCGTGACGCAGATGGATTGAGAAGGATGTTGATTGACTTCTTAAGATGCATGCTGTCTTGTACCAATGAAAGTCACCCCAAAGAGATACAGGCCTTGGAACAAATGGTTAAAATGAGGAACCACGGGGAGCTGCCATTCCTACCCACTATGTTTTCGACAGCAACTGTCAATATGGATAACAAGTTCTTACCTCAGCTCCTACAGACTAGCCCAGGAGAAAGCTAAAAGAAGATCCCCAAAGAGGCTTTGACGATATCTCAGGAAGAAGACAGTGACATTGGGGAAGTGAAGAAACTGGTGGAATCAGGAGAGAAGCCGGCCCACAAAATAAGAAAGAGCCTAATACCACCAGGTAGATACTTGCTACGAGCATGGTCCAAGCTGATGGTTGGTGATGATGGTATACTACGGAGGACGGTGAGACAATCCTCTGGAGAAATACGTCACCAAATCATCCTACCGAAAAAGTATCGCCCTATTGTCATCGAGGGACTTCATGTGAACATGCGCCATCTTGGTGCCAAAAAGTGACAACACTTGCCCAGGATCGATTTTACTGGCCCCACATGTCCAGTGATATCGAACATTTTGTGCGTCATCAGTGCAAGTATTTGAAGGAAAAGCCACCAAACAGGAGAGTGGCGGCACCATTACAACCAATAACCACCACGTACCCCTTTGAAATGGTATCCATAGACTTTCCTCATTTGGAAGCGTGTAAGGGGGCTACCAATACATTTTAGTTGTGGTGGACCACTTCACGAGGTTTGCAGCAGCCTATGCGACGACTAATAAGTCGAGACGAACAGCAGCAAATAAGATTTTCAACAACTTTGTCCTCACCTTTAGATTACCTGACAAAATACATCACGAACAAGGTCGAAAGTTTGAAAATCATTTCTCCAAACACCTGCAGCGGCTCAGCAGAATAAAGCATTCCAGGACCACACCCTATCACCCTCAGGGAAATAGGCAGTGTGAGGGGATGAATCGTACCCTACTGGGCATGCTAATAACCTTAACTCAAGAGAACAAGAGCGACTGGAAAAGGCATCTGAAGAAAATGATTCATGCCTATAACTGCCCTAGGAATGAAAGTACGGGTTATTCGCCATACTTCCTAGTCTATGGACAGAATTCAAGACTGCCCATCGACCTTATTTTTTATATCAACGAAGATGCATCACATACCTCAAGTGCAAGCTATGTTGAGGAATGGGAAGCCCGTATGAAGGAAGTGTACAAGATTGCAGGAAGCATGGCCAGGAGAGCTGGGGAAAAGGCACGGAAGTACCATGACCGTAAACCTACCAGTGCAGCTCTTATACAAGGTGACTGAGTTCTAGTTAGGAACCTAAGGGAAAGGGGTGGACCTGGCAAGCTGTGCTCGTATTGGGAGGAGAAGATTCATGTTGTAGTGAGAAGGCTGAAAGATTCCCCTGTATACGAAGTAAGCTAAGAGCAGGGAGAAGGCAGAATCCGGCGTCTTCACCGAAATCTCCTGTTGCAGTGTTATGAACTCACTCTTACCTATCCACCAGAAGAGAAGCCGGTGATTAAGAAGAAACCAAAAGCTGGTAGACGTCTTACCTCTCTCGTTACCGACTCAGATTCGGACTCTGATTATACCATGGTCCAAACTCACCCGGAATCTAGTAGTGGGGATGACAAGATTCTTAGTGATTTGAATCCTTATGCAGAGGAATATGTGCCGGAAAACAGACGTCCTTCTATAAGCAGTATTCCTAAGGAAACTGAAGTACAAGTGGCAGGAGGCGAGAGTTCGGTAGACGGCGAAGACGTGACTGATGAAGACGTGGCAGAAGTAAAAAAAATCTTGGCGGAGGACGAAGGTTTTGCTGATAAGGAGGGCTCAGGAGATGGGAAGCTCATCCATCACCAACATCGATGGATCCTTCCTAAGTACCGAGGAAGCCCGCTCTTCAAATAATGAGGCACCAAACTCGCAGGAGGAGGAACTAGGAACGGACACAACGAATGGTGAAGTCCACCGCCCAAGACGCGAGGTTAGACCACCATAACGTTTGACGTTAGATCTGATTGGAGAACCCAGCAACCGAGCATAGACACAAGGCGTGCAAGTATTCTACAAGTGCGAGCCGTGGCGCCCATGGGCGTAGTGTGTGATCACGTGATACTGTGTGCTGTATACTATGACTGTAGATAGTTATCTTGTGATTTATGTTTTGAACTGTTCAAAATTTATGATGTTAGAACTTGATATTATTTTCATAAGGAAAACCACTGTGTATGGGTTATATGTTATTGGGTACAATTTGCAATTTACTACATATAGATGCCTTGTTTTCACACAGATATGTTTATTAGGATGTCAGACAGCTAAACAGGGTAGTGAGAATGTATCTTTATTTGTGGTGTAGTTGGCAAACTGTACATCAGTGTAACACATACTGTCATTGAAACAACACTGTTTTTGGTATGGAACACCATGAGGTGAATAATTTGTGGAAAACTGGCTAAATTTTAAGTAAATGTTTAGTACTGTATTACTATTGTACCTTTTCAATTCAGTGTTGTAATGATTTGGTGGTTGTAGTACGGCAAATTTGTTTGTGCAGTTTATAATATCGCAGGGTTAATAGGAATTGGGTTAATAGGAAACGAATTGGGTTAATAGGAAACGTGTTAACGTCACTGTTTCAATGGAAGTTTGATTTTTGAAAATGTTGGGACAACATTTTGTTTTCGGTGGGAGAATGTAGTGTTCCGGATTGTGATCTTGGGAAGGAGGCTCGAATTTTAGTCTGTTTTGAGTAGAGCTCTCCAGTGCGGGAAGTTAACTTTGTCTTATATGCCCGCCAATAAAGATCTGGAAACCTGCACTGTCTCCTCCATATTTTTCAGGTAAATGTGCATAATGTACTTGTTTGTGTAATAATAACAGTTGTCAAGCATAGGTATTATATTTCATATTAATCGGCACCATAAGCTGTTAATGAATTTTTGAACGCAACAAGGTTTTTTATTAGATTTTTCAGCAAGCGGAGTTCAGACCTCATGGTTGTGACGTCACACGTCACAGTTCGTGTACTGAAGTTCTAGTCAGTTTATAGCTTTACATATTCTGATATCTAGTAATTCATTGATAAATGTGTATAAATTTATTCATTAGCATTATATCTGAATACTGTGTTCAACTTCCTGTCAGTATTAATTATTATGACATTGTTTATTCAGTAAGTAAATAACATCTTGCTCGAGTGCCTGTCTGCAAAATAAAGTACCTCACACGTTTGTCGATGGAACTATAAATGAGTTATTTTATTGTTTAATTTGTTTCGTATACACAACTGTTTATCAAGATCTAAAGGTTTATTATAGGAGACCTAGGGCCCATTTACTTGATTATTAGTGCATAAGCACTCTGAATAACTTCATTGTTATTTTGTGAACTGTATATTATCTACAAGTTAACTTTGTATTACATGCCCGACAATAAAGATCTGGAAACCTGCACTGTCTCCTCCATATTTTTCAGACCCGGCAACAATATTATGTGTTAAAGATGTCAGGATCGATTTATTTTATGTTTAATCTTCATAGATGTATTTTTTTAAATATTCAATATGAATTGGTTCCTCAAATAAAGTTGTGGATAGGCCCCCTCGCTACGTTTACATCTCTATGTATCGTATAAGTCTTAACATTGATACTCTATCAGTTTGATTTGTCTACATCTCTATGTATCGTATAAGTTTTATCATTGATACTCTATCAGTTTGATATGTCTGTTCAAGTTTATTTTAATATGGATAGCAGGATATCATTTTCGAATTAGTATACATCTTGAAGTTAAAATGTTAACCCCTAACCAGGTTTCAAACTCAAGAATTGCATATAAAACTCTTGAACCGTGACCAATGCTTTAGAAATCTTGTTTTCTTTTTTTTTTAAAATATGGTTCATTTCACTGGTTATATCTCACCGCAATGTAATAGTTGGTAGATCAATTTTGCCGTATTGCGCTTAAGTAATAATAATTAAATATGAACAACTAATATAAAAAGATCGTTTATTGTCAACTTTATTCCCTTTCCCAGTGATTAACTTGATATTATATTTTCCTTTTTACGTTCAGTAACCACTTTTTCTTCCATTTTTATGTTATCCATTTTAGCAACACCTTCATGATCCTCCTGGTTATTTTAAATTAATTAAACTCTCGTAGTAGAGTTACAGTAACCCCCCGGAAAAGAAATATGGATCCGCACATGCAAGTGCCACTTTATGAAAAGCGTTTAATGTAGATACTTTACAATTACTTTGATTATATAAATGAAAGTTGGTTAAAAAGAAATATTACCGTATATTCTACAAAGCTTACTATTTGCCTTGGATCTCGTTTAAAATTATAAGGAGATGCACCTAATTACTTTAAGTCATTTTGATCATTTAATTTTGCATACTTTTTACAAATCTGCGCATGTCGAATAAATGTCTCTTTATTTTGCCAGTGCTCGCTAATCAGCGGCGAGAATTTTAAACGTTTTAAATTGATGTGCTGGTGTTAGTCTCGAACAAAGGCCGAAGACATGTAAAACTAATGTCGTGTAATCTCGTGTGCATGTCGGCGATAACTCTTAGTATTTCGGCGTTTTTCGCCGTGTAAAAAAGTAGTTAGACAAGGTAGGAGTTGCGTCGCGAGTTCTGAGGATTAATACGATTATTGCTCAGCATGCGCCCGACTTGCAACGAGTTTCCAAGACTTCTGTTCAACATTTTTACGAATTTTTACGTGTTCCTTTCGACATTTCTTCGGCATCACTTTGATGATTGAATAATAAGGGTGCAAGTACCGGCATCACGCAGATTAGCACAAACATGCCGAAGATAAAGGGAAAAAACTAAAGTGGCTGCTTTATTACATGAATGGTCATTAAATTATTTTCAGCAGTATTTTCATCTATTACTGTGGAACATTCTAGTTTTCTGAGCCTTTGACTGGCCATAGAGATAATGTCGTATCTCATCTCTGAGAGCCAACAAACAAATGAATAGCCAAGTCGTAATAGGTCGCCTACACTGGTGCATTTCTCCTTAAACAATCCCCACATCTCGTCGTGAACTCTTGCAACTGTCGACTATACTCGCCCGAGTTTGTACATTTTCGTAGGAAAATCTTTGATTGTGGAGAAAGTATTGTACACAAATCGTACCGATGTTGCCTAAACTCGTGTTAGAACTAAAACATTGTCCTGATCTTGTGTCAGTGAGGAAGTGATTTCAAGCAAAAATCGAACTGAAGTCCCTGCCATCAAAAACAATTGCAAACTCGCCGAGTTTTGTCTAGTTATTATAACTCACCAGCACTCGTGATAGCTCGTAGCTCTAAATCGTTACAATGTGACCGGGGCTTAGACATATACTTGAAAACATTTTAGACAAACGTTTTTCATGCATTTTCTTGTAAACAAGAATCTCAGAGACTGCGACTATCTTACTCTGATCGCGATAAGCCAAGTACCTTTACGGGACTATCAGAGTCCTAGCACTTTTCGTCATCCTGATTCTGTGTTTTAACCATTATGGCAACAAAATGTGTAAAACATTTGTCTTTACAAGTTTACAGTAAGGTCTATCCGATTATTTCACATGTGAAACGTTGTAATTATAATCACGTACACTTAAATGCATATTTACGTTATTATTGATAAAATGAACTTGTACGTTAAGTTTACTCACCATATTTAGCATGGGAGACTGCCAGCAGACAGAACCACACAGCGAGAACATCGAGGTGATATACAGAGTGTCCGGACAGGGACATGGTATGGTGTTGTCAATCTGGTCAAATTAGATTATTATATGAGTAAAGACATGGCCGCTCAACAGAAAGATTGACAGAGGACAGTAGTCTGTCTGAAAATACAGATATAGACAGGCTACTTATACAGAAACTGTAAGATTGAAAAGGGGAGGAGTTATGAGTTTAAGACGTAAAGAAGGCGCAGACTCAATAATCATGTGACAAGGAAGTTAAACGAAATATAGAGCTTATTATAATATTCATCGACTAGCATATAACGAGAAGAAATTCGATTTTTTATAAGATGAAAGAGCAATACAGAATTATTTAATCTTTATTTCAAGTTAGATGCATACATATAATTTGACTTTGATTTTTTTTCTTTTAAATAAATAAATAATAATGTTGTTGTTCTATACAGGCATCTGACAGGAAACTTGATACTTGACAAAAACAGACGATGCAAGTGAAATAATAAGATGTTTAAGGAAGGATTACTATTTCCATAAAAGTTCAATAAAGACTTTTTATACATATACGTGATTAGTCGAAGACCACAAAACTGTACAGGAGCCACAAAAAAGACCCTGGAATTTTGGTGAAAAAACTGTACACTGCCCGTCAAAAAACGGTACAAAATATCGCTTAAATTCTTCTGATAAGGAACCTTATTTCTAAACCAACAAATGTATATTGTCGCAAATGTCTTATTTTAAATGTTGTAATGGAGTTTTGCATGCTTTAAAAGTTCATATTGTCTTTTATAATCACAATTGAATTAAGCTAGTTTAGTTTATAGTTTGTTTACAAACTTTAGGTCTCCAGTTTGCATCTTGTTCATATTACTGATATGTACATCAGTAATGCTAAATCACAGCAGTAAATGCAATCTTACATAAATTTCTGCACATAAAAACTTAAAACCACATCCTTTATTTCAGCTTAATCATTGTAATAAATATGTTAGCCGGTAATCATATGGAGAGCTGGGTCAGATTCATGCATATTTCTAAAGTTGACTAAATTTTTTCGATCAAGTTATCAAACATAAACAGTTACGATTAAGTACCCCTTTAAAAACAAAGCTACCTAAAGGGATATCTTGATATGTATTTATAGCGAGATAATTATCCCAATTGGCAGTTCATACCTTCCGACACATGCGACGGTTTGTGAACACTTCACTAGTATCGGAAGGTCATTTTTCAAACGCAGGTGATGTTTTTCAGTGTATGAAAGGAAAATGGCGGCATTTAGCGAGAAATTGAAAATACTCTACAAAATTTCAGATTCCGTAAATTTTGGTGTCCCGCCGGGACACCGTGAATGGGGTCGAAAAAACTGTACAAATTTTCATATTCCGTGAATTTTGGTGTTCCGCCAGGACACCGTGAATGAGGTCGAAAAAACTGTACTTTTTGCGTACCATCGGTACATATCACATCACCGGGTGATATGCAAATGATACAACAAACAAACACTCATTAGCTCTACTTTTCTTCTCCACAACCGCTCTGATATGCACTCAAATAAAAGAAAGTTAGTTTGGGGTTTTGATAGAACTTTATTTTTATTCACTCACATAATATTAAGTTTGTGTAACCAATTCAATATTTTTTTTACATTATTTTCAATGCGGTTCAATTTATTACAATTATATGTATTGGTCAGAGGCAACACAGTTTAGATGAATTTATATACTTAACATTAACAAAATGGGATTATATATTATGTGGCATATTTTTTCAGAATAAATAAGCCAATAGTTCTCAGTAACTTTCATATGTGTTGAGACTAATTCCGAAAACTTAATAGCTGTAAAATACGAACACTCAATGCGACATTATTACAGCATTAAAAGGTTGTGGGTCAAAACACTTGTCGCGGCTTATACTAGTATACGAGAAAAATAGATATGTATAGGACAAAAAAGTTTGCATTTACATTTATTTATTAGGTCCATAAACCCCCCAAATAATAAAGTCGATAAACTTATTGGTTGAAACATAAGGTGACTTCGATATCTGTATACATGTACACTATAAATGCACATTAAATTGTGCAAAAGTAAAATAAATAATAAAATATTTCATTCGGTGTTTCATGCGGTTAAGAAGTAAGCTAGAATTGCAGAAAAATAGTAAGGTAGTAGTTGTAAAACAACGTTTTATCCTATTTTCTTTTTGGGTTTTTTTTTGGGGGGGGGGGGAGAGGGTTGTCTGTTGTTTTTTTGTAAGGTTTAATACCTTTAAAAACCTTTTTCAGTAAAAAGTAAATATTAATAGTAACTTTACAACCAACAAAAATATACTCAATATTTTTGTTATAAATGAAGGTTATATTAAATACCCGCTACGCACTCTTAGAATAACATCATATTTTCTTTTGACATTGATGAAATATTTCTTTCTACATTGACACATAGACAATGCACTAGACATACGGTTGATTAACCTGTTTTAATATGCATATAATTATACATACATGTATTATGTATTAATATTTGTGACTTTTAATAAATGCATTGATTTTCGAATGAATAAATATTGATTTACAAACTAAAGTTTTTGGGTTTCTTCTTCCTCCGCTTAACCACTATAACAATCGGGTTATTGAGTATTGAGTAAAGAGGCCTGCATGTTCAGATAAGTTCGTATTAGTAAATATGCACAGCGCATGGATCCCTTAGAAGCCGCATGCAAACACTGTACGCATTATTATTTTAGCAGAAAAAAAGTGATTTTTTGTTTCATGGTTTTGAATGAAAACCTCAGTGGCTGTGTCACCCACACATTGTGTGAAGACGGTGTATGGGATGGTATTTGGAAAAAATAGACATGTTTAAATTGCATAAATTTGAGATCAAGTCAATGCACTTTTAAAAATAATTAAAGTAGGTTTTGAGAGTACATCAGCGAAATCAAGGGATGAACGATATGTTCTAAACAATAGAAATTAAATGTCAGACTTTATGTTGAGAATAAATGTACTTCAAATCATACAAACGTGAAATTAATGTAAAGAAAAACAAGACACGTTGAATAATAAATATTATAATACACTAACAGGTTTTATAAAAAAGAATAACATAGTTATTTCTTATAGTTTTAATGTATTATATTAAAGTTTTGTTCAAAATTAAATTGTTTATTTTTTGTGTCAGATTTGTGTACAATAGTAAATTCTATTCATTTCTAGTAAAGACTGTTTTAAATATGATTCATAATATTAACTAATGATTTAAAATATAAAAAAAAAGCAATTTCAAGAAGTGTTTTTCGTTAACCTATATGTATACTAGTTTTTCTTTGTTTTAGATATTGGTTATCGAATAATTCACAGCAGCTAGATCAATTTAACTTGTCCACGTTGTCTTTTTCATGAAGGGGAATGTTATATTAATATGTTACTCGTGAAACTGATGTCAAACCACAAGGCTAACTCCATATAGAATACTATTTGAACATATAATCAGTATAATTATATCATGTTATATTGTTCAACCAGTATATAATTCATGCGTTATAATTTAAATATATTTGATTATGCAGTTTCTATCCGGATTTTAACATTGTAACACCATGATGACGTAATTACGTGGTCAAGTTCACTGGTGGTATCACACGCTTTAAAACTCCATTCATTGTAAATTTAAATTCTCCAGGTAGGAGTAGTGTGAAGTTGGATGAATGACAAAAATTTAATTTTTTCCTTATGCAAAAAAGTTGCAAAGCGAAGAAAAGTCAGCTTGTTTGAAAAATACATTTTATATGTAATTATATTAAAAAAGGGCACATTCTTATACTGGTATTTTGGTGAGATTTCTAACTTAACAAATCAATAGTTTAGTTCTCTATTTGGCATTTAACAAGAAACATAACCCTCTATTCATGATGAATGTGGTTATTGTTTTGTAAAATTTCAGAGATTATTCATTGACTGATTCACTTGATTAGAATTGCACGCTGTGTGACAAGATATATGATTTTTTGTGTTTTTATGAAATGTGTATCGGAGAATGATATATCCTTCTTAAAACATTACGTAATTGATTGGAAAAATATTATGCAAAAACTTTACAAGCACACCATTGAGTAATTTCCCTGTAACTCATTCATATGTGTATAAGAATAAACAATACTAGCCGTAAAGAATTCGAATGGTTTTATTGTTCTATTACAGTGTGGGTCTTATCTCACTTAACATATTTTCCTTTATCCTCCACAAAACTAAACTATTAAAGGAAAAGAAATTATTGATACAAATGTTTATTTTTCCTTTATTTTGATTTTTATCGTAAATATATATTTTTAAGATTTAATAGGAAAAAGCAGTAGTCTAGTTATGCTCATTCATTATTTAAGCCCATTATAACTTTTCTATCAAGCGTAATTATTTAAGTAATTAAAAAACTGCATTCTTTTTATCGTATATAAGATAGATATTATCTTGTCAATTGTTGCGTAATACAGTATTATTTGGGTTCAATTTTATTTCCTGTTGCAGCATACGAGACAATGTTGACAGAATTGTTTTAATGAAAGTGTCAACTGTTGTTTGATTTTTCTATTTTTCTTCAATCACCGAAGTCCGATGAAATATACAATGTTAATATACAATATATTTTAAGCCTTGATTTTATGCCGAAGGACTAATTTCAACCGGCTAGTCTCGCCAAGTCACAAATCATTGCAGCCTCCACTAGCAATGATTTATTTAAAAGTACATATCAAACAACAATGTTATAGTGATCTTATTCGCAAATGACAATTCATTTTTGACAAGTTCGTTAAGTCAAATTTTATTCAGATGAATTGAGATAAATATAAAATGATCAAAATACGAATTTTAGATTTTTTTTATATTATTTAATTTTTTTTTTTTGGAGGGGGGGGGGGGGGGGGAAGTCATTCATTTTACACTATTCATACAAGGGTCACTTCCAGTGTAACGTTTTAACATTTAAGAGGCATGCACTCAAAAGTAAAAGACTTTTAAGTATCTTTCCGGTATTGTTTAAGTGGTGGAATATAACGATTATTATGTTCTTATTCACCAGTTCCACTGTACATAAATTATTTATTAAATAAAACGCAAACACATTATTTGTAGGATGAGCTTGCATGCGCGAATGCAACAGACTTTAATAACAATTATATATATATATATATATATATAGTACAATGTACATGGCTCTCTTAGTCTCTTTACTTTCATATACATGCATACTCATTCTACAAAAGAAGAAAAAATCATGTTAAAACAAAACTGACATAAGTTCAATAAATGTTATAATTTGGGAGGGGTGGGTGGGGATAGTCTGTTGCAAAGTGGCATCGAACTAATAACGAAATAAACCCCGAAATCTACTTTATACGTGTCCAAGTCATGCGTAGCACGGATTAAATCACCCTATTCACCCGTAAACAGCCAATCGATATACAATATCGACACGCCCACTTCACCCCTGCGAATGTTATTGTCATTTAAATTTTAGACCACGTGGTTTTATATGACCCTTTCAGTTTCGCAGTAAAAATCGTGCCTCGTGTTTATAGTCTATTTCTTAGAATCTAGGTACTTAATTATAGTCAAACATAAAATCAAGACGTTTATTGATTTTAAACTTTATCTTCATTAATTGATGGATAAAATGAGCTCTAGAAATAAATGTGACAATAGAAAAAATAGATCTTTTTCTGCTGTTGCAACAGTTTACTTGCTTAGTAGCGATCCCCCTTAAGGATTAATTTTCGATCCGCGCATGACCTAGTAATAGCATCAATAGTGAAACAGACTATTCTATTTTATGCAGAATGTTCCTTGAAAAAACCTCGATATACTATGTTTTTATACAAAACAGACACCCATTCTTTTTTCAAAAAGCATGGTATTGCACACCAAAAGTATCATACATGGCTATGATTTTATTAAGCAACCCAATGTTTATATTTTCAACCACGTATTGAGTGGTTGAACAGGAACGATAACTCTGTTCTGAATATCATCGCTTAATTTGAATAATCGCTAGATGATGAAAAAAGACATATATCTTAATAGATTTTCATGTTTTAACTTAAATCAAAGTAGGATATGATATGAAAAACGACAGTACTTACGTATTTTGAGAAAATTATCCGAACACTTATACTTCCGCTCGAAATTTTACAGGAACTGAACAAATCTCGGGGAAGTCTCGTGAACTTTCATTCGAGCACCTCTGGGTTTATTGCATACTAAGCAACGATAAAGAAAACATTCCGAACACATTCGCAGGGGTGCACTTGGTTCATAACAAACACACGTGTTTTCTGTAACTTTTATAAATATATTTATGTTCTTATTCACCAGTTCAACCAAACATAAATTATTTATAAAATAAAACGCAAAGACATAATTTATAGGATGAGCTCGCATGCGCGAACGCAACAGACTTCGACAGTAAATAAAGCAAAAATGATCAATGATATAAACAACCCACCCCTATATCCCAATATGTTTAGTTACAATTAAGTGTTGCTTTAAATTTTCTGTAACATAGCCATCTTTAGCTGATTCTAAATGCCAGCGACCGTGTTTTTTGACCAGTCTGTCACAAATACCAGCATTTGCCGCTGCAGTAGCGCCGCCAGCTCGGAGACTATTTAATCCGAACTGACGTTTATCCAGTCCAATAGATTCAAGTGTAGATAAAAGAATTTCTCTAGCTCTTGTATAAGACAAACGTTTGTGACCCTTCAGTATGTATGATTAAGAACTTTTACAAAAATAAATAGATCTGAATATGAAATCATCTGAACATGCACTAATATTAGCTTTTTCCAAATACCTCTTAGTGATTATAATGGGACATGTTGTCAGACCTTCTAAGATTTACAAGCTTTGAAAACCTTAAAAATCCGGAAAAACTAAGAACGCACATACAAGCAATTCTAAGATCAAGTAAATTACAGCTGTTGTTACCATACAATGGACAAATATTTCTAAGAATGTCTGGAGAAATAGGTTCCTTTTTGTTTATCCCTCGGTGTCCAATTGATCTGTGGCACCCTTTCCTTGTTGAAGTAGGAAGGAATGAAGTCCAAGGATCGGGAAATCCAGACAATTTATGAGTCCAACTTATAGCATAAAAAGCTTCATCTATTGTTGCTACTGAGTTACAATTATCACTGAGATGAATCAAATATAAGGAAACGTTATAGTCTGAGGTAGTGAAGAAATGTTATAACGTGAACACCACTTACAGAATCTATTGAATGCTCCGCTGTACTTCGTGCGTGTATTCTCAGCTTTTGAATTTAAACAAGTTTCCGGAAGTCTGTTAGCCAATGCCTCTAATGAAGGTTCCGCGCAAGTCCAGGAGGAAGCCCATTTCCCTTGATTAAAGATATCTGAAAAACTTGAAAATAAAAACTATCAAAATCAGATAGCCTCAACTATAATCGTCAGGTCTCTATATCCTATTCTTTAAAATTTTTCATTCAAATCACTAAATAAATTGAACAGTTCTAATCCGCTTTCACCGTGTACCTGGTTTTCCGTAACATCTATAATAACGATGAAATCGGATATATAAGAATAGAATTATCAGAAATAAAAACTCAACTGTACAATCATAATTTTACGTCGTCTTGCCGACTCCAAAAAAATAAATACAATACTTGTAAGGCCAATGGCTTAAACATAACGTATCGGACCGTGCCGACTTCATCAAGACAATTACAAGTCTTTAAAAGTTCATCTGTAAATAAACAAAAACAGACCGTGCCAGCGTTATCAAGAATATATATAATCTTGAAAGGGCCATGTCTGAATACATACTAGACCATGCCGTCTTCATCAAGACACACTTCTTGAAAGGGCCATGTCAGCAATCACGTCTACGATAAATCAATACAGTTTCTACATAGCAGCAGATATAAAACAATCATAATAGACCGCACCAGCTTTATCAAAACATCTTGAAAGGGCCATGTCTACAACTGTTCAGCGCAAAGCCTTATTGTCAAAACTTAAGAATTGAAATGATCTGAACCAAATATACTATTTTTATTATTAACTCCATGACAAAACACGTTTTGATATGGCGCAAATTCTAATACGTCAGTAACATACTCTCTACATTTCAATTTTACATCGAACAGCATTGTCCAAAAAGGAGCAGAGGGCCACTTCGGTACAATAAGAGTTTCATTAGCTCTGCAGTATAATATATGCTTGATCACTCTGCTAACTTAATTAATTGGCGGAACTAACCAATTATTTTTAAAATGCCAAGACTTTGAAAATGCATCAACAGCTTCAGAATTTGGATACTAAAACAATGAATTAAATCTCTGTAATTTAGCATTTTGAGCGCTATCAAATCGGTCCACTGTGTGTGGACCCCTAATGCCATCTATAAATTAAAAAAAATACATTAGTAGTTTGCCAATCATCAAAATCAATAACATTTGATAAATAATCAGCTTTTGTATTGTCTTCTTTTGGAATCCAAATTATGCTTAATGAAATAGCAAACTCGACGCACTTGGAGATTATGTTAAAAGCTAAACTCTGTAAATGAGGCTTTGTACTACCCTTTTTAACAATTGTGACACAGTTTTGGTTATCTGAGTGCCACCGTACTGCTTTTCTTGATAAAGAAGCGGCAAAGTAATTAAATGCTAAATTAATCGCTTTTAACTCTCTCCACGTAGAGCTCATCATTGAATCAGATTTAGACCATGTATGGTGTACGATTTTTTTCGTCTACTTCAACCGTATATGATCCTGCTGCAACATTGCTAGCATCTGAAAACACTAACACGGAAGGCAAAGATTCTGCAATCAAACGTCTGTGATCCATTTTTACCAAGTTATTTGTCCAGAATTCTAACTCTGTTTTAACCAATTCTGGAAATTCAAGATTCATTAGATGATCCCAATGACCACGGCTCTCTACAGCTAAATAAATATTTCTCGTCATTAAGCTACAAACACAACCATAAACAGGAGACAATGAAATAATCTGTCCGGCAAACTTTGCTAGTTCTTGAGCTGTAAAAAGAAAAGAATTAATCAGGAAATTCAAAGTCGAGTGAACTTCTTCAATTCTTCTGTTCGGAATTCGCGGGTAGGTTAAGGCAACTTAGAGTTTAATGATCGCCGATATTATGGTCATTTTAAAAATTGTTTATTTTTATGAAAACAGTGCTGAATATTAATATCAAGTGAATGTATTCAACAAGATATTATATTTTTGCTTCGGAATCAAGTCGATCTTTGAAGCTGCCGTGCCATGGTATCACGTGACAGTTAAAAATAGATCATTTTTGTACCTTAACAAAAAATCAAAAAGTGTAACACTACCCCGAAGTTTATTTGTATGTATGGTACAATAATTCGAACGGCAGTAAGTTCATGTTTATTAATATTGCTGCTAGAATCCTATTACTAACCGCATAAAATAAATATTGTCATTAGCTACCGGAAACCTCCTCAACTTTTTCAATTTCATTGAAAAAACTACGTATTTTTCATTTACAACAACAAACCAAAGGATTCTAGCAGCATTTTTCAAGTATTTAAGATCACGTGCTTTTGATATTTGCCAAATTCATCTTTCATAATATTCGGGGAAGTGTTACTCTTTTGTCTTTTTTGTACACACTGACAGAGAAAAGGCCGGTCAAGCCACATAAATGTCTATCTGCTTACCTTATAACACTCGCTGATAAAACAAAATATCCATGCCTGCATTATCCTGGTTATATCCTAACTGACACTCATCTAAATCTTGGATATCTGTATTAAATAAGTCTTATTTCGGCATTGTTTACACTGCATTCCGATGATTTGTCTCCCGACATTGATCTCCTCTTTTAAACATGCTTGTGACGTCATCAATTTTACGATACGTAATACAGAGAAATCGAAGATATATTCTGTTAAAAGAGCTTCTAGTGACATTTTACGCCTGTAGTTTTCATAATTTGGACCAGAGATAAAGTTAAAATTGACAGGTTTCTTGAGTAAAATATGACATCATGCTGCTTATTGTGACGTCATATCGATCAGAGGAATTTTTACTCGATCGGTCGCTGTTAGTTGCCTTATCATACCCGCAAATGAATAAAGTAAAACTTTAAGTAAAGTAAAAGTAAAGTAAAATAACTTTTTGAGTCCCACAGCAAACCAAGCCACTCTATGGACTGCACGGGCCGAAAATTTGACTTTTCGATGTTTATCAATAACCCAGTTTGCATTAGAGAATTGTGAACAAAGTTTGAAGCTTTTAGTGTGTTTTCATAATCTTTACCAAATCCAAGACCATCGTCTAAATATAAGACAATATCTATGCCATGGGTTCTCCAGTGTTTAACCAATGGCCTCAAGCATTTTGTAACAATATACGGAGCTGAAGTCAAGCCAAAAACTAAAACGTTGAAACAATAATACTGACCCTTCCAATAAAAAGCAAAATAAGTAAGTTGTTTTCTGCAAATATCAATGTGATGGTAACCAGATTTTAAATCGAATTTGAATTAAAACCAACCTTTGTTGAAAAAATTTAAAACAACATTTCAGTCCTCAAACTTGACTTTTTTCTCATCTACAAAATTGTTTAATTCGCTCAAATCTAATATTAGTCTCTTTTTACCTGAACCTTTGTTATGTGCAACACTGAGTGGACTGACAACAAAAGGCTGAAAAGGAACTTTTTTTATACAACCGCTTTCTAAAAGATCTTTAATAGATTGTTCTACGAATTCAACATTGTCAAGAGCAGATTTGTTGTTCTTGAAATTCATAGGTGGAGGAGGTCTCTGAAAAGGAACAACTTATCCATTTTTAATAATATCTATAACGAACTCGCTAGCTCCAATATTCTGCCAATACTGGACATTTTTCGCCAAACTGCTTTTGACGCCTTTGCTGCAAACATAACTATTTTCAAAATAAGCAACATGCTGCAAAAACAAGTTGATTTGATTATTCAAAAGCGATTGATTTTGATCAACATACTTCTCAACAGATCTATTTGTTAACGCCAACACTGGAGGCGCTGGACTGAACTGAAGGCGCTGTGCACTGGGATTTCCAGTGGCCGTATTTTCGGCAATTGTAGCAGATATCGTATGGCGAGGGTTGTCTACGTTGCTTTGTGTAGGGACGAAAGGAACGCTGAAAAGACGCAGAGAGGGTTTCTTGTAAGGACGATAGCGCCGTTTCTCTCTAAGTGTGCGGAGTGCACGGTTTTCAGCTTGGCGCATGCGCTTTTCATCGTCCGAGTCAGAGGCGAGGTCGTCACTTTCATATTCCCGCACTGTTGTCCAACCGGCCGGAGACTTGTCCGAAATGCGAATGAGTTTGTTTCTCCTAGATAACTTAGTTATGATGGAAGAAACAATCCTGGCAGATGATGAATCTTTAACAGACAAACGTTCTGTAATTTCGTTAAGTCACTCAATATTTCTGAATTGAAATTGAACTAAATTTTGTTGCCTTCGTGATTTAAGTTAACGGATACTTCTTTCTTTATTTGCTTAGCTAAGGAGTCAAAGTCATTACCGGTCGAAAGCTGGTCCTTCAGGTTCTGAAGTTTTGAATCCAAATAGGATTTAAACAGGTTAACCGTGTCAACAATATCCGACGTAGCCTCTGGTCTGTTGGGCGCTGTATTTGGAATTATTGGTGCCGTATGAGTGGAGGGCTCGTCAAGAATAGAGTCGTCCACAGGCTGGTCTCTTATTTCAGCCAGGAAATCTGTAGTCTGCCTCGATGACATAGAATTAGATACTCGTAGTCTGTTGCAAAGTGGCATCGAACTTTGAATAACCTAAAAAAAACGAATTCTACTTTATACGTGTCCAAGTTATGCATAGCACGGATTAAATCACCCTATTCACCCGTAAACAGCCAATCGATATGCAATATCGACACGCCCACTTGGTTCATAACAAACATACGTGTTTTCTGTAACTTTTATAAAAATATTTAATGTGTGTAACTGTAATGCTGTCGTTTTATCACTAGAATAAAACAAAAAGGGAACAATACAATTCTTAATGACCAGTTTCCTTGATACATTATAATGTTTCTATACATTGTAATACACTCTACATTGATATTAATGTTATTTATTTACTTATATTGTACCTCGGATTCTCCGTTTTCAATAAACTTCATTTTGGAAAGCTCAACACCTGACTGAAACTACACTATTTTTTGCTTATATGAGCCAATGAAAAAGTGTCCCAAAACGTATTTTGTTGATATATATCGCCGTACTTAGTTACACAGCTGCCTTCAATTACCGCACAGCCTACTAACTGGAAATCTATTTATACATATCAGAGGGGACTTCATGTCTCAAGAACAACAACTTTTCAAGAAACAATATACCTGCTGTCTTAACCACCACCTGTCCTGTACATGGACAGTACGGCATCTACTACAACGAGAGACTACCAGGAGTTACCTATCCTGACGAGTATTCTGATCATATATACAGGGAGCTCAGTGAAGTAGAGGTGTGTATACGTAGTACATATAATCTATTGCTTGTATATTGCACTAATGATTTTTTAAATAAATGCCTGCTCCGTCTGTTGTTTTAGACTTGATAGTACCTGTCGTATTCTGGTTAATAACACCAACATAGTTTTTTTCTGTCTTTGGAAATAACACAGGGAAGGGTACATTGAAAATATATAAGCAATAAAAGAAACAAATCGGAAGCATTGCAAAATGAAATCAAAATGTTAATACCTACTTATTGCATATTATTAAAATAGGCCACACCAATTCAATTTCTTGTTCGTCGGACCCGCGCGCTCGTATTTTAATAAAAGTGCAAAAATAATATTATTTTAAATATCCCGGGTCCGGAAAATTTCGTTCAATTTATTTTTTACTTTATATTCTCGGTCTCATTTGCGTTTAGAAATCACAGGAAATTTACTATTCCTTAGTAGTAAGAGAATACACGTTGAATATCTTGAATAACATATACAACAGAAAACGATGATGTGTTTTACTACAAGCACTGCCATAAATACGACTTTCGATGTCTTATCGACCTATTTAAACTATTCGAGAGACTTGGTAATCGAAATGAGGATGACAGCATGGATTGGTCAATATACCAGCTCAGTTTATGGAGGCAAAACTTTTGGACATTAGAGCAGAGACATAAATAACATTTATTGTTATTTATATCTCTGATTGGGGTTAATAAGATTTTGGATACGCTGGGATGTAAGTATATAAAAATTCATAACACTTTTTGAGATTCCTTTGGCTCTAACCCTCTCTATTACATACTGCTGCATATCGTGTGGAGAAGACACACACACACTCCATCTAAAATATAAAGCAGGGGTTGAGTCTAAGGAATATAGAAATAATTTTATAGAGATGTTTTTTATTGCGTTTTTTTGGCCTTAGAATTGACAATACACATGTACATTTACTATATTTCCTCTAAATTTTAACACAGGTTTATGGGTAGAATACCATTGATGCCTACAGGTCATATTAATTCTCAAAGTGAAGTTGGTCGTCAAAATATAGACTTATGCAATATTCTAAAGGGTTGGAACATTTTCATGTGCGAAGAATGTGGCAATGTACATTTACAACTACAATAGACCAAGTAAGTGATATTGTAAACTATCATTATTAGATGAAATAATGAACAATGTCAATAGCTCAATGGCAAAACTTGATCATATTGTTACTGTGTAACCATATTTATAACTGCTGTGAATATGGTATATTTCAGTTAGAAGGTTCATCTTCAACATATAAAGGAGGACGATTAACTTCACTTCTGGTGTTTCCATTGTTCCAGGAACAAAGAATTCAAAGCTTGGTTTTAATGGTTTGAAGAGCTTTAGCCTGCTCTTGAGATGTGGAAACCTGCTTCTTCAATGCTTCACTGAAAAATTACCTTCCTCCTATTTGTATTCATTGTGAATCAGTCAAAGACTTTCTGTATTTTAAATTTGTTCAATGTTTTGGATTTTATTATTTATCTAGTTGTGATCAAACAAACATGAAAGACTAACTACATCTATAAGCTTTTTGAATAAATAGTTTCTTCTCATCCTATATTTATTTAGACTTATTTTGTATATCACAATAATAATAATACTTTACATTAAAGCCAAGCCAAAAAAGGCAAAATTATCATAAAAGTCATGTTTGTAACAAACAATATTTGCATTTGAATTCAGTGAAGAAAACATGTCAATCTCGATAATTAATTTAGGTTGTAGATGTATTGTTGATCTACAATAATTAAGTGCAGATATATGGAAATCATTTAATGTTTCATATTTTAAATGATTAATTAACTTTATATAGATTTTTAGTCCTTTTTACTCTCCAAATGTAAAAAAATATATATATATATATATAATCGCTTGCTCCACCTTTTTTATGTACCGCCTGGAAATTATGTCAAAACAAATAATAATATTATAATTATCAAATCGCTCGCCCGCCCCTACTTTTTTAGGTCATTTGTCCGAAGAACAAGATATTGAATTGGTGTGGCCATACATGTTTTCAATATTTTCATGAAATATTATAAATGGGTAAAAAAAAAAAATTAAGTATTAACAATATAATGTAACAATTAAATCTGGGGTATTCAATTTCAAATTACTTTTTAAAAAAATGTCATTGCAAAGGTCAAATGGCCCTACTTTTAATCTTATAACTACAAGACATGAATTAAGTAGATTTACATTCTCATAAAGATGTGGTTAGAACAGTTTATGAGTTTAAATAAATTGTTTCGCAATCTCCAAAGCGTAAACCAATAATTTAAAATGAATTGTAAATCCCAATTAAAATGTTCGTATTATCTTTATATTAGGGATATTTTTGTTCTCTTTTTGAAGGTAAAGAACAAACTTAACGGTCCTGACTTCTTTAACATGAAAAAATCACGAGTTACCGAATCTAGAGAAATGTGAGAAATGTAATGATGCACAGTTTCTGAAACTGACATCGTTAGATTAACGTAATGTTGCAATGCAGCTTCTCCCTGTGATTGGATACTCTCTGGTTGTATTCGATCAGATCAAACGAGACGCGAAGCGTATTTGATCTGATGATCCGCGCCTGGCAACAAGACGTGACCCTTTGGATCAAGTTACTATTATAATAATATATATCAATGATATTTAATTTTCAGTTTCTTGCAAAGACATTGCTATTTCTAAAGGACTTTTAACCGGAGAATATCTAGTATACAGCAGAATAAAACAAAGTCAATCGTTTAAAGTATTCTGCGAGTTTCATAAAACCTACGGGTTAACCTTTGTCTCAAACACTGACGCCATCTTTGATGTTAACGAATTCTTTGAAATCAAATCTGAAGTGGTTGTCCGACATCTACGCTACGAGGGAACAAGCAGTATGACTCCATCCTGAAGCAAATAACTCC
>WFKH01003881.1:25138821-25155682 GCA_016163765.1 Magallana hongkongensis | reverse complement strand
AATCTTGTATTAACACTTCTCTGATGTCAACATCCGGTGCATTGGTTCTCTCATTCCTTTAGGTTGTGTATTTAACCTGAAGTGGTAGAGGGGCGTTTCAAAACAGAAAACCTGGACATTTTTCATATTAGTGGATGAACACAAAGGTATTTAACAAACAATTGATAAACAAAGCGAAAAGTGGTGGAAGAAAAATTGGGACAGAGTATAGTATTTTTTTTTATTTCTTGCTGTTTTGCGTGATGCCATAGTTAACATTTCGAATGCTTCCTAGTCGGCGCGATTACATAGTAGACCTTAACAATGCCGAGAGACTTTTAGTTCCGTCGTTTATTTAAAATCTCTTTAGAATATTGAGAATATTAGGTACATTTTCTTCGTCAATTTGTCGACGTATTGTATCAAAATAGATCTATATGATGAAAAAAAACCTTTCTCGCTGAGCCCATATGGACTCATATGTTACTTTTTCAAAAGTCGCAAAAAGTCACTTTGCCTTTCTGTATTACAAACGGAATTTGTTTACCTGGTATGAAGTAGCTTATCCTTTCATGATTTTATTCGTTTGTACCACGCATGTTACATGATTTAAAGTTTGATAAACATGTTCGTCGTGGCTATCTCTATTCCATCATTCTTCACATTCATTTACGCAAATACATCATGTAAGTTGTATTTCAACATGTATAAAGTATGTGTAAAATTTAAATCTTAATTGCTTGCAAGATTGCAAACCCAATGAGGCCTTCCAATGTTTTAATAATGGCATGATTTTATTATATTAATAATTAATGTGGTACAAGTCTTAAGCAGAGTACCAATTTTTAACATAACAATAAAGTTCATTCAAAAAATGATATTTTAGATTAATTTTATTTTCGAGGTCAGATTTTTGTTTTACTTCATAGATCATTAACATGATCAGCATTACAGTAGTCTGTGTTAAAGAAAGAATTTGGTGAGCAGTTATTACTGTATATTTACCTACAGTATTTACATTCCACATATGTTCTGCATTATTTCTGATTGCTAAGTTTAACAATAACTGGTAGGATTTTGGTGATCAATAATAAAACATGGTATGTTAACAAGTCTTTTCCCGTAAACTTTATTTCTAAATACATGTACGGATATTTTTATTTATTTAAAGGACGGTGTCACAAACCAAACCGAAACTCGCCGGAATTGTGACTAAGATATATCATCAACAGTGCGTCAATCATTACAATAAATTGAAAACGATTCGATTATTGACACTATTCAAGATGTGTCAATTTTATTCATTCTCTTTTGAAAAATATTAATTCATACCTTTAAATTGGAAGCTTTTATAATATTATCGTACAAAAGGGGTCACTGACTTGGTGTAATTGGATGACATCTTTTCCTCACTCTTGTTAAGAAAGTTACTGTACGAATGCAAAAATACATATCCAACAAACTGGAAACAAAACTATTCATCACTTTAAGTCATTTGTACGCTTTTGGTCGAGAAGCTTTTGTAACCTGTGATTTTAGGTTACGGATCCACCAGTATTGAAGGAAATGTTCATATAACATGCAACTGTCAAAAACCTAATGTTTGCATTATTTCTGATCGCTTAGTTTACCCTTAACTGGTACGATTTTGATGATCACCAATGCAACGTGATGTGTAGACAAGTCTTTTTCGATCTATTTAATTTCTTAATATGCATATTTTTTATTTATGATAAAGACGGGGTCACAAACCTAAACGAAACTTACCCTCACTGGGTCTAAAATAAACATAAATATTGCGTCAATCATTACAACAAAAAACAATTTGATTTTTGACAATCCTAAAGATGTGTCAATTCTATTCTTTCTTTTTGGATAATTATTATTTAATACCTTCAATGACAGCTTTTAAAATTTATCTTACAAAAAGGGGTCTCTGACATATTTTTCTAGGTTTTGTTTTGACGAAAGTTACTGAGTGTATAAATGCAAAAATATATATTCAACCAACTGTAAACAAAACTATCCATCATTTTGAGTCGATTGCCCGCCTTTTATCAATAGAAACATTTGTTACGTGCAATTTTACGTTACGGATCCACCAGTATTGAAGGAATTGTGTGTGGTAAATCGAAAGGAAAAAACTTATCGGTGACAAGACAGTTTATCCTGTATTTTAGCATCAAATCTTACCAGACTAAGACCATCGATAAATGTAAGTATTTTGATAAATAATAGCTTAATCACTTCTTTGTTAATTGGATATTTCATGAGTAAGCCATTTTGGTATTTGTGAACATGAGATTCCTATTGACTACAACAGGTATAGGATTTTTAAATGTCGATCATTGTTAAAATGGCAACTGATGAATGGGTTAATGTTAGACACGCCGGCTCTCAAGGTATTAGAAAACATTCTAAATATTGTCATTGTTTAATCATGTATATTACGGATTTCTCTCTTCAATGCTTCATTCATTTTAAATTTTAATCCTTTTTCATACCCATGTCTTCATGCATTTAGTAGGATTCCTTGAAAATAAAGCAGGTTTTTTGTTTTTAACATTTTAAGGGGCATGGTCACGATTTTGGTCAAATTCCATTTTTCTATTTTTAATGTTTATAATGCTTTAGAAATGTATTTCTAATGATCAACCAAAATGTGAGTGTCAGTCTAGAGTAATAAGCAAGATACAGAGTTTCCAATTCTTTGTCATGTAAACAAGGCTCGTGCCCTGTTTTTGTTTCATTGGTTCAATATACCGGTAAAATTCTTTTTCAAGCTGATTTCTCTCTGTTTTAATTCGTTTTAAGCATAAATGAATAGTTCCTAGCGTTTATCACATTCATTTTGGGTCTAAAACTGGAATTATTTACTTCTACATTCAAAACGTAAACAAAGCTTTGTTTACATTACAAAGAATTGTGAGCTCTGCAGGGATGGGGTTGATTACTTTCAAAAGTAATCGATTAAATTACAATTACTTTGGGTTGGAAAGTAATCGATTACAAGCCGATTTCATCCAATTTTAGGAGTAATCAATTACATTAGATTACTTTTCCTTCTTGTAATCATGATTACTTATGATTACTTTCGATTACATTCCCAACATTTGGTGGGAAGGGGGGTTCTCTGTTTTTATCTTAGTTTAGATGTTTAATGTTTTGGAAAGAAAAATGCATTTTAAACAGGAGTATTAATTCTGATATCAAGTTATCAATTTTTACAAGCTTTAATTTTTAGTACACTTTATCATCATTAACCATCTTTTTGAGTTTCGTTAATATTTCAATGTTCTAAAAAGAAAGGACATTAATACATTTATCCAATAAGACACAGTTTTAATCATATATATTAAACAAAAACCCGTTTACACATCATTGACTGTATTGATATGTGTTGAACTTAGACTACAAATTGGTACAGGCTTTTACTACAATTAACACAATGGTTGACTAGGAACACTGTGATTAGAACGGTACTATCTCTAGGGCGTGTTCTCGTTTTGCATACATTTAATAATTAGGTACAAAACAATAGGTGTGAATTGTGTTTTGATAACAATTATAGTCTGCTTTTTACCTGAGATTTACCTGTATTTTTCATATGCATTTCAAAGAAGAGTTTAGTGATTATACTGTAAATGTATTCTAGTGGTGCACTTTATTTAGATTAATGATTTTTTAAAAAAATCTTTATTCTTGAAACATCCTTAAATTCATTCTGATAACACAGTTTTGTTATTATATTCAGCTACTGAAATATGCCAAGCACTAGCTACTTCCACATATGAATTGTTATTCACAATATTTAAATTAAAAATGGGAACAAGCCTATCGTAGCTGACTAAAAACACACCTGTATTATCTTAGTTGCTAAACACATACTTATACTCATTCCTTACTAAATCTACACCTAAATTTGAACATTATTCACCTAATATTTCTAATGAACTATGATTTAAAGCATTTTTATTTTACTATTGTAATCATAAAAGTAATCAAAATTTAATCATGATTACGGGCCTTTTTTCAGAGTAATCGATTAAATTACGATTACTTGTAATCAGAAAAATGAATGATTACTGATTACTTCTAATTACTGTAATCGATTACAGCTGATTTTGATTACTGATTATGATTACCCCATCCCTGGAGCTCTGCATCTCGCTTATAACAAGACTGACACTCAAATTTTGGTTGACCATTACAAATACCTCCCTGAAGCATTGTAAACATTAAAAACGAAAAATAATTTTGAGCAAAATCGTGACCATGCCCCTTGGAGTAGTATACAGTAAAATGACATAAGACGCTTTTTTTTTTAGATGGACTATAACTTTTAATGATAATGCGAGAAGTTTTGCATGAAAACGATGTTTTTATGAAGTGCCTAGTAACAAAAATATATAGCTAAATTAACGTTACTTTAACATGAAAAGAGAAAGACGCTATACACAAACTTTACCTAAGTAGATCAATATGTACATGACCTAAGGCAAAAATATGGGTTGCTTCTTACCCGACTTTTAAGAAGTGTGAATAAATTATCGGACGCGTAACAATCTTGATATATATAAGATACCTCGTGAAACGGTGCGTTGTGGCAACGCACTTTGAAAAAATTACGCATTTTGAAAAAAAAATTTCAAAGTGCGTTAAATTTGGGACCAAATTAACGCACTTTGAAAAAATTTTTCAAAGTGCGTTAAATTTTGGACCAAGTTAACCCACTTTGAAAAAAATTTTCAAAGTGCGTTAAGAAGGCACATCAACATTTTTTAGTATCGAGACCCTTAACGCACTTTGAAGAAATTTGTATAAATCACAAATTCTGGAATTGAATTTCTAATTTGCTGATAGTATGATGATTTGTTAACACTAGCGAATCTAATTTATCGTATTTGAGAACGGGGATGGGGATGGGGGTGGGGGCCAATTACCAGTACATCATTTAATTGATTAGAGGAAGAAGGTCCCTATCCCTCATTTTTCCTTCCAAAACATATGATTTTCAGCAACATTTAAGATCGTAAAAAAAAATATGCTCTGTTGTAAATTAAGTAAATGAAGTGATATTGAAAATACGAACTGGCAAAACAATAATTTCTCAATTGGTATGTTAAAGAATCTATAAGTGTTTCAACATTAACCCTCTTTTCATATTTTAATAAAATAAATCACTTCAATATAAAAAAAAATACATTAACAAACATTAACAAACATTAAATTATTATAAACATAAAAATAAGCATTAGGATGCGGGTTTTTTTTTCTCGCACGGATCTTCTAAAATATTACACTGTTTTTGATAAACATAACTAACGTAACCTTTTTACACATCATGTTTGTTTACAAACACATGCAATAAGCCAGTTGAAATATGCTATACATTGATCTTCATTATCAATATACATAAATCATATTCGTTCTGGCATAGCCCAATATACCAGATAAGAAGTAAATTTTCTGCATACTCAAAAAGGAAAATGAAGTTACTTAGCGATGGAGTTCATTTCATATTTGAATAATTCAAATCTCCCAAAGAACGAAAAGGAAAGAATTCTCATCTAGAAACTGTTTATCAAGTTAGCTGAGAATGCAATGGGTTCTTTTTTAAATAAATCACATTAAGCTAAACAAGAATAAAACAATCATTTATTGTATATAAAAGTATCAATTATTTTGACTCAACCCAAAACATTTTTTTTCAAAGTGCGTTAATATCGACGATATCAACGCACTTTGAAAAAAAAAATTTTTTTTTCAAAGTGCGTTGACTTGGTCCCAAAATTTACGCACTTTGAAAAAAATTTTCAAAGTGCGTAATTTTTCAAAGTGCGTTGTAACAGTGCGTATATTTTTTATGTTGATGCAGATAAAGATGAAGTTTTTCGCTTGTTTGTATTTTGGGATAGGTGATGACGGTTTTATTGCTATTCATTTCTCGACCTCTCAGTACAGTCAGTATGGTTCGTATTTTACCTGATTGCTTGACGGAACAATGATATAATAGCATACATGTATTTATAGAATAATGATATTGATACTGTTTATAGGTTTATGAATTTACAAAGATCATCACACTATTTTAGAAAAATATAAGCATTTAGTTTCTGATATCAAGGAATGGATCTTTTTATTAAGTTAAGCATAGTATTGTAAATTGTTTTTTCTCTACTGACATACTTTATAATATGTTTAAACGCATATTACTAAATGTGTGATAAGAGTTTTATTTAGCTCTTAGATAATCATTAGAAAATTATTATTATGCTTGCATTTGAATTCATTAAGCGTTTTCAAAATTTTGATGGTAACAACTACATTAATTATGTTTTAAGGAATATTCAGCTAATGTGCAATACCTGGAGTGATGCAATAATTTAGATAAAAACCACTTATTATTGATATATTTTTGTTATTTCATTAAATTGTAAACAACAGTTTTCAACAAATATAACCATAGTAAAAATAAAAATTGAATTTCTATAACTATTAAATAAAAGCTAATAATTTTTCAGGCCATTATTTAATTCAGCGTTCGCCAACTATCAGCAATCAACATATAATCCGGTCAATTATTGAACAGCATTAGAATTACTTGCCAAAAGGCGGATGTAAATTCCAATATGTTGGAGTACATTTTGTGCGTGGCGGTTCTAACAGCTTGTATTCTTATCGCTTTTCAATCTTACACCGGTGCTAAAAATGGTCCCCCTGGACCCAAAGGATATCCCTATTTTGGTGTGATCTTTGAAGTCGACGTCTTTAGGTTGCACGAGAAACTGTATGAATGGACACAACAGTATGGGGATATTTTCCAGTTTCAAATGCTCGGCAAGAAATTTCTCTGTATCAATTCAGTGGAGGTGTTGCGGGAGACTTTTTTGCAAGAACCTTGTGCTACAATTAACGCTTATAGATCCCCAACGTTTACTGGAAAATATTTATTAAAAGAATATTCAGATGTTGCATTCGCATCACCTAGCTCGCTTTGGGAAAAACGAAGAAAATTTGTTTATCGTCTGCTCCATACATATGGAGAAGGAATAACGTCACTTGAAAATCAAGTATTGCAAAATTTGATTTGTTTTAAAGAAAAATTACGTCAAAACATTTCAAAAGACGTCAATCCATTTGAAATTGTGGATGAATTTATACTGAGTACTATAGAAACGCTGGTATGTTCTTGTTTTTATTTACATTATTTTGTTTTCAACCTTATAATTACATTTTATAAGCAACATTACATTTTACCTTTATTAAGAAATTGATGGTTTTGTTTTCAAAAACTTGGATGAATGATGTTTTTGTTTTTAATTCAAATGGATTAATATGATAATTTAAAGGATAAAAAACATTTTCTAAAATGTTTCAAAAACCTTATCTATCTTTTATTTTCAATTGGAATACTTGGCAGATCATTGGTCGAAGTTTTGGTAAAGAAGGTCCTCTGCAACCTTTGATTAAATTGGAGGAGGAATTAGTAAATCGCCTTGCTAATCCAGGAACGGATAGAGTGTTAGGTGCGGCCCCCTTCTTACGCTTTCTCCCTCTTCCAATGTCATCAGTCTATCATGATGCTAAAAACGTACATCAGAAACTCTTGGACAATTTAGAAATTTTATCGGTACTGTGTATTTTTGACTAATTTCAAAGCTTTCACCTAATTGCAATAAAAATTTTGTGACTTTAGCTTTTGTCGAACGTTGGTCATTTTGATCAAAAACAATAGTACATATTTCACGTTTTCTCTTTATCAAATATGCCAGGGGTTTTTTTCAATATTTTTTTAATTTATATATTTTTTTATAATCATTTATTTCTTTATTTCACAGTTTATAAATACCCTGTATTTGCAACAGAATAATTCTAGAATGATGAATCTTCTTCGATATTTGTATCTATATTAAATGCAGAAAGAGGATTGTGAAGAAACAGGGATATATCATACTATGAAAGAAGCATTGAAGCAAAGAGATGAAAATGGGGAGATATGGTTCAATGATGATAACATATATGGAGTTCTTTATAATATTTTAGGAGCAGGTATCTCTCTCTCTCTCTCTCTCTCTCTCTCTCTCTCTCTCTCTCCACACACACGCGCGCACGCGAGTTGCAATTTTGAATATCATATTTTAAATACAATGGCATGATGCTACTTCACAGCATATTTAACAACAAGGGGGACTCTTCTATCTGCCATCAATATCCTTGCAAAAAGATTGGAACTACAGAGGTCATTGCAGAGAGAAGTAGACGAGGTCGTTGGACGGAACCGGGAACCTAGACTTTCAGACCGGAAGAAGTGTCCACTGATGGAAGCCGTTGTAATGGAGACACTTCGTTATATCTCCCATGTCCCAGTTTTTATACTCCATGCCACTTCACAATCCACAACCATTGGCGGATACAATGTGGAGAAGGACACAGTGGTAGGTCATTGAATACATGTAAGTGGAGTGGAGAAAATGCAAATGAAGTAAAACAGGGTGTTATAAAAGAAGGGTTTGTTCTATTAAGAGAAAATTTAAAGAAAGTAAATTATAATAAAATCATTTACTTTATTTAACACTTTGATTTCTTCTTTAAGCCATGATGCTCCAAAGGCATATCTCCGGTTTTATATTGCTATGTAAATTAGAGCCATTGACGTCTCCTCCCCTTCCCACATACCTCCCCCAAGAAAATGCAGGACAATGTTAGTATGTGACACAACACATAACACTAAGTGACAGCGGGACTCGCTTCATTAAAACCATTTTGGATTTTCAACCCCAATGACAAAATCTAAAATAATGATACTAGTGCTCCATAAATGGTTATATTTATTAGTTTCATTTACATTAGATTGATAGGAAGGAATTTGATGATAAAATTTAAAAAAAACAACATTTTTTCCAACAAAAGAAGAGAATCCATTATTATAAATTGCCATATTTGTTGATACTTTAGAAGTTTTGATTCGTCAATTTACATGCATGCCTGCATAGATTTGAGTTTTGAAAAAGGTATGCCATTACTGTTTTACTGAAAAATTAAAATCCCTTTTAAAGCCGCGAGGCTAAAAAAACCCGTTGGTTATATCCAGTTTTTGTGGTGCTAAGCATATGAGAGTTATTGTTTCCAACTGGATGGGTCACCATCTAAAGGCCATAACAGATTAACCCCAAGTCAGTAGCCATTGCAGCTGTGTGGATTGAGACAATGTAGGTTAAGTTTTGTCTAAGACACAAAACACGACATCAAGTGACAGCGGAACTCACGTCATTAAAAATCATTTTGTATTAATTTTTTCAGCTCACCTGAGCTGAAAGCTCAAGTGAGCTTTTCTGATCACTTTTTTGTCCGGCGTCCGTCTGTCTGTCCGTCTGTCTATCTGTCTGTCTGTCTGTCTGTCTGTCCGTAAACTTTTTACATTTTCGATTTCTTCTCCAGAACCATTCGGCCGATTTCAACCAAAATTGGCACAAAGCATCCTTAGGTAAAGGGAATTCAAGTTTGTTAAAATGAAGGGCCACGCCCTTTTCCAAGGGGAGATAATTAAAAAATCGTTGAAAATTTGTTGGTATTTTCAAAAATCTTCTTCTCAAAAATCATTTGGCCAGAAAAGCTTTAACTTATGTGGAAGCATCCTCAGGTAGTGTAGATTGAAGTTTTTTTCAAATCATGATCCCCGGGGGTAGGGTGGGGCCACAATCAAATTTTTATATAGAGTAAATTTTTAAAAATCTTCTTCTCTGAAACTGATTAGCAAGAAAAGCTGTAACTTGTGTGGAAGCATCCTCAGGTAGTATAGATTAATTTTGATCAAATCATAAACCCCCTGGGTAGGTTGGGGCCACAATGGGGGATCGAATTTTTACATATGAATATACAGAGTAAATCTTTAAAAATCTTCTTCTCTGAAACTGATCAGCCATAAAAGCTGTAACTTATGTGGAAGCATTCTCAGGTAGTGTACATTCAAGTTTGTTCAAATCATGATCCCCAGGGGTAGGTTGGGGCCACAATGGGGGATCGGATTTTTACATTGGATTATATAGAGTAAATCTTTAAAAATCTTCTTCTCTGAAATTGATCAGCCAGAAAGGCTGTAACTTATGTGGAAGCATCCTCAGGTAGTGTAGATTCAATTTTGTTCAAATTATGATTTCCGGGGGTAGGGTGGGGCCACAATGGGTGGTCGAATTTTACATAGGAATATATAGAGAAAAATTTTAAAGACCTTCTTCTCAGAAACCGATTGGGCAGAAAAGCTGTAACTTGCGTGGAAGCATCCTCAGGTAGGGAAGATTTAAGTTTTTTCAAAGCATGATCCTCAGGGGTATGTTGGGGACACAATTAGGGAAAAAAAAAAAAAAAAAAAAAAAAAAAAAAAAAAAAAGGGAATTATTTTTTTTTAAAATTATCTACTAAAACACAATTTGTCTAGAAAAGCTGTATTTTTTGTCAGTTCAGATAGTGTAGATTAAAATTTGGCAAAATCATAATCTTCAGGAGTAGGGTTGGGCCACCGGGGGGGGGGGGGTTCCAATTTTACAAATTAAAAAAAAATTAAATTATTCACTTGATTGAAAACTCTATTGTTATTATATACGGTTTTACTTTGTGCAAGCATTTTGACATATTATTCTTTAAAATTGGTTAGACTGTGGCCTCTTGACAATTCTTGACAATTCTTCAGCCTCATAAGGGGTTCAAAGTTTGATGTAAGTTTATAATCCATATATAAACAGTTGTTTAAGTCTGATCATTTTCTCGAGAACTGCAATGCTCAATATGTGATATGACTGTAAAATCATCCTGTTACAAAGGCTCAATGATAAACATAAGAATATGCAGGGGAATTTTTTTTATACAGGATCTATTATTCGACACTGTTTAGATATTTTGTATATGACTACGTAAAGCTGATTTTATTATGTCTATTGTTGCTCAGGTGAGCGTTGTGGCCCATGGGTCTCTTGTTTAAACCAAGTGTCAAAATCTCAATTATTAATACTTCATACCAGTTTGTTTTTCGCGATTATTCCTTTGAAGATGTAATTGTTTTTTGTGTATTATGGGTTGTGCAATTCAATACTAATGAGTGCAGTTGATAAACATTGATGTTGTTTGGATAAAAAATTAATTTAACCTTGTAGTACATGTACTTTATTTTGTCTACAGATTGTTCCTAATAGCTGGACCATGCATCACAGTGAGAAATATTGGGACAACCCATTCAGCTTCAAGCCTGAACGTTTCTTGGACAAAGATGGTCAGCTTTTGCCCGCCACAGACCCAGTCAGGAAAAGGTACACTAAGTCAGTCATCCGTCATTGATAAATGTCAGCTTTTAAGGATCAATTTACATTTATACAAAGTATGCATTCTCATGAATTACTAAAATTTTGTTTTCCGAGCACAATAGGTATTGTTATACTTTGAAAATCTTAAGTTATTTTTCATCTATTCATTTTAGATTTGCATCATTTGGATTAGGAAAACGAAGTTGCATAGGCGAAGTTTTTGCAAAATCTCGGATTTTTCTGTTTTTATCTTCGCTGATGCAAATGGCGACTATTGCTGAACCGGAACGAAAAATTTTACCTGATCTTGATCCCAGAAAAATGATTCCCGGAATAGTCTTACAGCCACAAGAATACGAAGTTCGATTTTTAATGCGATGAATTCCAAAACTTTTTTTGTTAACGAAATACAAGCAAACAAGAAAAGTTTTATTTATTAATTCTTCTTTGTGTCAGCTAGTAATTGGTTACTTTGAGTTCTATTCTATAGTGACCATTAACAGTAGAAAATTATATAAGACATTGTTTAATTAAAAAAGAACATAATTTGTAAAGAAATTGCTTTAGAAACCGCTTGAACTACCTGAAAACATAACATTGAGATAGGTTTATAGAGAGTCTTTAAAAAAATGTAACCTATTCCATTACCTACTTAGGTGTATTACTGGTTGTAATTTTTTATTTGGAATTGCTACGATTTGGTTACGGATAAAGGTTGTACACTCGGGGTTTTTTTTCAAAATCTCGAATTCATATGTTCTCATCTTCCTTGCCCTGGAAGAACTAGTCTTACATCTACAAAAATATAAGGTAATATTGCTGTTGGAACAAACTTTGCACGTATCTTGATTCATAAGCTAAGGAAATTCTGATGGATATAGATTTACATGTATATAGAAAAAATGCGGCCAATATTTATAACTTCTAATATAGGAAGTATAGCCTAATATATGAATGATACAGTTTGATACCATATCAAAACTACTTCATCTGCAATAATAAACAATACTGTTGAAACAGAGTATATTATATTGTACATGTATATATTTTTATTGAACCCTAAATTGACCATAAGATTTATTTTAAATCGTGTTTCAATAAAATATTGTTGTAATGATTGCTGCATCTGCATGTATCATAGATAATGCTCTAAGGTTAGAACTAATAAAGGTATTTTCTGTTTAAATAGCATAAGATTCTTCTCTTTGGGTGATATGTAAGGAATTTAAGAAGAATATTTACAAAGACTATGAAGATTATCCTTTTTATGGTCATTCTAATTTTAAAAAATTCAGTGGAATCTATTGTGCATATATGGACAAAACACAAATGTGAAGAGAGAACTTGTCTTTAAACTCAAAACTTGTACTAAAGTACCCGATTGCATATATTAGCTAGATGGTGAAAGCAAAAAATTAAACAAGATCTTAAGTTGAACTATTGATTTATCATTTTAATTATTATGTATACAAAAGTGGCGATTGACATCTACATTGACACCAATAGTTGGCGCAGGTAACATATGTGTAAGTATTTCTAGCCTCCTCAGCTTGCCAGTTACTCTCCTAAAAAAAAAAAAAAAAAAAAAAAAAAAAAAAAAAAAAAAAAAAAAAATATATATATATATATATATTCTAATTGGTAAAGATAAACGAGTTAAAGCTGTTTTCATAAAACTCTTTGCTACTCATAATTTGAAATTATTTGACTCGGACATTGAAAATATATTATATCTCTTTGAAATATATGCACTACCATAAAACAAGGAAACGGCTTTTAAGCTGTTGAAGAAATAAAGGTTAATGTGAACTAGATCCCCAGTGATTGGACAAGAAATAAATGTCGGATTTTTTGTTTCATTTCGCTTGTACTTGATCAACAATCACATGAAAGAAATACATTTTATTTTAGCAGGGGTACACTGAAAATCTACAATTCCAGTAGACTTTTATCTCCGTCCATTGTTTTAAATTTCTTTAAACACACTAGCGCAATTATGTACATTTTTCAGCTGGTCAATGTATTCTATCAAAATCAATTTAGATAAGAGATGAGAAAAATGAACCTCAATGCACTCAAATGTACCTATTTAAAAACATGCAAAAACTCAGTTGACCTTCCGTTTTATAAACGGTTGTTGTTTACCCGGTATGAACTCGCTTGATAGTATTACTCGTCTGTACCACGCGTGTCACGTCTTCACAGGTCGGTGAGCGCTGACCTGTGTTATTGGATTTGATACCTTTCTCATTCATGTTTAGAAAATTCCTGCATTACTGCAAAAACATATATCAAACCAACTGCAATCAAAACTATCTATCACATGGTACAAAAAAGTATCTCGTCTGCTATTTGTCTGGAAGCATTTGTAACGTGTGATTTCACGTCACGGATCAACCCGTATTGATGGAATTGTGTTCAGTGAATCGAAAGAAGGAAACCCATCGGTGTCAGGACAAGTAATCCTATATCTTAGCAGCAAATCTTTGCATTGTTAATTGTATGTATTACGATAAATAAAAGAGTATTTTTTTTGTTAATTATTTTATAAAGAAGCCATTTTGATATTCGTCAACCAAAAGCTTTATAGAATTCTTAACTGGTGTGAAACATTACTGAATTGGCAATTGATGGATGGGTTGATGTTAAAAAGACGGACAGATAGACAAGATACCAGTTCTTAAAATTCATATTGCCACTGTTACGTTTTTCGTTTTTTTATTGCCTCAATCATCGTAAGATATAATCTATGTTTTCAGTTCACCTGAGCCGAATGTTTGTCGTCGTCGTTGTCGTCGTCTTAAACTTTTCACATCTTTATTTTCTTCTGCAAAACAACAGGGCCAATTTCAACTAACTTGTCCCGAAGCATCATCGGGTGAAGGGGTTTCAAGTTTGTTCAAATGAAGGGCCATGCCCTCTTTCAAGAGGAGATAATTTAGAATTATTGACAAATTGTTGGCATTTTTAAAAAAAATCTTTTCAAAAACCATCTGATCAGTGTGGCAGCATCTTATGCGCCAAGATGGCGATTTGAATGTTGTGTTAAGTTGTTTGCATCGATAGATTCAATTGAATTTCATCATAGCTCATAGGTTAAAGTACCAGGCTTCTTAACCGAAGATGATGAGTTCAAATCCTCCAGAGTATTTTGTTCATATTAATTGGATTTAATGTTATAAATCATTTTCTTAAACGAGTTCGCCTGTTTGACTTGAATACTTCTTATGCATCATGGTATCTTTCAAAATTAAGTCGTTCCTGTTGAGAAACTACTTCAAGGTATAATGAGCCACCTTAAAACTCCTGTCAAACAGATTGGCGTATTGTCATGTCCGAGTAATTACGCATAAAAACGATACATTTTAAAGTACCTCACCGAAAGATATGGCTATATTAAAGCTGAACACTACTTGTTAAAGGATTTCTCTATCATCGCCGCTATCCCTACAACATCTATATAAGCCGCAGACCTCTTAACAGTTGAAAGTATTTCGCGGTAGAGGTCTTACAGCTTACATTGTTGTGTTATTTGGTCGCGATGAAATTATCACATCTTTATACACTCTTTCCATAACATCAAATATGTAGGTTAATGTATTATTTACAAACAGCACATAAAACAAGAAATAAATGTACAAAATCTAAGACCACTAAAGGAATACTAAAGTTTCAGGTGCGCAGTTTAGTGTAACGAAATACAAGGGTTTATATACCTGTGTGACGGTGCCAATTTATGAATGGTGTTCAGCTATAACATCACTCTAACATAAAAAGAAAGCAATGATATGCACAAACTTTACCGAAAACCTAAGACTGAAATATGTGTTTCTTCTTATCATACTTTTTAAAAAAAACGGTGAACAAATTATCGGACACGTAACAACTTTGATATATCAAGTACATTTCGTAAAATGGCACGTGTATTTTTCATTAGCTAATTGAAATTTTTGTTCTTATTTCAAATGGGTTTACGCGATAAAAAGGAAAAAGAAAAATTTGTTAAGGTATCAAAAACACATATTTTTCAATTTTTTTTTGCATTTGGTTCATTGGTCGAAAATTTGGCAGCTACTACCTTTGATGAAATTAGAGCGGGATTTCTTTTTCTTTTGTATAATTACAACATATGCGTAAGAAGTTTCTATTTCAAATCAGCGAAGTTTTCTGATGATCCTGTAAAACAAAAGCTGTTTCTGCATAGAGCAGGTGGTATAATCAATTTTATTTGGTTGTAGAGCTGCCAAGACAGACAGTTTCTTAATTTTGGGAGTTAATTCAAAAAGCTTAAATAATATTTAAAAGAAATATAGCATTATATCAAAAACCCAAAGAGATTGTAGCATAAACTTTCAGGGGAAGGGGAATCACGTACCATTACCCATATTGTATTATGTACAGAATTGGGAGGTTGCCGTCGAGGTCGGTAACCTGCAGCAAACTAGTGTGACTTGGGGCACGCTAAGTGGAAGTATATAGTCTGTTCTTACAAACGCCGAAAATGTCTTAATAAATTTCAATTTCTAACAAATGAAAATTTATTTTTAGTTAAATTTTTCTGTGTATTTATAAAACAATGTTAACAAACTCCATTAATAAAATAATCTCTAAATGAACTATTTACCAGGTGCGATTAAAATACAATTAACAAACAGACTATAGCCAGGGTTAATCAAGACTGGTACAGTGTTCAAGAAGATTGTTATTGAGAACGACACATCTACAGTAAATTTTATCGATACATATATTTACTAAAGGTGTACATGTATTTGTATTTGTAAGAATGTTAAAAATATGCTTATTTGAATAAAATTAAAATGTAAATTATGAATCATTTTAGGAATCATATAATCATGCGATTTGTGTGAATTAGTAAGCAACTTCTTTAAATAATTTGATGCATTATCTATTCCTCTAGGGTTGTCAAAATTAAGAAAGTTATAAAAATTTCGAATTTCATTTTGAATTTAGAGAGAGAGAGAGAGAGAGAGAGAGAGAGAGAGAGAGAGAGAGAGAGAGAGACCTAGCTCTTTCTGAATAAGTAAAGAGCTATAAAAATGGAATATGCGAAAAAAAATATATTTAGAAACAAACTAGGTAATTATCATCAACTGATAATATTCTTAATATGAAGTTGTTTAATAGAAAATGGGCTTTATCCCGATGTATCGACCATGTCCGCACAGTCCAGAACATTATCTGGCATAATTTGAGTACAATTATCTGCACAATCGTTATGTCTTTGTATGCCAATGTACCAAAGAACAGAGGCAAAATGGGCACATGTACCTACTAAACGTGCCCCTGATCTGCATTGGCAATACCAAACTTTAACTGGGTCATCCTTGTCCAAAATATCAAACTGAATCCATAAATAATACGACTTTGCAGACACGTGGCGTGACTGAATTTTAGCTTGGATAATATCGGGCATATTTTTGCCCACAAAAATGTCCTAACTACCATCTTTGTCGATATGTTCTAATGAATAAGATGATGCCTGCTTAAGCTGGTATATACCAAAAGTTAACGTGCGTAAATACTCATCTGAAAGACGCGGAAAATCTAAAAGAGCATTATCAGCA
>WFKH01003881.1:25124171-25138721 GCA_016163765.1 Magallana hongkongensis | reverse complement strand
AAGTATTGCAAAATCTGATCTATTTTAAGGAAAACGTACGTAAAACCCTCTCAAATGACGTCAATCCATTTGAAATTGTGGATGACTTTCTTCTAAGTTCAATAGAAGTTCTGGTACGTTTTTACTTTTTTTTATGTCATCATTTTAACAAAAAGGATCTATTGCAAATAACAATAGAATTGACCTATATGGGAGATGAATTTCCCGGAAAAAAAATCACTTTTGAAAATCAAAGTTTTTTGTTATTTTCTATCATACATATTTCTAAATTTTTCGAATTTGCAATTTGAACCTATCATAATGCTATTGCAATTTTATTATTAATCTTCAAAGTTGGCTAGAACAGCATTTTTTAAGTAAAATGGTATATTTCTGCATGGTTTTTGGCCTAGATATCCTTCAGGACCGGCCTGCCCTTAAAAAAATCTTTGATATTTTGATAGCTTTTGTTCAAAGGAATTAATTAAGATAGAATTTTTTTAGGGGCACCCCGGCCCTGGGGTCGAATTTTGCAAAATAAAAATTTCGGAAAATGATTTCTATCATATTGGTCTATATTTACATCAAAGAGTGTAAGTTCTGAATAGATCAGTAGGTTAAATCGCAGGCTATGTAACAAACGATTTTTTTTGTGCCCTGGTTTGATTCTATCTGTGGGCATACTTTTTAAACAAAATTAACGGCATTTATAAACACCGTTGTAATATTTTTTTTATGCAGAATTGTGCATTTTGTATATTTAACTTCTTCCTTAAATGCACATTTGCTCTTTGAATTAAAGATGGAAAAAATAATATACAATGTACTCAACTACATGTTAAAGCAATCAACCGGAACTATACCTTAGTGTTTGCACACTTTGTTTGAGGACAAGAATCAATCACTCTGTGTTACTCGAGACAGGTGCCACGTAAAAAATCATGCCGAGCAAATTCTGTTGCGGTAGCTTTTCCAGAACATCAATAGGAAATAGTACAATTGTGGGAGAAGTACTGCAAAGTAGATGCAGTTCGTTCTTTGCAAAGAAGGTGTGCATTGGTGACATTTTATGCGAAAAATGCAGAAGGAAGGTTTATAGATTAGACAAAAATGGGGGTGGGTCAGTTAGAGTTTTCCGTCCCTTTGCCATCCCGGCATCAGGTACGTCCCCTTATACAAAGGATGCAGCTCTTAATACGGAAAAGAGTTCAGTTGAATGTACAGTGAATGATGATAGTGTTCGAACGCCTCGTAAAAATCCTTCTACATCTACAAACATCACTCTTCCTGTTATTTCTGTTGGAAAAACTAAGGCGAAGTGCATGATTTGTCGCAAAGAGTCAAAGGGTTTGCGACCTTTGAAATCGCGTCACGCGAGACTTTCGATAGTTGCTAATATGTCCTTGGTTATCAATAAACGCATATAAAGAACATTTATTTCCTATGTCGCTTATAACGCGAGATCTGATTGGTTAATAAGCCGAGTGTAAATTCCGTACCACCTGCTGAAGCCGGGTGTAAATAAAATGTGACGTCACAATGCGCTTCTTGTTTACATCTTTGCGCAAAATTATGTAACGTTAAATGAAGTAAATGATTAATAATTTGTTAAAATCCCTTTTTCTTAATATTATAGCTATTGGTATGAGTAAATGATTTTCAGCACAATTTCAATTAATATTAATTAATTTTTGATTCTTTGTATCGAACTTATTTCACTGGTAAACAATATAATTTTAAAATTTGTATAACATAGAAAATAAATTCGTTATCTAGGTCCAACCAAGGGTGTACGGGGATTTACTCCGGGTTGTATTCCATACACCCTTCGGCCTGTGGCCTCAGGGTGTATGGAATACAACCTGGGGTAAATCCCCGTACACCCTTGATTGGACCTGGATAACTAATAGTATCGTAAACTGAAAAAAAAATTAAAGATAATAAAGTAAAAAAGCGTTCATAACTCATACTGCTCGGACAACGACTGTGATTTTTTTTCAATCACTACACATTATGAGAACTAGATCCTAGGGTTTACTGTGTGTGGCCAAAAATCAATAAGTGGAACTGAAAGCGATATGCTTTTTGTAAAGACAGAAACCAATACCGGGCCTATAAGTCAAGTCTTTTGTTATATACAAGTGTACCTTACGCAACATTTACATTTTTTGTAATAAATTTTATTATGTTTAAGAAACAAATTAAGCAAGTATCTTTAATCGGATCCGGATTACTTTTTGATAAGCAGTACATCGGTAGAAGATTTGGTAAGGAAGGACCACTGCTGCCTTTAATTAAATTAGAGCAGGATATAAGAAATTGGCTAGCCAATCCAGGAACGGATACAGTGTTGAGTGCTCTCCCCTTCCTGTGGTGTCTTCCCATTCCTATCTCATTAAGCTTTCATAAGGCCAAAAGCGTACATCAGCAAATTTTGGACACTCTGGAGACATTATCGGTACTATTTATCTGTGTCTTATTGCAAAGCATTCATCCATAGTTGTAATTATTTCAAAATTGAAGTTTTATTTGCTCTATGTGGTTAAAAAAGTATCCATTCGTAGTTTTCTCATGTTAGGGGCGTAAACGTTTGATTATTTGACTAGTTGGTTGCATTGTTACAATGTTTCATAGCTGACCTTTAAGATCATTTTCTGTAAATGATCATCTATTTCTCATTTAAAAGAGATCTTAGTTGCTATGCATTTTTTGGATAATCCATTAAATACAACATGAATTATTTTAATTTTAGTGTTGACGGTTGCTACTTTTTATCCAACATAGTACACTACTTATCAAAGGATTTCTCTATATATAATGCCAAAAAATGTTTTAAAATATATCTATTTCACTTGTAACATAGAATTTGTAAACAAAACCGTCTAGTTTAACGAATTGGCTGATTTCAATAATAAACTTAAATCAATAAATTGTCCCTCCCATATTTTTTGCTTTAATTTCAAAGGCACATGCTGCCCTACATTGTCAAAACAACTAACTTCAGGTACTGGAGTAAAGTCAGAAAGATTCAAATCCAAAGAAAAATTTGAGCTCTCAAAATTACCAATATTGGGAAGCCCAAAGTCCTCAGTTCCGCTTTCATGGTCACTCACATCTGATGGTGGCTGTTGTTGAGGCAGGGGGGCATCATGGTGGCTGGCCTGAGGTTCGGTATTACCTGGCTTTTTTGCCTTTGGAGATGGCGAGGCTTTTTATGACCCCTGCCCCTTGCCGGAGAGATCATGCCCCCCTTTTCCTGGTTTCTTCATCGTTTCGGTGGCATTCTGGGTTCTTGATTTGAAATCTTTTCTTTGTGTGGCTTTCCTAGCCAGATGGTAGACAGGAAGAGGAAGTTGCTAACTTAGATAACTCTTACTGATGCTGACTATCTTAAATTGAGTAACCTGTACCTAGTTAAGTCATCCACCATGAGACAGTGCTATTTAATCAATTAAAAGAGATTATCTCATATTCATTTCAATAATCTGTATTAACATTAATGTTGGATTTTTTCAACTTATGTGAAGTAATGATAAGGTACTTTGATTTCAGAATATGTTTTTAAAATATGATTTGCCTATCAATTTACATTTTAATTAGCTTTTTTAAGCGCTCATTCAATAAATAGATTTGTGTGAAAAAATCACTAAAATCGGATTTTCTCTCTTATTAAATGGTCAATATGTATGTTTTTCTGTAAATTCATATCTTTATGTAAGGTCTTCATAATATGTAAAAATCGTAAATATTTTAATATTGGAAGCATAAAAAAATAAACAAAATATCTTCAAAATTTAAGAAAATTAAAGGAAATGCGGGCTAAGCAATATCAATTTTAGTTTAAATATTAATTCTAATTTAGTAGTTTAAGCTGATAGACATTCTAATATTCTATCAATTCATTGAAGAGTAGAAACTTCATAACTTAAACAGCTGCTACATAACTGCAGATAACTACCAAGCACTAACAAAAAATCACTAGAAATATATAGGGTCCCATTGCGTTTATAGGACAAAATTGAGCTTGTTTACAACTTACAGCGATCCGCAGCAAATAAATCCAAGTCTCAAAAATGACACCCATCCCCTATTTCAACCCCTCTTATTTCTTTACTTTCTGCAGTACTTCTACAATCCATCATTGAATTTAAACAGTGATAAATTTACTTTGAAATAGTCATTATTTCAGCAATTAGTTCAGCCAATCACCTTAGCCATACCTTTTTCTGCGCGGCTCAATCTTGTATTAACACTTCTCTGATGTCAACATCCGGTATATTGGTACTCTCATTCCTTTAGGTTGTGTATTTAACCTGAAGTGGTAGAGGGGCGTTTCAAAACAGAAAACCTGGACATTTTTCATATTAGTGGATGAACGTAATTTGAGCACAAAGGTATTTAACAAACAATTGATAAATGGAATATGCGAAAAAAATATATTTAGAAATAACCTAGGTAATTATCATCAACTGATAATATTCTAAATATGAAGTTGTTTAATAGAAAATGGGCTTTATCCCGATGTATCGACCATGGCCGCACAGTCCAGAACATTATCTGGCATAATTTGAGTTCAATTATCTGCACAATCGTTATGTCTTTGTATGCCAATGTACCAAAGAAGAGAGGCAATATGGACACATGTACCTACTAAACGTGCCCCTGATCTGCATTGGCAATACCAAACTTTAACTGGGTCATCCTTGTCCAAAACATCAAACTGAATCCATAAATAATATGACTTTGCAGACACGTGGCGTGACTGAATTTCAGCTTGGATAATATCGGGCATATTTTTGCCCACAAAAATGTCATAACTACCATCTTTGTCGATATGTTCTAATGAATAAGATTATGCCTGCTTAAGCTGGTATATACCAAAAGTTAACGTGCGTAAATACTCATCTGAAAGACGCGGAAAATCTAAAAGAGCATTATCAGCATCAATTCTTGTCATTTTGACAGCGACTTTTTTCTTCCTGTTTCTTTAATAAAACCTGCGTTCTTTTAAGGGATTGACCGTAACTTTAGAACGTTCAAGCATGCGTTTAGCTATTGTTTCGTCAGTAAAGGAATCGCTTGCCAAAGGAGGTCTAAAAGCATTGATCAATGATGCGACTATCCGTACATAGTCACCAATATAAGGAATTTGTGTATTGGTGACAATGTTTGCCAAAAACTGCCATCTTTTCAATCTGCCGTTTGCAGACTCAACTGCCCATCTTATCTTAGTTACAAGACGCGACAAGTTGGCTTCTTGGACCGTATGCTGTTTTTCACCCTTTCCCATGAAATATGGACATTGTGACTGCAGTCCGACTGATTTTATCGAATCAAGAGAATCCCTAAGCCCCCTATCTAAAACTAGAATATCATCTTTTTTTGCCCAGTTATTCAGCCCATTTTCATCACCAAGAAGATGTTTGTTTAAGATTGCAGCGTCGTTATTTTTGCCATCTGCCAGATACGGTCCAAGAATATCAATGATGTATCCGTCTGAAGCGACGATCATAAATGGTTTGACTAGTGGACGACCTTTGTAAACACTTTATGGTGAAAGGTATATTTTGAACCTTTTTGAATGTAAATATATGTGCCATCTAGCAACAGGATAGCTGTGTCATTACTGCCTGATGCTAGAAGCTCTCTTGCAAAAACTGTTGTATGGTTTTCAATAATATCTTCTCTTGAAATATTCTCAAAGCCCAGATACTTCGGGACAAAATCAGTCACCAAAGCTTCTCTCGCTCTTTTGACTATTCTACTTAAATACCGTTCACTTTTTACATTAAATACTGTTCTTAAAATGCTGGTAGATAGTCCGGTTCTGAGTTTGGTTAGCAAAAGAGCAAAAAGCTGTTCTGCCTGAAACTTTTCTATGTCGAAAACCATTTAGACTTGAGACTAGTGAATTAAATTGGGTACGAATATTAGTATTCACAAAGTTACCTGGAGGTAGAAATCACGAGTGAAATACAAAATTCATGAAGTATCCACGTGGTCGTTTACAACAGAGAACGCGAACACGAGAAGAAACAGTTTTTTCTCTTTTTAACCATGAACACATGTTTGTTTATTGATCTCCTTTAAACATAAGCTTTTATATATAAATATACAACTACCATTAAATGGAGAACAATAGACAAACATGCGCTGACTATGTATTAAGTCGGTAAAAAAGTGGGCGTCCTCATTATCCAATGGAGATTCCAAAAAATGTCATGACCCCTGCCTATGAAAACGACTTCGTTCTTTGTAAATATGAACTTTTGATTAACGTAATTACACAAAGTTGAAGTTAAGACATTGGCAATACCTACAATTAAAAGAAACATGCCCATTTTTAAAAGTGATTTTGTCGCAATTTTTAAATGTCCTTAAGTGCAGTCATCCTTTATTTCTTTTTAGATTTGCAGCGTTTGAATTAGGAAAAAGAAGTTGCATAGGCGAAGTTTTTGCAAAATCTCGGATCTTTCTGTTGTCCTTGCTGATGCAAATGACACCTGTTTCCGAACCGGAAGGAAATCCTTTACCTGATCTTGATCCCAGAAACATGGTTCCCGGAATAGTCTTACAGCCACAAGAATATGAAGTTCAATTTTTATTGAGATGAATTCCACAATCATCTTGATTACATAATCAGAAAGAAAAGACCAATGGACTTAATATTTAATATTTAACCATTTATTTTTAGCATGAAACACTTAATGTTAGTTTATCCTGTAAAATACTGATACATGTTCATGTGTATATCTCAACCGGTAACAATTCAGGAGAAATAAAACTGATGTTGACAATATAATTATATATTATAAAAAGAACTGTAATAATAAATAAAATTGTGGAGATAAAGCAGACTATCTGGTACTATCTATATATTTGAACCCTGAAGTGACAAATAACCGGTGTATTAATGACTGTAAGTTCGATTTTTATTGCGATGACTGCCACACCTTTTATAATGAAATTCACGACAGAAAACCCACGAGCCAAAAAGTGTTTTGTTTTTTAATTCTTTGATATTTTATATTAGCTTGTAATTTTTGAATCAGAATAATATATCTTAGAAAAAAAGAGGTTTAAGTGAGGAGATACCATTTATTGTTATAAGGAATATGACTTGTAAAGAAATTGATTTCGTAAACCGCTTGAACTATGCGTTTTTAGCGCACCACTAGAAAAAGTTGACAAAGAACAATAAAAAGTTTGTTAAGCAAAACCAATAAATTACTTAAGGCAAATGATTACTGGTTGTATGTTTATATTTGTAATTGCATCGTTTTTGGATTAAAAAAACAAGTTTGATGTAAAAAAAAAAACGTTTGAGTCTTACGATTTTTTTACGTGGTTGTGCAATTCAAGGGCAATACAAAGAGATATATCATTTAGATTATAGTATATTATAACGAACACGATGAATGATAAAAAAGTCAGGTTGGTATTTAACAGCATGAGCTACCTATTGATTTCAAAACGTATAAGATTTTAAATCGTAGTAACGCGATGTATAGTTGGAAATAATGTTCAGCTCGAGCAAACAGACAGCAGACAAACTAACTACAGAAAGGATCTAGAGATATAAACTATGTATATGGAAATCCGTTTGTAATTGAAGAAGGTTGAGAAAAAACACAGAGCGCAATTAACTCTGTATACAGTATAAAATTTTTAAAATAAAATCTTTAAAAATAAATAAAATATACCGGTAGGCTGCTTAAGAATATTTTTGCGAATTGGCAAAATGAAAAAAAAAAGCTGCTTTATTATGACTGTTCGCTATTAACACAGTTAGTACAAGTATTAGACATTTCATTAATATACATGCACTAAAATAAAACATAGAATAAGTTTAAAGGTTGTTTAATGAATACGGATGGATTAAAATGCGAACTCCTGAAATTGAATAAAAAAAAGGTCAGATTTTTTTTTTCATTTTATATGTACTTAAATTTTAATACACGAACAATTACCCTTACATAACCTCTATCTATCCAAAATTAAACAATCAAAGAAAGATAACTATCTTTAAAATGGTAGGTGTACTCTATTTACAATCTCCGTAAACTTTTAGTTCCGTCATACATTTGAAAGGATCTATTGCAAATAACAAAAGAATTGACCTGGGATTGAATTTGGGAGATGGATTTCGCGGAAAAAAATCACTTTTGAAAATCAAAGTTTTTTTTGTTATTTTCTATCGTACATATTTCTAAATTTTTCGAATTTGCATTTTGAACCTATAATATTGCTATTGCAATTTTATTATTAATCTTCAAAGTTGGCTAAAACAGCATTTTCTCAGTAAAATGGTATATTTCTGCATGGTTTTTGGCCTAGATATCCTTCAGGACCGGCCTGCCCCTAAAAAAATCTTTGATATTTTGATAGGTTATGTTCAAAGGAATAAATTAAGACAGAATTTTTTTAAGGGGCACACCGGCCCAGGGGTCGAATTTTGCAAAAAAAAAAAACCGACAAAAATTTCGGAAACTGATTTCTATCATAGTGGTCTATATTTGCATCGAAAAGTGTATGTTTTGGATAGCTCAGCAGGTTAAATCGCTGGCTATGTCACACTTGATGTTTTTGTGCCCTGGTTCGATTCCATCTGTGGGCATACTTTTTCATTTATAAATTAACGGCAATTTTAAACACCGTTTTATTTATTTATTTATTTTTTTTGCAGAATTGTGCATTTTGTATATTTAACTTTGATCTTCTTCCTTAAATGCACATTTCTCTATACCTTAGTGTGAGCACGCTTTGTTTGAGGACAAGAATCATTTTCTCTGTGTTACTCGAGACGGGTGCCACGTAAAAAAAATCATGCCGAGCAAAAACTGTTGCGTTTGCATTTCCAATTAAAAAGGGATATTCCAAATTGTAAACGTCTGCCTTTTCTTTAGCAGTTTGTAGAAAATCAGAAGCAGAATGTAGAAAGATTTTTATTGATAAATGAGGTAATATGCCTTTTTAGTTGAATCGGTAGTAACCTAAGGTGTTGGGTGATAAATCGGATCGGGCGATGAGCACCAAACAAAATTTATAGCTTAGTTATAAGCAAAAATCCAGGCCAAATTGACTGTGTTCAATAAATCTAATATGGCAGCGATGGATACTTTGTGTATCTTAAGTAGGGGTTATTATTTTTTATAATGAGAAAAATACATAACGTCAGGAACCTGTGAACAGAACACGGGCCTCGCCAATTGACAACAAGCGGTACTAATTTTTTAATGAATAACTGACAATATTCTATAATCTGATCCTGTTTCCAAGCTGTAGGGCTACATTTCAGTATCTATACAACTTTTTAATAATTTGCATTTCTTACACCAATGACATTTTTTTAAATTAAATGTATCATCTCCAAAGAAATGAGTTGTAAAAGGACGTATATACACTAACGGGATTAGCAACTTCTTTACCGCCATGTTTACATTTACTTCCGAAAATATCATTCACGTTTTGAAAAAATTCGCAAATTTTGCGTTATCCTCCCACATTAAGGACCACATCGTGTAAAACATCCGTACCAACGAGAGACATTAATATAAGAACTTGCCTGGCAATCGTTGTGAAATAAATAAGTTCAAATAAAAATAATCTTGTAAAAGAATTGCTTCTGATTAAAGCAAATTAATGTGTTCTTCTTGTTAATACGGATATGTTTCTTAAATTTTGAATTATCATGTTCAAAACTGAATGAGATATAAGGAAAATAAATACCCAATTTTAACGTCATTGTGGACACGGCATATGAGAGAATTTAATCATTGTAATTATGCTCCTATACGGGAATGAAGTAAAATAACACATTCCTTATTTTTTAAAGGATATTGTAGTAATGTTATCAATAGAATAAAAGAAAATTAATCCATAAAACGACCTTTGAAATCGCGTCACGCGAGGCTTTCGATATTTTCTAATATGTCCCTGGTTGTAAATGAACGCATATAAAGTACATTTATCGTATTATAGAAAGTAAACTGAAAATAATATTTAAAGATAATAAAGTAAAAAAAGCGTTCATAACTCATACTGCTTTGACAACGACTGTGAATTTTTTTTCAATCACTATGCATTATGAGAACTAGAACCTAAGAGTTTACTGTGTATGGCCTAAAATCAAGAAGTGGAGCGGAAATCGATATGCTTTTTGTAAAGACAGAAAGCAATACCGGCCCTATAGGTCTACTCTTTTGTTATATACAAGTGTTCCTTTCTTTAAAATACATGAGCACATTTAAATACATTTTCTTCGTCAGTTTGTCGACGAATTGTATCAACGTATTGTATCAAAATCTATCTATATATGAAAGAAGAAAACCTTTCTTACTGAACTCATCTAAAAAACATCCCCGTACTGCTGTGTCCATTTTTTTAAAAGATGCAAATTGTCACTTGGCTTTCCTGTATTACAAACAGATGTTGTTTACCTGGCATGAAGTTGCTTAATTTTTCATAATTTTACTTGTTTGTACCACGCATGCTACATGATTTTAAAGTTTGATAAGCATGTGTGTCGTGACTATCAGTATGCCATTATTCTTCACATTCATTTACGCGTATACATCATTTATAAGTTGTATTTCAACATGCATATAGTCTGTGTAAAATTTAAATCTTAATTGCTTCCATGTTTTTAAACCCAATGAGGCCTTCCAAAAATCATCAATTTAGTACTTGTATTAAGTAGAGTATCAATTTTTAACATGTCAATAACGATTATTCAAAAAATGATATTTTAGTTTTATTTTCGTGGTCAGATTTTGATTTTACTTCATAGACCATTGACATGATCATCATTACATTTGTCTGTGTTAAAGAAAGAATTTGGTGAACAGTAATTACTGTATATTTACATACAGTACTTACATTCCACATATGTTCTGCATTATTTCTGATTGCTAAGTTTAACCTAACTGACAGGATTTTGGTGATCAATAATGTAGCATGATATGTAAACAAGTCTTTTCCGATTAATTTTATATTTAGATATGCATATTTTTATTTTAAAATATGCATATTTTATTTATTAAAAAGACGGTATCACAAACCAAAACAAAACTCGCCGTGATTGTGTCTAAAAAAATTATTAACAATGCGCCAATCATTACAATAAATAAAAAACGATTCGATTATTGACACTACTCAAGATGTGTCAATGCTATTTATTCTCTTTTGCAAAATGTTAATTCATACCTTTAAATTGGTAGTTTTTATAATATATCGTACAAAAGGGGTCATTGCCTTGTGTAATTGGATGACATCTTTTCCTCACTCTTGTTAAGAAAGTTACTGTATTAATGCAAAAATATATAACCAACCAACTGGAAAGTTCAACAAAACTACCCATCACTTTAAGTCGATCTTACGCCTTTGGTCGAGAAGCTTTTATAACGTACGATTTTACGTTACGGATTAACCCGTATTCATGGAACTGTGTTTGTGGAATCGGAAGGAGGAAACCCATCGGTGATAGGAAAAGTTATCCTGTGTTTTAGCATCAAATCTTAGCAGACTAAGACCATAGATAATTGTAAGTATTATATGGTGAATAATAAAGTTTTTTTTATGGAGAAGCCATGTTGGTATTTGTGAAGATGAGATTCCAATTGACTACAAAACGTAAAGGATTTTCAAGCATTGTTAAATAAGCAATTGTTCGGTGGGTTGATGTTGACAGGCGGACAAACATGCCACCTCTTAAGATATTAGAAAAAGTTACAAAAATGTATAGGTAAATTAACATTTCTTGAACATAGAAAGAGAGAAACGTTATATACAAACTCTATGTAAGTCAATGTGTACATGACCTAAGGCAAAAATGTGTTACTTCTTGCCCAATTTTAAAAAGTGTGAATAAATAATCGGGCACGTAACAATCTTGATATATATAAGATACCTCATGAAACGATGCGTGCATTTTTATGTTGATGCAGATATAAATGTAGTGTTTCGTTTGTTTGTATATTGGGATAAGGTAAAAACGGTTTAATTTCGTTTTATATCTCGACCTCTTAATACAGTCAGTATGGTTTGCATTTTACATAATTGCTCGACGTGACAATGATATTAATTCATAATTATAGAATTATGATATCATGTTTTTATAGGTTTATGAAATTAAAAAGATCAAAACACTATTTCAGAGAAATGAAAGAATGTCAAAATCATTTAAGAAAAAAATACCACATATCCATTACAAATTTGATTGTTAAGAGAGGTGTCATACTATTGCTCTGCATTGGTGCAATCGAAATTGATTAAGCAAAGATTAAGTTTCTAATATCAAGTAATTAATATTTTTATTAAGCATAGTGTTGTAAATTGCTTTTCTCTACTGACGTACTTTATAAACGCATATTACTTAAATGTGTGATGAGAGAACTAGATCTTATACGATCATTGGAAAAATGATGATTCTTTATGTTTGCATTTGGATTTTTTAAAGCGTTTTTAAAATTTTGATGGTAACAACTACATTAATTAAGTTTAAAAAAAATGTTCAGCTAGTGTGCAATACCTGTAGTGATGCAATAAATTAGATAAAAACCACTCATTGTTGATATATTTTTGTTATCGCCATTAAATTGTAAACAACAGTCTTCAACAAATATAACCATAATAAAAAATAAAATTTGATTTTTTATAACTATCAAATAAAACCCAATCATTTTTCAGTCCATTATTAAATTCAGCGTTCGCCAACTATCAACAACCAACAAACAATCCGGTGAATTATTTAACTGCAAAAGGCGGATGTAAATCCCAATATGTTGGAGTACATTTTGTGCGTGGTGGTTCTAACAGCTTGTATTCTTATCGCCTTTCAATCTTACACTAGTGCTAAAAATAATCCCCCTGGACCCAAAGGATATCCCTTTTTTGGTGTGATCTTTGAAGTGGACGTCTTTAGGCTGCACGAGAAACTGTATGAATGGACACAACAATATGGGGATATTTTCCAGTTTCAAATGCTTGGCAAGAAATTTCTCTGTATCAATTCAGTAGACGTTTTGCGGGAGACTTTTTTGCAAGAGCCACGTGCTTCAATTAGCGCTCATCGATCACCAACGTTTACTGGAAAATACTTATTAAAAGAATATGCAGATGTTGTATTCGCATCACCTAACTCGCTATGGGAAAAACGAAGAAAATTTGTTCATCGTCTTCTTCATACCTACGGAGAGGGCAAAACGTCACTTGAAAATCAAGTATTGCAAAATCTGATTCATTTTAAAGAAAACATCAAGGGTCAAAACATCTCAAAAGACGTCAATCCATTTGAAATTGTGGATGAATTTATACTGAGTACAATAGAAATTCTGGTATGTTTTTGTTTTTGTATACATTATTTTGTTTTCAACCTTAAATTTCCGCAACATTACATTTTACCTTTATTACGAAGTTGATTGTTTTGTTTTCAAAAACTTTGATAAAAAATGTTTTTGTTTTTAATTAAAATGGTTTAATATGATAATTTTAAGGATAAAAGACATCTTAGAAAATGTTTCAAAAACCTTATACATCGTTTGTTTTTAATTGGAATACTTGGCAGATTATTGGTCGAAGTTTTGGTTAAGAAGGACCGCTACAACCTTTAATGAAATTGGAGCAGGAATTAGCAAATCGCCTTGCCAATCCAGGAACGGATGGCATGCTAAATGCTATCCCCTTCCTACGTTTTCTCCCTCTTCCAATGTCATCAATCTATCATAAAGCCAAAAGCGTACATCAGCAACTTTTGGATAGATTAGAGATGTTATCGGTACTTTGTCTGTGTCTAAATTCGCATCTTTTACCTAATTGCAATGTATTATGACCTAAGCTTTTGCGGACAGCTGGTCTCTTTGATTAAATACTTTAGTACTCATTTCATGTTTTCTCTTTATCAAATATGCTAGTTTTTTTTTAAATGTTTTCCAATTAATCATTTTTTATAAGCATTCATTTATTTATTTCACAGTTTATAAATACTGTAACAGAACAATTTTAGAATGACAAATCTTCATCGATATATTTTTTCTTAAATACAGAAAGAGGATTGTGAAGAAACAGGAATATATCATACTATGAAAAAGGCATTGGAGGAAACAGATGAAAATGGGGACATATGGTTCAATGATGATAACATATATGGAGTTCTTTTCAATATTTCAGGAGCAGGTCTCTCTCTCTCTCTCTCTCTCTCTCTCTCTCTCTCTCTCTATTCACACACGCGCGCACGAGCGTGACAATTTTGAATATCATATTTTAAATGCAACGGCATGATGCTACTTCACAGCATATTTAACAACGAGGGGAACTCTTTTATCTGCAATCCATATCCTTGCGAAAAGACCGGAACTACAAAAGTCATTGCAGAGAGAAATAGACGAGGTCATTGGACGGGACCGGGATCCTACACTCTCAGACCGGAAGAAATGTCCACTGATGGAAGCCGTAGTCATGGAAACACTTCGTTACATCTCCCATGTTCCGGTTCTTATACTTCATGCCACTTCACAATCCACAACAATCGGTGGATACAGTGTGGCAAAGGACACAGTGGTAGGTTATTGCAAT